>OY731407.1:18582280-18919780 GCA_963425845.1 Sphenostylis stenocarpa
AAAAAAACACAGTTTTACCTCATCAATTAGAGCATGCATTTAAGGTGTCAATTTTAGTGTTTAGTCATAAGAAGTATAAAATATATATATATATATATATATATATATATATATATATATATATATATATATATATATATATATATATATATATGAATGGTGGATCCGTGTCTCTCCGTAAACCACAAGTGTACTTAGGTCAATATCTGACCAACATTTCAACACTCTCAAACTACAGATATTTTATTGTTACATAAAAAAATTATATTATTTTGGAAAGTTGAGTACAATAATTTCTCAATTGGACAGTTTTGTTATTTGATTTGTTACGGGGTGGTGCAGAAAGAAATAGGCACGGTGCAGGAAGCAACGGTTTCAAATGCACAAATCTATAAAAAATTGCTATCTACCAAATTAGTATTGTCAATTAAAATAATTTTTAGGATATTTTATTTTTGAAAAATATTTTTTTATAAAATGTAAAGGATTCATCTTTGATGATAACTATAAAACATGTATTAAAATCATTTTTTTATATTTTATTTAAAACAAAAATATGTTTATCATCCATGTATTTTTAATTATTCCTTTAAATATTAATATTAATTATTAACAAAATTCCACTATATTAATCTCTTATACAAATTTTTCTCTAAAATGGACCAATACATTATGAAGATATAAAGAGAAACTATTCACAATTATATATGTTGAATTACTATAAAACATGTTATGAAATAGGGACTAAATCTATGCATATATATTACTTTAATTGAATCACAAATACAAAATTATAGAAATACTCCTAGACCCTAAATATGTTATGATTATCATAAAAGAAGTGACCCCTTATTTAGGCATTAGGTAAGGGTACAATAAGTTACAATTATATCATAAGTCCAATTATCTAGTATTTATGAATTAAAATATATTACATTTTAATGTCATAATAATAGAACTTTTATTCAAATAATTAAACAATGCTAATTCACAAAATTCTAACAAAATGGAAACTTAAAAGGTTGATTGAATGAGAAGAAAAATTTTAAAAATTATCTAAATCAGTAAAAAATAGGCTATCTTTGAATGAACAAAATGTAGCATTTATTCGGGAAGAAATGAAGGGCTTCGTGTATAACGAATTAGCCACTAAAGCGATGTGGGACAATTCTGTATAGGTGACTGGGGGCAATCTTCTACACAGAATGTGGAACAATTATTAAACAACACTGTGTAACATCTTATAAGAGGATTTTATGGCAGATTACCACCCTTGCCATTTCAATTTCGTCTTTGTTCGCGCTGTTTAATATTCAAACACAAATGTTTAAACCAACTTCATGAAAAAACCGCATAGAGCCACGACAGCAATTGATACTGACAACCTAGCACTGGGAATATTGTAGCATACCTAGCCTACAATTTTTGCTTTAGTGCAAGTTCATTTTGAAAATTTGTAGTTGGACTTGGAACACAAAAGTGCCGTTATTAGTACCTCTCAAAAGATAATTAATGAAATCTGAACTTAATCCCTAGCATGATTTCTAGTGAATGCTAGTTTGGTTGGCGAAAAAACTATAATCTATAAGCACATTATGATTAAAACATCGTTGTAAAGGAAAGAGCATTATTGCTTTTTTAGGCACTCTAAACTTTTTGTGGCCCCTTTCAACAGCTGCTAGCTTTCCAACTAATCTGATTGATTATTAACAGAAATTTCCTTAATCATTAGATACAAACATCTACCCCTCTTCCTTTCTTAGAATTATATATAGAGAAGAGGTAGCTCTAAAAATGACAACTCAGACATGTCATAAGGTCACTCAAGGTATCATCAAGTTTTGTTAATGTTTGATTTGTTTGAGGATATGAGTATTGGTTAAGATTGAAATCAGAAGCAAAAATGAGGAGGGCATGCAGGAAAATATGGCGATCAGTGCCTTGCACAAGTGGGAAAATCTTGCGAACTGACTCTAGGAAGGACATGGAGGAGATTCTGAGGGCTAAGCTTTCGACTATTAAGGAAGAGCCAGAATTGTGTGAGGAGAATTTGGCATCACCAAGACAAGTGCGTTTGGCAAAGAAACAAGGGAAGAAGGTTCAAGCAAAACATAAGTCTGGACGGTGTTTAGTACCCCATGTGAATCTGAAGTAGTCTTATGTTCTATTTATTACAGGGTTTGCCTCCAAAGGCACCTTTACTGCGTAGCTTCAATGCTAATCTGAATCTTCTCACTGTATTCCAATAAGAACATATATAAGTCTCTCCTTGCCAAAGAACAGAATGCAAGGTGGGAATATTTCAATGTATGATGTAATTTGTGTTACTTGACTATTTTTAACTATTTTATGTGTGCAGTATGTACAGTTTATTTCCTTCCCATAATGTAAATCAGTGAGTGTTGGTTTGTAGTATAATGATGGGTCCTTTTCTCATTTTGGCCTAATATTTTTGGCCATAGTGGGCTGCATAAAATTATATTGACTATATAGTGTATAATGCTGTAGCTGTAGATTTTTGTTAACTCTGCATAATCAATGACTCAAATAATTTTATATACATTAATGTAGAGGGTAACTATGAAGCACAATAATGTAGAGAAAAAAAGTTTATGATGCCAAAAGGAATAAGAACAAGGAAATGTTAGTAGTAGCAGGTAACTTCTTTTTCAAAAGGGATGACAGTCCTACATACAGATGGTTACAAGTCACTTGCATTGTCGGTAAGGTAGTGAGTTAAATATTGGAAAATAGAACATAGTTGGTGAGCACTGAGGAAGGGAATGTTGTGTAATAATGATTGAGGCCCTGTTAAAAATAAAAGTCTAAACCAATCATTCGCTTACTATGGAATGTATTTGTAGTGTATGGTTGTGATGTTTACTGGAACAAGCATATGAATGAACTCTTGGTCTGACTTGTCGTGTAATAGCAGAAATAACATCTACTATTCACTGTTATTCATTCACCTTATTGTTATTCCCTAATCTTATAAAAATAAAGTCTCTGTATATATATATATATATATATATATATATATATATATATATATATATATATATATATATATATATAAACTATTCAAAGATTAAGAAAGTGCATTTGATAGTGATTTTAAAAAATCATTGTCATAAAAGTCTAAATTTTTAAATATTATATAGAAGTATAATGACTTACAAGTTTTTTTTTCAATTATGATAATTTTTTTAGTTTGAATTTTTATTGATTTATATCATACAAATATACTATTTAAAATAACTTTATGAATTTATCAGATTTAGGGAAAATATAATGATTTTTATTGTTAAAAGTATTAATGAAAAAAATAAATAAAAAATATTTAGATTGAGAAAATTGAACACTCAAACAAATTTTTTAACTTGAATTATCTTTTCTTTTAGAATTAAAAACAAAAATAAAGAGAATTTTTTTGAAATACCAAGTATTTGTTTGGTCCGACCTATTTTAAACTTATAAATTACTTTTAAATTAAAGTTAACAATAAGAGTTTAAATAAAAAAAAATAAAAATTATTGTTAAATTTTTTAATTTAAAAGCTTCTTGTAAGCCAAATGTTGTTTGATAATTTTTACAGAAGAATTTTTTTCGTTTAAAATCATTTTGTCTCATAACAAATTATTTTGCCAAAGATTTTCTGTTTCATTTTATAAATTTTAATGAATAGGTACAAAATTATAATCTTATTGTTATATTAATTTTATTTTAAGATATTTATATAAAAAAATGTTACTTACTTGTTTCTAATATACAAATAAATAAAAATACTAAGGTAAACATATTGAAAACCTTTAATTTTATAAAATATAAAATTTCTTTAATTAATAAAAATATTTTAATGATAAAATGAAAACAATGTATATGGTGTCAATTAAAAAAAATTACAATTTGATTTCAAATGATAAAATATTTATGTTTCTATTTATTGTTCAGTAATATTTTAAAAGAAATAAATTTTTGTTTTTTCAATACATAAAATTTTAAATCAAACCCTAACCATGTTCAGTAATATATTTTTTAGTAACATAAAATTTTAGTAACATATTTGTTCTATTTTTATTTTTTTTACTTTCTTTTTCGTTTTCTTGTTGAGAATTAGCATTTAGTCCTAATTAAAATATTTTAAAATAATAATTATATTGAGTCCAATTTAATCTTAAGGGCTAAGATAAAAAAAAATTATAGTCCAATTTGATCAAATATTTTAATTTAATTGAAAAATTTACAATAAGTTTATGGTTCCTAATTGGATTTGTTTATTTATTTATATTCCTAATTTGATTTGTTTATTTATTTATTTATGTCAACTTATGAAATGTAATATCGTTGAGAAATCATTTTTTAAGTTTGTTGCCATTATTGATTAAACATTTTACAAGTAAAGTCGAATTTTTTTTCCAATTAGCAATTTTCCAAATGAAAATATGAGAAATGAGTTTTTGAAGGAGTTAACAAAAATAAAAATCTGAACACTTCAAATATTAAATGACATATAGTGAAAGAAAAAAAAAGTTATGATTAAAAAATATAAATTTATTCAACATCAGAATTTGGATTCCCTGCAATTGGAACCATAAATTAATTTTACAATATTTCTAAATTTTAGAAAACAGCCCAATGGGTTACACAGGGCCCAGATACTGCGTAGCCCGCATTGTATCCATATCTATTCTTTGTCTCAAAAGAGGAAAAAATAAAAGCTATTTTTTAATTTTTTTTAATTTTGCCTCGCTATTATTTTTCAATATTAATTTATTATTTAATTTTTCAAGTAAATTAATATTATCCTTTGCTTCAATATTGTTAAGTTGGTGGTAGAAACTAACAATGCTAATTGACATAACATTTATATGATGTTGATGTTTATGTAATCAAAATAGGTCCATAATATAGATTTATCAGCGTTATGTACTTAATGCATTTTTTACTAAACAATTTAACGGAATTCACGGAACCAAATTAATTCATGTGAAGCGAAATTAACATTAAAAATACAACTGAAACTAAATTGAAAAGGTAAAAAAAGTAGCGGAATATTTTTAACCAAAAATAAAAAATGAGATTTTTATTAATTTAAAATGTTTACTAACACATAACAGTATTTTTTATTGAAAAATTTAACTGGAAAATATATTTTTAAATAAATTATCACCAATATGAGAATTAAATTATTAAAATAAAATGGTTAAATAAAGTATTAATTATTTGAAGTAATTTCTTCTGATATTATAAGTTAATTAAATTTTTTTAGTTATTTCATTAAAAAACTTATAAAAAAACAAAATAGAGTAAATAAAGAAAAAGAATAGGAGAGAAAACAAGGTTCTTAAAATTTAGTAAGAAAACTTCTAATAAAAGAGTAAAATCAATGATGAATGGTTTAAAATAAGGTGTCTTCATAAATCCTTAATTCACATTTTGAAATGTCTATATAAGATTTAATATATTTATTTTCACTTTATTGAATGTTGAAATCAATATTTTTGAAACGGGTGAAAATTTGAGTGTAAAATTAAAAAAATTAGAATTTAAAAGTTCAATTAAAGTTTAAGGGATATCCAATTGAATTTAACTATATAATAAATTTATTAGTAACAATATATTTTTTAAAAATATAATAAAGATTAAATAAGAAACATATTAAAAAAATTGGGAATGAAATGTGATGAAGTAAAATTCTATAATTTTTTTAATTTTAAAAAAATCTCTATATTATTACTCAAAATTATCAATTATTTATGATTGGCTTAATTGGACTAATAAAATAAAATATCCAGACTCTCTTAAAAAAAACAACTATTAATATATCTAAAATCATGAACATCCTAACTTTCGATTAAAAATATAAATATATCAGATAAATAATATTTAAAATAAGATGAAAATATATATAATATAATTATTATTTAAAGTTGACGAAATATAAAAAAATTAAAATATATTTAAAAGATATTAATCTTTAATTTTTTTATCAACTGATTTGATTAAAAAATTTGATTGAATTTTTTTATTTTATATTAATTGTGTTATTTTAATTATAATTTAATTATTTAGAAGTATACGACCAATTTCTAAATAGGTTAAATTAATCCATCTAATCGATTTTCAAAACAGTAGTTAAAATATTATAATTAAACTGAAAAAAACTTGTACGTGAAACTAAAATGTTTATTTAGGTTAGTTTTTTTAGGGTTTAGGGTAACTTATCCTAAAATCATATTTAAGTGTAGGATGACTTAACCTAATGTTATTACTAATAAAAAAAAACTATTTTTGTGTGTTTTTTCTTAAGCAGGTTTATAGGGTAGGCTTAGTTTTCTTCAAGTAGAAGCAGCCAGAAGGATTCTTATCCGTTAAGGAAGAAAATGCATCATCACATTTCATTAACTCTTCTCCATTTGTTTGGGCAATTGTCAACTTTCTTTTCATTTTTATATGATGGATGGATGGATGGATATGTGAAGATGGTTTTGAAACGTAGTGATTCACACTGGCCACCAAAAATAGATTAAGTAATGTGTGTATGAGAGTGACGTTTAATAGATTCAATTCCACCACTAGAAGATGGTCACGTGGTTTTGTGAAAGACCACAACATGTTATATTAAATATAACCAAATAAATTCAAGCTAAAATCCAAAGGGTAAATAAATAAATAAATTATAATTTACTTTAAAAAACAGAATAACAAAATATGATGAATATTGAATCACTTTCAAGGTTAAAAGAATGGATATTTATATTTTACTTGGTATCATAGAAGTGTAGCACTTTTTTTGAATTTTCTTACAATGCTATAAATCAGACACGCGAAAAATTCTTTGCCAGCTATTTTTGGTGGAGAAGTTTTGAAGTCATGGTATTGAACAGTGAACAAATTGACCAGAAATTCGAATAGCTTTTGCAGTTGAGTGTTTCCCCCTTTTCACACAACCCATCGTCTTCATGAATAAATTTGTTGCCCCCTGAATCTTGAAGTCAATTGAATCACACAGGTGAAGAACATGAATGTCTTCAAAGAAGCACCTTCAAACTTCAGGTAATGGAAATAATACCAAAAGGTTAAGATACTTCCGATCATTTTATTTTCATAGCAGATGCATGCCATTAAAATGAGAAAGTGGGAAAATAAACAAGTTTAATGTCATTTATCTAACGTATTTGTATACCTTTTTTTGTCGAATTTAAGAATTTAGAGTTTCTATCAAGTTCTTATAGATATCATCTCTAAGCAGGAAAAGTCATAAATGATTACTTAGAAATACAATATTTTAATAGTCTCTGTTCAGTGTTGAACCAAGGGACTCCACAGTTATAACTTGGAACTCCGAAGTAGGTTTTTGTGCTTTGTTCCATCCTAGGGAACTCAAACCTTAGACTTAACTTGCAAGTTGCAATATCTTTAACAAACAAAGGGTCCCCCACCATAACCCTCACCTCTTGCAGTTTTGCCGGACACCACCTAGCATCTCGAAGTACTTCCCAAAGAACATCATGTTACGTTCATTGGGGTGTGTGTATGTGCATATTTATACTATAATATTGGGATGAAGTTTCTAATTCTAATAACATGTATGAAATCCTGGTTTTGAATTGACCATTTTCTCTGTACCCAATTTGGTTAATCAATCACTTCAATTTTGGTGAGCTATGAAAACATACGTGGAAATACTAAACATGATTAAATTAACCATGTAGATATCTCTATGCTCATTTTCTTGCACACTGCTACAGAAAATACGCCTAAAGTGGGACAAACAAGAAACAGTTTCCATATTTCTATTTCTGCAAACGCCACTAGGGAGAGAAGTTGAAGGCATGATTCATGAGGTTACGAGCAAAACGATTGAACAAGGAAAAGAAACAGAAGCAAAGCCAAACTTGTTGAGATTAATGAACAATATGTGTAACAATCTCAAATGGCCATCACAAACTCATTGAGAAACCGTAGCTGGTTGATTAATAACAAGAAAACAGAAACAAAAGAATAATAGAGGTGTCTGACTCTGAGTGTGATGAGTTGTGGTTTCTCTCTCTTTTTTATTTACCATAAACATGAGGAAGATTCGGTTTTGCGGTTGTTGTTGGTGTGTAGAAGATGGAAAAACCTTCTCCTGCGATAATAGAAAGCGCATTTGAACCTGGAAAAGAAGATCAAAGACCTCCTCAGTTTGCAAGCAGACCTGAGCCTTAGCCACACGATTTTCTTGGCACGAACCAAAGACCCTTTGATTCTCTCTGTCATACTCTTCTTTCGACAGAACTGGTAGCTTCTCAGGAATACCAGTCTCTTCTCCAACATGGTGTTGTTCTGCTCAGGGTAGTAGTAGTTGTTGTAGTAGTAACACCCAAAAGGTTCACTCTTGAACAATGGGTTCAAACTCACACTACCCATGTCTTAATACTTGATATCTGATTCTCACTAGCGTTCTGAATCAGAGAGAAAACCGTGGAGTATGAAGAGGGTTCTTAAGAAGAAGAAGAAGAAGAGAGGGAAAACACAAAAGGAAAAGAAGCATACAAGCTAATATAATTGGCCCTGTCTTCTTCAAGTCAGAGCCATTAAAAAAGTTTAATGGAAAAAAGGGCTTTGTCAAATATAACAAGATAAGTATGTAGAAGAGGAAAGAAAAGGGTCTGAATGAACTCTCTCAGCTGTAGAAATTCAACGCCCCTAATTTTACTTTGCTATTCTTGCAAAGCAACCATGGTAGCTAAAGTCTAAAGACGAGACTCGTATTCTTTTTTCTTTCTTCTCGTGTAACATTATTTTAAGCAGTTTAACACTTGGACATGGATTTGGGTAAGAGTTTAAGAAATTAATTTCAGAAGCTTTTATTCTAGAAGCTAAGGGTTGATTCAGTACAATTTTTTTTATCCAACCATAAAAATTACCAAAAGTTGTTTTAAGTCAATCAATTTTAAACACGTCCACACATAAGAATACTTATCTGAAGTTATATTACCTGATGTTTTTACAGTGATTTTGGATGAAGGGAATACGTAAGTGTACTTAGATTATTCCAAGGGGTTAGTTGAGCTTAGTAAATAAAACAGGATCTTTCTTCTAATATGTCACATCATATTTTCCTAAATTTTAATCTGAAAAAAATCACACTTAGATGGACGGTGACTTTTGTGATCGGCCTTACATGTTTGACCCTTCACTTTTTACTTCCTGTTTATGGATATGACTTATGGCTGCTTATGTTGTGTATGTATATGAGTTATATAATATAAGCAGGAACAAACTCCCTGTACCTCCTCCTACATATATTATCCCGTATGAGTCCATGCAAGTGGAGATAATCTTCCTCCTACTTTTGTGGGCTCCATGGATGTTTTGGTTGAGTTGGATCAGAGCCATCCAATGAGGGAGAACTGGGAGCATCATTTCCCAAACCAGTGGGACCAAAGGCTTTGTTGGTAAACCAAAGCATGAGACTAGGCGTGTGCCAATAAATGCAAAAAGGACCAGCAGTTACTGTCACTACCAAACGTCGTGATATAGGCGACAACAGCAGATAGTGCCTGAATACAACCGAAAAATGGCAACAATATGAAACAAAAAAAAGTATGATGATGATGAGGAGGAGGAGGATAATGCTACATGTTGAAGATAACAATTATTAATTGTGTGAATTGGAAGCATGAGGTATTCAAAAGCTAGATGAAGGCGACCAATTGACAAATACTAAAAGATGCTTGAGGTATCCCAATTTATGAAGGAATCACTGGGTCATTTGACATTTATCATGCTACATTACATCTTATCTGTCATCATGATGGAAGTGCAAACTATTGTTTAAATTAGTATCTTTGAAAAATGGTATTGTTCATTGATGATACCTTCTCCATTTTTGTAGTGGATGTAGAGAATGATATTACATTATAATTATTAAGATTGAAAGAAGGGACGAATGAGTTAGCAACTACTTTTGCACATTGATATAATTCAAACAAAAAAACTGCCTAATATGAAATTATGAAAGATGGGTCGGGCAAGTTTCAGGAACTTGAGGCCTTTGACTCGAAGCAATTATAAAAATTTATAATTGTTGGAGAACTAAGGATTGAATCACGTGATTCAGCCTACAATCTAGCAACAGTAGATATTGATGATAATCTTTCATGTGGATCTGCAAGCGTAGACATTCGAGAAGCACAAACATGAACTTTGACATAAAAGTCTACACAACAGCAAATTTTAGGAAAGGTAAAAATGATGGAAATAACATTGTATCAAATCCAACAGTGTTTTGTACTCATGGCGCGAAGGAGAAAATAATCGACCAATTAGTTTAGTTATAATCCAAATCCACTCAACTCAGGCTCTGTAGTGTTGCAGTAAGTCAACTATTTCTGTTTCTGTATCTACGATGTGAACACGATACGCACTCAGTGGAGACAATTACAGTATCAACACGAAAGACCAATTATCAAAAATTGGTTTTGTTCGGACTGGGAAGAGATTAGGGCTTTTAAGCAGCATTGACACAAGATCAGCGTCAGACATGCTTACATGCTTTCCTGGAATCAAACAAACCACACTTAACTCATAATTCTCTCTTAGAACAGAAAGATGCAGGAAGCCCCTATTTTACTCTCTTCTCTCTTCAACAACGACAATTTTCCCACTAACTTGGCTCTGAATGTTCTTCTTTGTCACCTAGTACTGACTTTATCAGCTGCTGGAACCTTTTCAGGATAACTGGATGCATCCAAGTCGATAAGTGTCATATCGTATGGCACAGATAAAGAATTTGACACATCCACTAGTAAGGAAGACTTCATTCCAGCAGAATGTGAAAATTCGGAATTGGGACCGGAATGTGAGGGAGAGCTACTGCTAGAAGAAAAACTTGAGAGCTGTATGTCCTCCGGCTTGTTTACGAACAGATGCCTATTTCTTCTCACAGTGTCCATCTCTGGGCCAATTGGAACAAAAGTTCGTGACCTATACTTCCTAGTCCCCTCTTCACCACCTTCACCGTGGTTGTAGAGAACATAATCATGGTATGTTGGTGCAAACTGCCAGAAGCAATATCTAACTGTCAGCAGACACTAGACAAGCAAAACGAGTCACAAAATAAATCATACAGAAAATTCCATGGAACTAGAGTTGCAACATGTTGGTAGTGCAGTAATGCATTGAACCTGATTCACAGAATTATCATGATAAAGTAAAACTATGAGAAGAATATTAAAAGTGAGACTGGCCTGGTGGACGGTATCATGGTAAAAGTCATTTAATTTCAAAGCATGAGCAAGGCTAGCTGTCAACCCACGGGATCCACCTATGTTAGCCCCAGCATATACTTTGTATGGAAATGCATAAAAATGTCCAACAGCTGCAACAAGCATCTCAACACAAATGAAAAAATCTTGAAGTAGAGCAGCTTCATCCGCATCCTTAATGAATTCTGACTTTGCAGCAAGGAAAACTAAGACACCCTAAAATATTAGAAACAAAAAGTTGCTTCAAACCTCTACCGGTAATACAATATCAAATTAACATTGAACCATTTTTAAACTCTAAATTAGATCCCATAGCAAATAGCATTGCAGGGAAACTTTTGCATGATTGACAAAATTCAGAGTGTTGACACAAAAATTAATCTGGTAATATAGCAAACTGGCATCTTAGCATATACTCACAAACAAGTGTCAATGTCTTTATTTCATTATTACTATTTATTCTGAACAGTAGTTTTTTATAGGGGGTTATTAATATAGTTGGTAAATGTTTTAAATAATTTGGGTTTTTACCAAAAGACCAGAGAAGTGAAGTCTGATAGCTATACGCAAAACAACAAATAGACTTGATGATACAAGGAAAGTATAGACCATAAAAAAAGAGAGGCATGAGAAGTACCTGCCAATAAGTTAGGAATACAACAGATTTTATTATAATAAACTTTGGGACTGGGTTGAATGGTCGAAGCAGATCCCTGCATGCCACATAAAACAAAGCAAGAGCATACAGAGCCATGGTGTAGGAGAATGTATAGATGATTGTAAGATACAAGTATGATTGCTTTGGACTGAAATTTCCATCCTTATATTTCCCGTTTGCATAAAGTATAAGTGTAACAACAACTAAAATGGGCTTCAAAATTACAAACTGTAAACACCCTTGCTTGCATTTTCGTATAAAACGCCTGCAGAAAGATCAGGAATGAGAGATGATCATCACCTATGCAAAAATCTATTCGAAGTTTTTCAAAATAACACAACTTACATAATCCCACTTAAAAGAGTTAGGTAATACATTAATCCCAAGGAAAATTGTAGGTCAATTTTCAGGGAAACATTTTAAGGCACAGAAACTTGAAATAAAATAAAATAAAATGAATCAGATAGCAAAAATTCACCCATCAAGTGCCACAGGAGGTAAGCAACAAGTCATCAGAAACCATGACGGCTTCAGAATCCGTCCAGTTAAACTTAGGACTACTGCTCCTGGACCACCAACCCATTCGAGACATAGTGATAGGAAATTATAAATAACCCAAGCTTCATAGCTGAAAAAGCAGCAAGGAGAATGTTATTAAATGCATTGCTTCTAGTTGATAAGATAGGTCATAAATCCATTTATATTTTAAACAAGTAATAGGTGAGAGACTAGTGAATTAAAGTCTCCAGAGGCAGTAATATATGTAAAAAACGGTCAAATCAAATGCATATGGGGAAAAGGGAGTTCTTCAGGATTTTGACTACATATGTAAGCAGGGTTACTGCTGCAACATTCTCCGTTGCTACCTCAGTCACATAATGAACATAATATGAGAATAATACTACTACTCTCAAGCACTGTTCAGTGGCTACCTGATCAGACATGTCCAAAAGTTAAACCAATTTATTAAAAGGAAAAGGCATGAAATTTTATTCTTGAGTAGGAGGATTGATTTCATCCGGAAAAGGATAAAAAACCAGTAAATTCCAAAAGTAACTTCAAGGAGTTTCTGGACAGAATGCCACGTACATCTACTTCAGAGTAACCCACCAGGCAAGATTTAAGCAGAACAATTGCATGTAGTTCAGCCATAACCGGATACAGGTTATCTCCCAAATTATAAGAACATGGGCAGGATATTGACATGTAAGGCATGATAGACAAACGAACTTAAACCAAATAAAAAAAATATTCAAATTTAAGATAGCACAACTACAACAAAAGCAGGAGCAGGAAATAACTTACATTTCCCGGATTGAATTAAAATAGATTGAACAATCTGGTAGCACAAGCGACAAGAATGACATCAAAGCATAAACCTGTGAGAAAATTAAATTTCAAATTGAGTGGACCAAATCATACAGACATACAGAAAAAACCCGGTATGTTTCCCAGTAAAATATCGACAGCTCCGCGACATGAAAATAGAGAGTAAATAAAATATATACATGTTTTTAATGAACAAGGAAACACATACACGCGGTACGGGATAGCAATTGTAATAAATGATCAGCAAAAACGCAACATATACAGAAAGTAAACAGGTTTGGCCTAGAACCAAACCAACCAAATAGACGAAGCAGCAACCAGCCAAGGAGCTGCACAGATTTCCAGAACTTTCCATGTCATAGACGAAGAAAATGGAAGAAATGGAACAACTCCATAATCACACTTCTCCATTAAAACAAATACCTCATTTTAACAATCTTTTCTTACATGCAAGCAATGCACACATAACGAGCATTTAATTTCATATCTCAACTAAGTTACATATAAGATCATCACTTAAGCTACTAAAGACGGCAAATAACACAAAGCACAACAACACAGATTTCAGCTGCTATACCAAGCAATAGTAAAAAAAAAGAGAGTTTATATCTTCATTTTCCGTAAATATATGGAAAAAACCTTCGTTAATCATAATTATTACAATGATAAATGATCAAATTCCGAAAGAGGTGTTCTCAATGAATGACTCACCGGGACCATAAAAACGATACGAACAATGAAGCGCTGGTATGTAGGCTCTGTGTAATTGAGGAGATGCTTATAAATGTGAAGCAAGGCCAACGCAATAGCTCCGCACGTGCAAATAAAAGCGATGATGTACAACAAGATTGGAACCATTTTGCGGCCGAATTTCGAATCTCCGTCAGCAAAAATCGGCGAGAAGTGCTAACGGAGCCGAATTCATGACAACGAAGGGTGATGCGCGAGCCGGTTGGAAGAGGAAAGTGTGAACCCTAGGCAGAATGGGAGAAATAATTGAGGAAAAAAGAACAGATCTGGGAAAAGTTGTGGGAAGAGAAGGAACAGGAAAAACAGAGGAAGATGCAGTGGGTAACAGAGTATGGCGGCTATGAAGGAATCGGAATTTAGAACGGAGACACAGTGACGGTAACACGCGGATACCTCGATTTCTTCGTTTCTTTCTAATTCTATTACCAGTGCTCACATGCACAACGGTACAAAAAATAAAATCTTGATAATTTTTTTATGCTTTATTTAAATGATGTTTGCTTTTCAAATTTCCTTAATTTAAAGGTTTTGTTACTGTAATATTTTTCACAGTTTTCTCATTCTCCTATGTTCTCTGTGTCTGTCTTAATGTTTCTTTATTCTTTCGTGTTTATTTACTTTCTGATTACTTTTCTTATTTAAATTCACTTTTCTAATTAAAAAGAATAAACTTTACTGGCTTAGTTTTTTTAATAAACATTATAAAAGTTAAATTAGTTATCCTGATAATAAATGATTAAGAAAAGTGTAACAAACTTTTAGGTAATTTTCTTATTAAGCTTCTTAAAATAAATACTTAAAAACTCTTATAATGAAATTAATTTAAATATATCCTAAATTAAAAGTGAATAAATATAAATATAAATATAAACTAAAAATTAAACAAGTATAATACGCAATGAAGAAAACAACTGAAAATAATGTAAAATAATTTGAACACAAAAATTACAACATTAAAAAGTTATTTAAGATTAATAAATTTCATTCTTCTATTAAAGATTAACAAAGGATCAAGTTTTTTTTTACCTTCTCAAGTAAGTTTTTAATATTTTCTATGCTCGTGTGCATTTTATATAATATTTTTAAACCTCGATGTTTTTAATCTATCAATGTTTAAACAATAATTAAAAAATATATAAAATGTAGACCATTTTTTACAAACTTAAAGTATAATTTATATATTTTAAAAAATATTTATTACTAATTTAATTATAATATAATTTACATTTTAGTTAATTATTATAAATTTAGTTATAATTTTTTTTAACAACGACCTAATGCATCCTAAAACAAACAAAATCAGTTAGTAAACATTTGTATTACTACTTCATAATAATAAGATAACCATTGTGTGTGTTCCTTAATCATTCGATTAATGAATAAAAAGGTAATGTATTGCAGATATGACCCGGAAAAGATCCAAGTTGAAATTCAAGTATTTCTCAATTCAAGGAGACAGAGAGACACACCTCAGCGAGGTTTAAAAGGCCATACTTTCGGAGGCAACAAAGTGCGTGGCCTTATCCCCTCGCCGCTTCTTCTTCTTCTTCCCAACACAAACATGGCTTCTTCTTCCACCATACCTCTCTCTTCTTCCATTTCCATATTCAAAACCCCGTCTCTCCAATTCCTCAGAAGACCAACCACCTCCGTTTCTTTCAACACTCTTACCAGTAACGCCACACTCTCTTCCGTTCCTTCTGCCATTGCCACCCCCACTTCTTCCATTCTCACCCAACAACCCTTCCAGGGTTTAACTCTGGAGGACGTTGACAATCACCACCAATTTGGCGATGAACGCCAACCGGACACCACCCCTCTCCACGAACTCGACATTTCCAAGTTGTCTTTACCTTCCTCCCTCGTCCAAGCCCTACAAAAACGTGGAATCACCAGCCTCTTCCCCATTCAGGTATCAATATTTTGTTTTCTTTTATATTTTTATGTAGCACAGATGTAAATGTTTGTTCTTTTGTGTGATTAGAGAGCTGTGTTGCTGCCTGCACTAGAAGGTAGAGATATCATTGCTCGAGCAAAGACTGGCACTGGCAAAACATTAGCATTCGGAATTCCAATTCTCAAAGGCCTTACTGATGATGATGAACAAAGTTCTCACAGGTCCACACTATTATTATTATTATTCATGCACATTAGTTAATCTTTTAGGTTATCTAGCATCATATATTCATGTGTGTATACGTGTTTTAATTATTGCAGGAGGCATGGGAGACTTCCTAAAGCCTTGGTCCTAGCACCTACTAGGGAGTTGGCCAAGCAAGTTGAGAAGGAGATACAAGAATCTGCACCTTACCTGAAAACGGTTTGTGTTTATGGGGGTGTTTCTTATGTAACACAGCAGAGTGCGCTTTCGCGTGGTGTTGATGTGGTGGTTGGAACTCCGGGTAGAATTATCGATCTAGTGAATGGAGATAGCCTTAAACTGAGTGAGGTTCAGTATTTGGTGCTTGATGAAGCTGATCAGATGCTTGCTGTTGGGTTTGAGGAGGATGTGGAGGTCATTTTGGATAAGGTCCCCTCGCAGCGCCAGACCATGCTATTTTCTGCTACCATGCCTGGTTGGGTCAAGAAACTGTCCAGAAAGTATTTGAAGACTCCTTTGACAATTGATTTGGTAAAATCTTTTGTTGCTTTTTTCGGCTTGCCTTCTCTGTGAATGTGTAGAGTTGTTGACTATGTACTTACTTATTTATGGAGTTCAAGTGTAGATTGCTGAGTATGATATTTGTATTGGCAATTTTTCATTGTTTATCGCAAGACACATAACATGATCATATTATGTTTCTCATTGGCAAGAAGTGTTGCTGTGCAATGAAATAG
The DNA here is from genome assembly GCA_963425845.1 of Sphenostylis stenocarpa. NCBI lineage: Eukaryota > Viridiplantae > Streptophyta > Magnoliopsida > Fabales > Fabaceae > Sphenostylis > Sphenostylis stenocarpa. Next base: position 18,599,111 of record OY731407.1, read on the forward strand.
GCTCTGTATGATATGTTGGATTGTGGTTTAAAACAGTGTCTGCTTTGGTAGTGAGTGAGCATGTGAGGATACTTCTCAAGAAGGAGTCAAAATATTGTCCGAAACAGAATATATGTTCTGTATCTACAAGAAGAATTTTCTCATTTATTTGATAATTAGTGATTACCTATTGCATTCCAATCTGCGTAGCGGATTTACTTGAAAAGAAAGGCTTTTTTGTCTTGACTGCATGCCTTAGCATAATCCGTAGCTCGTGTCACTGACTTATATTACGTGGCTTTTTGGGGTGGGTAAAAAGCTGTTCATAACTACACCCTGTGTTTAAATAATCTAGTTAAACATCACTGATGCAATTCCTCACCATATACCTTTTTCATTTGTTTGGAAACATCTTGTTGTATGTTTGGTATAGTGGATTTGGAGAGAAACCAAGGGAAAGCATGAATGAATTTCCACTAAACTGTCTTTTTTCTTCCGATTCTTTTTCATCAAACAGATGCAATTGTGCATACTAATAATGCTTACCTTATTCTAGAATGACAATTAAATCAAGATTAAGATGTGTTTTAATAACTGGAAATTGGTTATGGTGTTTTTTCCCTTTTCTTCTGAACAAGGTTGGCGAACAAGAAGAGAAACTTGCCGAAGGGATCAAACTTTATGCTTTATCAGCCACTGCCACTTCAAAACGGATAGTTCTTTCTGATCTTATAACTGTAAGTTTGTAGTTATGTTTTTTCCAAAATTACAATCTTAGCTTGATGTTTGCTAATTTCCAAAGCTAGTATTTTTTAATTCTGATTTGGATAGTGTTATTGTAAGATATGGTAATAAAAAAAAAGGCTTAAATGCATATTTTACTACCAAACTTTTACACTATTGCGAATTTGCCATTGAACTTTAAATTTCGTAAATTTTACCATCTGAATTTCAAAAGTATACACCTCTTAGTTTTTCGTCAATTGGTTGTCAAATTATTAGTGGTGCATTGATGTGACCAATCTGAGGTCGCTTTCATTCTAGAATGGAATATGGATTATATTATAAATTACCATTTTACTGCTAACTTTTGCTCTTTTGCAAATTTTACTATTGAATTTTCAATTTCGAAAAGTAAATGTGTGATGATTTGATCGAAAATTCAGTGGTATTGATTAGAAATGATGCAGTAACACCCCTGCTCTAAACTATTTGTTTAATTTATCTGTATTTTATTCTGGCGAATCAATGTAGAATCTTCAGACCCTTGATTTCCTCAACTACATTCATGATTAAAATCCTGCATAGTTTATATTTTTCATATCTATCCTGGATAGCTGAAAGATAATTAATATTTCTACATAAAGCTATATAACAGAGTAAAATGAGGGAAAACATATATAGCTAAATTTAAAATTTGTTTTTAAATAATAAATACTATATAAATAATTAATAATAATTATGGGACCTTTTGAGATTTTATTGAGACAGTTTTTTTGACATAATTGGTTACCTTAAATTGTTGCAAATAGTTAAATAAACAGTTTTCGAGTAAAAAATGTTTTGAAAAATTATATTTATTTTACAAAAATTGAATTTAACATATGATTAATTAGCTATTTGATGAAAAATAATTACTATAAATAATTTATAGAGATTCATAAAATATATAATTTTTTTTAGTAATTTTAGTTTGGTCTAAAACTACTACAAATATTTACGTTTCATATTTACTTCCCTTTCCTCAACCTTGGTCAAAGAAATAGCGTCATTATTTCACTTCAAACCTAGATTTAGTACACAAAATGGCGTCATTGTATAACTGTGAAATTTAAATGATAAAATTGGCAAAATTGATAGTTCAATGGTGACATTTGTGAAATTAATAATTCGGTAGTGAAATTCAGGAAATTGAAAGTTTAAAAGTAAAATTGCGTAAATTTAGTGGTAAAATGTGTAATTTAAAATAAAATACATATTCCACCTTGGGTTGAGTCATCTCAAATTGGCTACTTCATCACAAAATTAGTAATTTGCCAACAAATTAATTGATGGAAGGATGAAATGTGCGTAATTTTGAATTTCAGATGGTAAATTTCGCAGAATTGAATTATTAGGGTAAAAGTGTAAAATAAGTGGTAAAATGTGCAATTAAGCCTAAAAAGTTATTTCAATATTAATAAAAATGCATTTAGTGGTTTTTAGAGTTGGGTAAGGGTGTTTAAAGAAACTCCATCTTTAATTAGTGATGCATAATGAGCAACTAAGTTTTGTTTTTCATTATTCTAATATTGGGATGTAGTTCATGTGGAATACCACAAACTTAAATTACATGTGTGCGTAAAATTTAAATTAGTTTTATGTTTGAGAATATATTTTAAGTTACTGTTGAAGATAAGGGTGGCAGTTCAATAATTTCACTGAATGTTACTATGCTGTTTAGGTTTATGCAAAGGGTGGAAAGACTATTGTTTTTACGAAGACAAAAAAGGATGCTGATGAAGTATCATTGGCATTAACGAGTAGTATAGCTTCTGAAGCACTGCATGGTGATATATCTCAGCATCAGAGAGAGAGAACATTGAATGGTTTTCGCCAAGGGAAATTCACAGTGCTTGTTGCCACTGATGTTGCTGCTCGTGGACTTGATATTCCCAATGTTGATTTGGTAAGCTTAAAATCATGATTTTTGGTAGAGATAAATGTCCTTTCTCCAAGATTTATTTTTTGAAGATTTTTCTTGGAATTTTAGCATTATTTTTTTTTTGTTAATTTTAATTTCTACTAAGGTTGTAGTAGTAAATTCAGATTTTACTCGGTTGATGGAAAATGAGGGTCTTGAAGTTTGAGTCTTGAGATACAATATCCCTAGGTTGGATTAGAACGTATTTGCTGATATGAGATTACATTTGTCAATTCTTAAGTTTGGTTTGCTTGTTCTAGTACTATTTGGATTATTTTTTAATATAATGGGATATGTCCACTACATATGATATTATCATGGTAAAGTGCATACGACTTGGCATTTAGAATTTTATAATTTATGAAATGTGTTCGTATAAACAGTACCTTGATAACTCCTTTGGACTCCATTTCAGTTCTGTTTAAGATCTTACATTTAAAATCGAATCATAAGGATTTTATTATGCTTTGGTCAAAGACCGACCAAATTGCTGTCTGTTGTAACAGATTCAGAAGCTTGTTGATGTAACATTGTTTTCTTCAGGTTATACACTATGAACTTCCCAATGATGCTGAGACTTTTGTTCATCGTTCTGGTCGTACTGGGCGTGCAGGAAAAGAGGGTACAGCCATTTTGATGTACACCAGTAGCCAGAGGAGAACAGTTAGATCCCTTGAGCATGATGTTGGCTGCAAATTTGATTTTATTAGTCCACCAGCTATGGAAGAAATTTTGGAGTCATCAGCTGAGCAAGTTGTTGCTACACTTAATAGAGTTCATCCAGAATCTGTTGAATTTTTCACTGCAACTGCAGAAAAACTGGTTGAAGAACAAGGAGCAAGGGCCCTTGCTGCTGCTCTGGCACAGATGAGTGGATTCTCTCGACCTCCATCATGTCGGTCTCTTATCAATCATGAACAGGTGTTGTAGAAGCATATGTTTTCAAATTGAAAATTTCCGAAGGATTTATTGTTTCCCCGTATTCCTTCTGGGTCATATACTATGCATAATGATTTATACTTCATCAAAAGTATGTAAAGGATGTGCCATCTACATCTAATGGAAAGTCTGTTCAGCACAATAAAAACCTAAATATTGCCCTGGCAGAATAGCAATTGCAGTATAATAAGTGTTTTCCTATCATGAAAACCCACGTTAACTTGGTATAATTGGTTTTGATATTTAATGTTTGCTCCTCTGTTAATATTTTGAAAAGTTGATCCTTGTTTGATTAATTTATAAGTTGAAATTAGTCTTCAAAATATTAGACAAGGTTGGCTCTAAGTTGCTTAGTTTTTAAATTCAAACTAGTCTTCAAAGCATTAATAAAGGTTGACATAATATATATATATATATATATATATATATATATATATATATATATATATATATGTGTGTGTGTGTGTGTGTGTGTGTGTGTGTGTGTGTTGTTTGTACTGGGTTATTTTGTTAGTTCATTAAAACTCTGGTGTTGTAGGGATGGATTACATTGCAACTGACTCGAGATTCAGATACTTCTGGAAGATTATTTTCTGCAAGATCTGTTACTGGGTTTCTTTCTGATGTTTATTCTCCTGCTGCTGATGAAGTCGGAAAAATACATTTAATTGCAGATGAGAGGGTTTGTAAACTGAGTACTACTATTTATATCTATTGTGCTAGTTTCTTATAAGAAACTTCAGTATTATTAAGATTATCATCGGACCATTCTATTCATTCTAAATTTGGTAATGCGTCCTGTATCAGATTAAAGGAGCTGTTTTTGATCTTCCGGAGGAAATTGCTAAAGAGTTACTCAAAAAGGAACTGCCATCTGGAAACACTATTTCCAAAACCACCAAGGTAAATAACAAAGTTTGGCTAATAGTCTCTTCTAATTTTTATTGTTTGTAAATGTTTACTCCCCTACTAAAACAAAAACAGTAGTTTGGTGTCAGTTTATTCGATTGGAGTAATAATTTGACAAATGTAAATTCACATTGCAATGGCAGTTACCTCCTTTGCAAGACGATGAACCTGCAAGTGATTTCTATGGAAAGTTTTCTGACAGAGACAGAAGTAACCGAAGAGGTTCTAATTCTAGGGATCAAAGAGGTTTTAAAAGTTCACGGGGATGGGAAGGAGGCCAAGACACTGATGATGAGTTTGGACGAGGCGGTAGAAATTTCAGATCAGGCAACAACAGGTCTCGAATGGGTAAAAACAGTGGCGATGACTGGCTAATTGGAGGTGGACGATCAAACAGGTTTTCATCATCAAACAGGTTACAGTATAGCACAAGTTATAGACTTATAGTAACTGCTTTACTTGTGTATCTGTGTAATAATATTTAATAACTAACGAAATCTGAACGTGCATTGCAGAGGCGGGCACGGAGGGGCATGTTTTAATTGTGGACAACCTGGCCATCGAGCATCAGATTGTCGCAACAAACGAAACTTTTTCTAGTTTGTACATCTTTTGCTCCGGTGATTGCCTAACATGGGGGTTCAAGAAATTGAAGATGCTTCCCCCAAAGAATCCCGCAATCGATCTTAAGTGACATATCTATTGTATTGTTTATTTAGTATTCTACCGAGAAGTCTCCACTAGTCTGAAGCAAGAACATTTTTGGTATCATGAAATATTTTTGGCAAGAGTAGTAAGTGTAGGAATGCTGTTTTGAACCTACTTATGTTTCAAGAAGTGTAGGAATATGCTTTTTATCAACTTAAGAATCATGATATATTATTTACTAAAATAGTAATTTGTCACAATTTTACCGATTTTGTGATGAAGGTTGGTATTATTACACTATGATTACTATTCACCGTTCATGCGGCTATTCACCGTTCATGCAGACCAAATTGAAATGCGTAACGAACTAATACCAGATGTATAAAACAAAGACAAACATATATATTTCAATGTCACACTCAGCATGGTTTCACTACTTGTCAAAGAGAACATTTATGACATTTCTAAAAACAGGGCCTCTTTTGTTGCTTAGAACCTCCCTAACAGCCTTCTCCTCAGGAACAAATCCCCTAGCCTTCATTTGTCCCACCAAGCTTGCAGCTTCATCGAGCCTCTCCTCCTTCACCAGCCCCTCAAACACATAAGTGTAAGTTTTTGCATTGGGTTTCATCCCCTTATCCATCATTTCCAAAAGGTATTTCTTCGCGTCCTTCATGAACTTGGCATCAGCAGCAAGACCCGTAATGAGAACAGCATAGGTGTATGCGTTGGGTGACACCCCAGAAGCGAGCATGCGCAAGTAAACCTTGAGAGCCTCTTTTGGCTGTGCCGCGTTGGCGTAGGCCTCGAGGATGGCGGTGTGGGCTACCACGTCGGGCATTTGACCCTTGTCCTTGATCTGCCCGAAGAGCTCCAGCGCCTCATGGGTCAGACCCTCTTTGGACAATGCGTCGAACATTTTCACTGCATGGTTGAACAGCCCATCGCCGCTCCTCATCTTGTGGAAAATCTGTTGCAAGTCCTTTGGGTCCTTGGGGTCTTCTATTGCGGGCTTCTTGCTGAAGGGGTCGTAAGGGGGTGGGAGCACCCTATTGGTTTTGTCTGCCTCTTTGTGGGTGTTGCCGGTTTGGTCGTCGGATTCAGAGTCCGAGTCGGGGAGGGAGAAGTTGAGCTTGGTGTCGATAGGGCTTTTGGTGGAACAGAAATGGCGATGAACGGCGTGGGAGTTTGAAAGGGAAAAGGGTGGGGTAGGAGTGAGGAAGAGTGGTGAGGAAAAGGTGTGTCGGAGAGAGGTGCGGGAGAAGGTGCCAGTGTTAGAGTTGGAGATGAAAATTAAAGTGCGACGTAATGCTGTTATTGTGCACCTGCCACACAACGAAGCCATTTTCTTCTTTGTCTTGCTGGGCTTTCTGTTTCTTCACTGACATTATTATCACTTCTCCACTCAATCGCTCACTCACTCACAAGTTACTCATGTTCGGAATCCTTCTAGAACATTCGGACGGTGCCGCAGCGCGTTAGTAAATCTTTTCCTGACACTGTACCGGGCGACTTAGGGGCACTCTCAAACGTAGCTGCTTTGATATCAAAATAAAAATTATATAAAATTTAATAAATTACTAATAATATATTTCAAATAATTTACCAAAGATTTCTGGTAACGTTGTAATAACACTGATACAAGTGACACCGTGGAAATGTAACGCGATTGATGTGTTCCATAATTGAAAATGCCTGTTTAGGAATGACGTCAACCTGGCTGGGTTAAGCTTATTTTGAAAATGTGAATTCAACTCTAATCAATTAATTACTAGTTGTTCCTTAAAGGAAAATACGCATTAGTTGATTACAAAGTAATATATAAATCATTCATTTAAGCATATAGCATTCTAGTAACTTATTATTTTACTAAATTGTCTTCCCACATATTTGTCACTAAATGAAAGTCACTGAAGTGTCGTTTCAAGATATCAGTTTTTTTTGTCTTGTTTAACTAAAAAAAAAATCTAATCAACTTCAAGGTTCAACTTTTTCTGATTTTTTTACTTCATCTAAGTTTATGTAGCATTTGATTTGAAAAAGTCAATTTTCAAAGGTGAATTTTTCTTTCTTCAAATAATCTACCATTTAACGTGACAATTTCTCATTTGAGGAAAGTGAAAAATGCCACGGTAGAAATCAAAATTTTGGACACATTGTATTAAGCAGAATAAACATGGTCGGATATACATTTGACATGTGTTGTGCATCTTAATTGTGCAATACTCGTATTACCACAGAGCACTCAGTAAACTTGAAAACACGCCAAACTTTATTATCGTAGCGCGCTGATTTTCAGGTTCAAACTGCAAAAATAGTAGCATATTCCCTAGAGCTATTCAGCAAATTTGGTAATTTTAAACCCCAACTCAATTGATGATAAAATAAGACCGCAAATTCGGACTTCACTCTAGCTGCTATGCTATACACGGTAAAACATAATAGGTGGAAGCTCACATGACCGCGTTCCCATTGCACAATTTTTTTTAGTTTACAGACTTTAAATAGAGCTGTATTTTTCAAGGACCTAGACTGGGAATACCCTCGACGCAATCGTGAGGCAACTCAACAAAACGTAAAATTCAATAAAAATAGCTCTCTCCCGAAGTTGGTTAGTACAATTAGAGTCAGTAGTAAACAAAAATAAATTATAAAATTGTAATAAAATAAATTACACTCTTTTAAGATCAAAAAATTCCACCTGAATAAAATCTCGATACTCAGATAATTGCTTCACTCGAGAACGTCCTCACCGAGCTACCAAACCTTGGGCTGCCTGGGGCCCATCCTCCGTTACTTTGTTGGCCTGAATGGTACTGATAACAGTTGCAACATTTCCCTAGACATAGAAAACATTTAATCAAACATCATAGTGAATAAAACAACAGTTACTTGTGTTGAAGCAATGACATTTCATCTTTATATTGCTCAACAATCAAAATGCTAGTAAGTGCAATACTATCATAATGTAGAACAAATAGCTTAATAAAAAGCAGAAGCGAACGTTCTCCAGATAAATAAAATTATATATATATATAATGTATACACCAACAGTACATATATTTACATTTGTGGTACAAAAGAAAAAGAGCGGTATTTTTTTAATGAAAAATTCATAATCATTTCAACATGCAGCATAATCCAAATTGACAGACTTTTCATATCTTAAAGTATGTACTCATGATATTGAAGGTCCTAACATAAAATTCTGTTCTGATTAGAAAAATTAACTGCGATAGTTCTTTTCTTTCTAAACTAAATTTATAAATTCAATTATCATACTCGTAATATGCGGATGCCTGTATAAAAATAGGAATAGCATAAAATTTCTATGCCTTGTGGAATAACTAATTATAATTCTGAAAATTATAGACAAAATTATTTACCCTCCATGTCACTAGCTTTGTTCTCAGTGCTTGCCATTGGTGCTGACCAAACACACGAGCAGTAGGATGACTGCACATTAAACACTTGCATTAATCGAGTATCAAACAGCTGAATGAACGTTCAATATCAGCACATATATGATGCTCAACAAAACAGCTATGGTCAAGAGGTGCATATCCACATAGAAAGGCAGTAGGGTGTAGAGAGACAAGAAATAGATGTAGAACATACCTAACAACTACGACTTGATTCATTTGGTCCAACTTACAGTCAATTAACTTAGCAGTTATTGCTCTAACCACCCACAGTTCCACCTCATCATCATTGATCTGAAAGGGACAATGCACCATTTCAATTGTGACAGGAAGAACACAAATACAAAACATAGAAACCAAATACAAATTTACCCGAAGTGTATCCCTAATAAGTTCATATGGAATGGTGCCAGATGCATCAGAGTTAAGATCCACCAATGACATCAGCCTCATTTTAGCAATGCATTCTTCATGCACAAGGCCTAAAAACATCATAACATTTTGATAGTAAGATAAAGTAAAACAGATCCCTGCATATGCAACTACTGGTAAATGATAATCATTCATAAACAATGTTTACCATAAGTTTTCAACAAGGTGGAATTTGCAGCATGATAGTCTAAGTATGCATCCAGCCTCTGGGTAAGAAAAATCTTAAGAAGCTCATACAACAAACCATATTTGGCATCCTTCTCCAGTTGTGCAACAGCCGGCAGGTCTAGTAAATCACACTACATGATGATCAACTCAGTGAATGCCCTTCCAGAACTCATAGCAATGTAGGCATGGAATTTTATGGCAAACTTAGATATCTAGGGAAAAGTCAGCAACGAACAAACAAAAAGTTGCATTTCTAAACAAAGATAACCTATAACAAGAAAGTGTCTTAATCACCTTATAGGTTTAAATACTACTCAATAAATTGTCATTTTTACTTTTATACACATCTACTAGCAGACCAGAAGATTATGCACCATCAAATCAATAGAAGTGATAAAAAACAAATGATAATATAACTATTGACAACATAACAGTAACTCCTAAAGGTAATTAAACAATGTAGGAAGCTGAAATGGTAAGATCATACAATTTCAAACATCATAATTACAATTGGACAAGTTACCTGAAAGATATCAGGAGCCCTTACAAACTCCACAATTGCATGTGCAGCCTCCTCCTTGGCTTCAATTAAAACTTGGGCATCTTCTCCCGAAAAAGTAGCCAGATACCTGGTCAGGAACTTTAAAGCATCCTTTGACACGCTGAGATAAAATTAGATGAAATGGTAATTACTTATTTTTAAAAAACAGGTAAGAAAATTGAAAGATGGATAGAATATTAAGGGGGAGCAGTCGGATGGGAAAAAATCTTAAGCTGTACTCTCACTCTGAAGATAGGTAAAGAGAACATTCATAAAATTAACAATACAGGAATTCACTTCTGCTATACCTTTTATTTTCCTTCAAAATATTAGAGATAGCAAGAAAGAGCTCTCTCTGTTCTGGTATCCCAATTTTCCAGTCTTTCAAGAAGTTGTCAATCTTTTTGAATGATGGTATAATGAACTCAGTGACTTTACCATCAACAGCTAAATTCAGCATCTTCATGTAGACATAAAACTGGCAGTACGGTGTCTCCAAAAGATTGTACAGATTGATTAAACTGTAGAGAAAAGAAAACAGAAGATATTTTTAAAACAATAACATAAATATTCACACCAGCATGCATCACCAGAAATTTTAAACTGAGCAGCATATGATATTACATTTTCAATCGCACAGCAGGCTTTTCATTTGGCTGCTGAAGTAATTTTGCAGTTACAACTTTAACAATCTCCATTGCTTCATCTGGATTCGCAGTCTTTGTAACAAGATTGCAAATGATAGTAAAGGTCGACTCTATATCTGGTACAAGATACGGCAGAACTTGTTAACACACTCACATTCACTGGAAGCATTAATGGCACATCCTATCACCCTAAGCAGTTTTCTATGCAAAGTGAAAATTGGATTCTAACCAAAAGATGAAAAATGAGACACCCAAAAAGGAAACCACAAATGCAACATAATAAGGAAAAATTGCTGAGAGTACCGCAGTTCAACAATAACATAACCAACCAAAGTAACAGAGTGGAAAAGGTTCCGACACAGATGATTGCATAACACATACACACCATATAAAGTTCATGTGTTCAACAATGAATTGGAACTAGGCCAAGATGCTAGAGGAATGCAACAACAAAAGCTGTATAGATTGATATCAAATAAAAAAGATAAACTCTACCTTTCTCAGAAACCTTTGAGAAAATCAATTCAGCAGAGGCAATCATCAATGATGCTAGCTCCAACCACTTTTCCATAACAATGAACTCTTCAGCCTCCATGCAGAGTCTACTAACTTGTGGTTCGGCAACCTGACAAAACAAGATGGTAAGAACTAAATTCATGAATAATGCAAGCAACCGTTTCAAACAAGACGTGTGAATGTACAGAGAAGCAATAGAAGAAAATAATGCAGACCAACAAACCCTAAAACTACACACAAAAAATACTATTCCTGATATTTCAATATCAATCTATTTTCTATCCACCCTACCAAACGAACAATTCCCTCCCTGCCTTCTTCTGAACAGCAGCATGAATCTGGAAATTTCTACGACAAAAATAATGTTGCAGAACGAGTTCCAATGAACATACCAACTTTTGAGTATTCTATCTGAAGTAACCGTGTTATACAAATCCAGATTCAATTCTAAGTTCCACGAGTATTTCAACTAAGCATGTACACAGTGCATCGTGAACAGACCATCTTGTCCCTAGCAGACAATCGGAACAAAAAATCTCACACCGAAACCAACGAACCATTCCCAACTACATAGAAGAAAAAGCACAGAAAAGGGCTGGGAAATGTGAAAGAGAGAGCGAAGAAATTAAAAGAAAGTTACCTCTGGACCGGCATCAGCCCAGGCAAGTTCAGAGACGAATCGAACGACGGAGAGTGCAGCATCTTCTTCAGAGGTTGGCACCACAGTCGCCATGTTTTCTGAACCGTGAGACTCAAAACCCTAGCTGATTGACGCTGCTGTGAACAACTAAAACTCGGTCTTCAAAGAGAATAAAATATTATCATCCAAAAACAAACAATAACAAGCAATGCTGAGATGTTCAAAAATAATATATATATATATATATATATATATATATATATATATATATATATATATATATATATATATTCAACAAATATAGTTAATATATGTTTTAATCTTTTAAATTAAAAACTTAGAAAGAATAATATTAAAATCATTTAACAAAATTGAAGTAAATTAATATAAAAAATAATTAATATAAAAATAATGAAAAAGTTAGTAAACCTATAAATTATAAACACAAAAAACAAAAGAAAATGTTATAATATATTTTCACTTTTATTTTATAGAATTTAAAATACAGATAACAAAACACTTCATCTCTAGACTTTACCTGTTACATGTAAATATTATAAATGTTAATATAATCTCGTGTGTAAAAAAAATATAAAACTTTAGTTTGTATCCTTAAATTTTATTATTTTATTTGTATAACATCTAGAACTTTTATTCCAATCTAATTGTTCGTTCAAATTTATTACTTTTACAAAAAAAATATTTTATGTCAATCAGAGTCAATTATTTTATTTTTTATTTTTTTTATTTTTTTCATATGTTAAAGCATAATAAAAATAGAAATTGAAAACAAAAAAATTAATAAAAATAGTAAAAAAAATGTCTGTTTTAATTCAATTTTCATTATGTTTAATGCTTTGTAAAAACGCTTTGTAAAATAATACTAAAAAGTTATTAGCATTTAAAATTAGATAAATTATTAGTTTCTTATATTAGTTTAAAATAAAAATGAAATAAAATGTGCAGAGAGAAAGGTAGAGTACAAGACAAAATAAATAGAGTAAACATAAGTTTAAAATATTACTTTAAAATAAGTAAAAGCGAAGGATCAAATGGAATGAAGTTAATGTGAAAAAAAAAAACTATAAAAATAGGTGTGTGAGAGTTATTTATCGAAATATTTAATTAGAACTTTAAATAATTTTTTATTAAAAGAATCTGAAATAAAATAATAAATTTAAATAATAAAAATAATAAATAAAAAGAAAGAATAAGAAAATAATAAATTCTTTAAAATTAGTTAAAGAAAATATTTATTCAGTCCTAAAATGTAATTCCTCTTTCAATCATTATTTCAAAGTCTGTTACTCTTTTGTCTTAATTTTTTTTTCTGAGAGATAATATGGAGCTCTTTAATTTTAGATAATTTTTTTTATTCTTTTATAGTCTATCATCTTGTATAATTTTTATTTTTATTTGCATGTAAAAAAAATAAAAAATAATTTGTATCATCTCATTTATCATGTATATTATTTCTTCTCTTTTTTTTACACATACCTAGTAAAAAACACATTAAAATACTCTTACAAATACAAATAATTAATTTATAACTTAAACTTTTTTCTAACTCTTCACTCACCCATTTCCTTCTTTATAATCTCTTCCACTTCATAACAAATAAGAATTAAAATAGATGAAGTGATAGATTCAAAGTATATAATTTTACCAGATATCTAATGTGTCTAATTATTTTATTTAAAACAGATTATATTAAGTAAAAAAAAAACGTGTGTGATTCTAGGATGTTCCTCTTTAATGTTTAAATATTGAAAAAAAAAGATAAAGATAGAAGAAAATATGATTACTTTTATTAATATTTTTATTTTTATTAAGTTAAGCTCAATTATTATTACTTTAATATTTTATTTTTCTTTTTTATGTAATTTTTTCTATTTTTGCCTTTATATGCAATTATATTCCTTTTTAATTCCTCTACTATTATAATATTATTGAAATTATTCATGTCTCTTTTGAACATGTGGATTCTATAATATTATTCTAACATAATATATATCATTTTTGTTGGTGTGACACTGGATAAGTAGAATTAGTTAGAAAAAATAGTTTCCATTTAAATTTCATGTCTGAAATATGAGATTACAATACCCTAAATATATGACAAGACATGAGAAAGGTACTTAACTTTCGATTACAAACGGAAAAAAAAAATGACCAGGTTAACATAAAGATGAAAAACTGAATTAAATTAATATTTTGATAATAAAAATCACATCATTCAAGCATTATGAATTATCCATTTTGTCTTTCCCCTATTTGTCTAGACCCCCTCTTTCCCAGGTTCAATTTGGGACCACCGACTAAAATATGTCCGCAATTCAATAATTTGAAAAAAATAATAATCAAGAATTATATTACCATAGTCCTTGTCTAAGTTATGAGTGAGCATATCTCTGTGGTTCTAAACCCAAAGTCATGCTCGATAAGATGACGACTTGCAAAATATGCATTGCTTCCTCGAGTGGCCTCATTCGTAGCCTAATCCATGCTGCGACATAACTTAAATCTGACAATATTGTCATGTATTTGGACAGCGATGAGATTATAACTAACTGTATAATAATCACCATCATGAGTATTTATCCTTTATGTAGTTTATGTATTCGAGTGATTCATAACATGACTACTGAACAAGCAAAATTTTCCACAAAGATTAGTATATAAACACAGTGAATTAACCTGCATATACAATAGTCTGAACCTATTGTTAGCTAAGTCTATAAGAGACTACAAATATAGTTCTAAAAGTTAATTTCCGGCAGAAACTATGGATATCTGTAAACCTTAAATTTTTCCACGTCATTTGCCACCAAACAAAGCAACACTAAATTGATTATGTTGAAAATTTGTCTTTTTATTTAACCATCTATTTATTTTATATGTATATCCATCTAGAGACTACATCTAACAATGCCCAGATAGGATTTATAGCACATTTAATTGGTAAATGGTAACACATTATAGATCCCATGAATTTTTACTCAATCTGCAAACCTTGAAAAACCTGCATGAGCAAACATCTCAACATCAACCCTTACAAACGTTAGGCTTTAGCATAGGTCAACTCATAATCAAGAAATTAAATAAAAAAGGAAAGTTCAGAACGAAAATGCATTATAAAGGACTTAACTCATTAATCTTTTTGCCATGAAGTACTTGTTAAATTAAAACAACACCTTTCTTGCTTTTGAATTGCCTTTTGTCAAACTTAACTTCCACATATTTGCTGAGTGTTATTACTAGTAAAATTTCTACGGTTCCCCACCCATATTAACCAATTGTGATGAGTATATAATGCACATTAAGATTAACCAGATGACGGACCACACTCCAATTCAAACTAATTCAATCTTAAATTCCTAATGATCCAACACTGCTCGAGTATTTCCCGGGTATCATAGCACATTCAAATTCCTACCAAGATCAATGGATATAACTCGGAAGGTGCCTGAGTTGTTGTAAATCTCATAAGATGTACGTTCAATTCCTGGGGATAACAAAAAAACTCATAACAAAGTTACATATTTCCTTATTAATGCCTAGGGACAAGGGGAGCAATTATGTTAACGAATGAACATAGACATCAGAAAATTACCCTCACTAATTATCACGAGTGGGCTGAAGAAGGTATCGAGCATTATGCAGAAGAGAATTGACTTCCTCGTTTGAAGCATCAAGTGCACGTAATTCTCGTATTTCTTCCTGCCATTTTTCAACTTGATCCTTGTGAATCCTACAAATTGTGAAGTTAAAAGGATCATATGACAGAAAGCCAACAATATTAGAACCTAAGCTCTTTTAGTGACAAATTCACGACTCACATAATAATTTTCCTTTCAAATTCATCGCTTAGATCCTTTAACATTGTTTTCCCTGATTCTAGGAGCTCAGATACCTACATGCAATTCCTTCAGCATGTCAAAGAGGGTGTATTTTTTTAATACACTACGATTCCAAGCTTCACACAATTTATAACTAAATATAGCTACCCTCTGAGTATAATCCTCAATCTTCTCAAGAATAAGAGAGATACTGAGTTCCATTTCTTCAGATCCAGCAATGTTCGCCTCAAATTCTTCCTCTTCTATAGTCTTTGATTTTGCTTTACCTCCCACCTTTTCTTCCACCTATTTATTATAGAAAGAAAACGAAATAGTAAATGATGCCTAAAAGAACAGACGGTAAATTCATGACAAAAAAAATTGAAAAACGAAAAAACAAATACCTCAGGTTTCATTCGTTTCCTCGTTGCTCCGCTCTCTGTGCTGTTCCTTAGAGTTGACATTTGTGACGTCTAAAGGTAAAAAGTCAATCATATATGATGTCAATGTTGTCAATGTTCCCAAACTAAAATCAATTTTATGCGTACAACTGAAAAAAATCATAAAAATCAGCATACAATAGACTAAATTGCAATTAACTGGACTGAAACCCAAGCACAATCAGTAAATTTGAACATTCTAAATTAAAAAGACAAGGTAAAAGCATATTCAGTGTAGAGTCACTGCAAATAACACAATAATGTTGGGTTGAACAACAATGTAAAATTGACGCGAATGCAAGATCGAAAACATTAAAAAATTAGAAACGAAAGTAAATAATGTGCTAAGGTGGATTGAGTAGATCGTCAATTACTCACCAAAATCATAAACAAGAAACAAAGCAGATCGATTAATTAGTTTTTTCGTTTGATTTGCATTATGCTTGATATGATATATTTAGAAATGTTTTTATCCTTCAAGTCCACGGTTGATCGCATTGATTACTAACTTCGTCGAAAGAGAGATGTCTCTAATTCCAGATTTTGAAATGCCCGTGTTTTCTCGTATAAGACTGCAGATTGCAAAATAGAAGTAAACTCCAAAAATTGGGCTCTAGTTGGCCTTCTATGGTTAAGACCCAATAACAACAAAATATAAATTGACAATGATTACTTACTAAGAGGAACGAACTAAGTTATTAGCAAGTTTCGTTACTTTTAAAAAAAAATATAATCATATAACTATTAGTCATTTTTAAATTTTGTTATTTTTTTTAATAATTACTTTCACTAAATACTAATTTAAGTAAATCCACTAGTTCGATTGGTTTAAAGCAGTGAAAATTATTTATATATATATCGATTTACTGTGAATCAGGTAAGTCACAGTGTAAAAATAAAAGTGACAACGTAAAAAGAATAGTAGGAAAGAAACTTTTTTATTTAAGAGATAAAAAAAATGAAATTATTTTCTTCACGAATTCAAACTAGTTTATATGTAATAAAAATTTAGATTTATATATATAGGCTGAGAGAGATACATTGAATAGAAAATTATATTTATGAGAGTAAAAAAATAAAAATAAAAATACAAATCATACAATTATTTACACATGATTGAGGATCTTGTATTATAATGTGATTACTTAATTTTTTTTTAAATTATTGTATTTAATTATTTGTGATAAGATACAATAATCAATATTCAATGATATAGTGTAGTGACTCTAAGAATGTTTTCCTTTTTTTTCTCAAATTTAGCATTATTATGAATATATTTCTTACATATTTAGTTTTTTTTTTATGTTTTTTTTATCATTTTTATTCTATTTTAAAATTTATTTGTAATTATACTGATTTTATTTTTTTCGCTTTGGTTGAGAATGTTTGTAGAATAAAGTAATTACAAATACTTAAAACAAAACATTTGAAAAAAAAAGAATAAGTTATATGGACTAAAAATTAAAATTAAAAAAAGCACAATATTTAAAACATATATAAGCTTTTGATTTATTTAATTTATTTTTATGAAAGAAAAATTCTGGATATAAAATTTCTATAGAATTAAATTTGTTTGAAGATTTTTTTAATAAAAAAATTAGTGAAAATAGATATAATTATGAAATACTAATATATACTTTTTAAAATAATTGACTCCCGGACTAATTATTATTAAAGTATCTAAACATGTTTATAACTTTAAATAAACCTTTAATAATAAGAGTTATATATTAAATAAATAATGTCATGTTTTTACTTGGTTAATACCAGATAATAAATATATAAGTATAAATAATACAGTATTTTTCCTAATTTCTTTTTCAATAATATACATACTAAAATAATTAATTTGGAAAAAAAAACACAGTATAATATTATATCAGATTTTACACATAAAATTAATTGATATTAATCAAAGTAATCATCCATATATATATATATATATATATATATATATATATATATATATATATATATATATATATATTATTCAATCTCTCTTTTATCCAACCTATCAAACGAACAGGTAAAATGTCATTCCCGCCCTTTCATCTTCTGAACAGCACTGTGCATCTGAAAATTCTTACAACAAAAATAAGGATGCAGAACGAGGCCCAGGGAACAATACCAAAATTTGAGTATTCTATCTAAAGTCACTGAGTTTTACAAACCCAGACCATTCTAAGTTCCACAAGTATTTTAACTAGGCATATATACAGGGCATTGTAAACAGACCATCATGTTCCTAACAATTCCCTATAACATCCAATAAAAAAAGCATTGTAACAGAACAATTCCCTATAACATCCAAAAACAAAAAAGGGACAAAGAAGAAGTGCTGGGAAAACTGAAAGAGAGCGCGAAGAGATCAGAAGAAAGTTACCTTGGGACCTGCATCATCCCAGGCAAGTTCAGAGGCGAATCGAACGGAGAATGCAGCGTCTTCTTCGGATGTTGGCACCACAGTCGTCATGTTTTCTGAACAGGCAAAACTCAAAACCCTAGCGATTACGCACGCTGCAGTGAAGACAGTGTAACCAACCAAAATCAGTAGCAAAAAAAATATAATATATCATCCAAAAAGAAACAACAATAAGCAATGCTACATGCTGTAATATATATATATATATATATATATATATAATAATGTGATTTAGTAATAAAAATTAGATTAAATAATTTTTTCTATACATGTTAATTATTTAAAATTTATTTTATATCTTTGATCAAAATGTAATGTTAGATGGATAATGTCAATTATATATATATATATATATATATATATATATATATAATCAGTAAATATAATTAACTTATGTTGTAATATTTTATAAAAAATTTGAAAAAATAATATTGAAATTATTTTTAAATAATTGAATTAAATTAACAATAAAACTAATAATAAAATAAATTTATGTAAAAATTATGAAAATTTTTATTAAACCTAAAAATTATAAGTACCCAAAATAAAAGAAAATGTTATAATATATTTTCACTTTTATTTGATAGAATTTTAAAATATAGAAAACAAAATACTCCATCTCTAAACTTTACCTTTTACATGTACATATTATAAAGGTTAATATCATCTCCTGCTTAATTTTTTTTTTTTATAAACTTTATTTTGTATCCTTCAATTTCATTATTTTTTTTTATAACATTTAGAACTTTTATTTCAATTTAATTGATCGTTTAAGATTATTACTTTTTACAAACAATTATTTCTATATATATTAGATAAATTATTTGCTAACTCCCAATTGTTCATTATTTTTTTTTCTTTTTATTAAAAGTTTTTCATAAATTAAAGTATAATGAAAATAATAATTGAGAAAAATAGTTAATAAAAATAATATAAAATAGTTATTTATTTTAATTCTATTTTTTTATTATATTTTAATGCTTGTAAAAACGTTTTGTAAAATAATATTACTAAGTTATTAGATTTTAAAAATTAGATAAATTGTTAATTTTTTTTATAAGTTTAAAATAAAATAAAAGTGCTAAAAAAAGAGTTAAGTTCAAGAGTAAATAAATAGGATAAACTTAAATTTTAGAATATGACTTGCAAATAAGTAAAAGTGAAGGATCAAATGGGAAATGAAATAAAATTTGTAGGAAAAAAACAAATTATAATTTCCTATATGTAAATTTAAAAAGAATTTAGGAACTTGATTACTCTTTTTATTCAAATTTAAAATTATTGAAATTATGATTTCTTTTTAAAATATATTTATCCTTATTTAAGGTTACATTAAGTATATTTTCTCCTTATATATCTCTCATTAACAAAATTTAAAAAAAATATGACAAAGTTGCATATTGACTGAAACAATGGCTTGAATCTTAGTTATATTAATTTGAAGATAATATAAACATCTTGGATTTTAGATATTTTTTTATATTTTATCACTTTAAAGTTTTAATTTAAAAAAAACAATTTATATTTTCTCATGTATCATGTACATTATTTTTTTTTCTTTTTTTAAACACACCTAATAAAGAAAAATAAAAATACTTTTGCAAAAAAACACATACAAATAATTAATTTATAACTTCATTCTTTCCTAAATCTTCACTCACACCTTTACTTCTTTATAATCTCTTCCATTACTTTTTTCATTGTTAATAATAAATAAGAATTCAAATAGGTTAAGCAACAAGATCAGAGTTTTCCATTTTACCTGCTTAGTGTGTGTACTGTTGTAAGGTTGAACCAAGAAAAAAAATCATAAAATGTGATTATTTAATATAATAATTTTTATTTTTTTATTTCATTAATTTTGTATATTAGATTTATGACTTACTTATTATTAGTCTAATTTTTTTTAAGTGTTATAGTACGATTTCAAATTTAATACTAGTTCAATTTTAATCTAAAAGAAGTTGCAAGGTAGGTGACTTTTAAATTAAATTCATATTATGTAACATAATTTCAATGTAGATTGACTTCTTTTTATTTAGAACTCCTTAAAAGAAACTAAATTATTAATATATTTTCTTAATTACTTTCACTTAATTCTAAGTAAGTCCACTAATTGGTTTGGTTGAAATTAGTGAATTATATCATGATATTAAAAAAATATATATATAATAACATATTTGAAAGAAACTTCTTATTTAAGAGATAAAAAAAAGAAAAAAATGAATTTAACTTCTTCACACGTTCAAATTAGTTTATATGTAAATAAAAATTATATTTTAAGATACAATATATTATATTATTATTTGTGATAAGATACAATATATTTATAAAAAATTAACTTCTTCACATATATATTATTTTTTTTTAATTTATTGTGATAAGATACAATAATCAATGACACAGTAGTGACATGTGAGTACATTCTTTTCTAAGATTTAGCATGATTCGAATATATTATTTACCTCTTATTTTGTTGTTTATGTTTTTTTTTAATTATTTTAATCTATTTTGAACTCTGTACGAAATTACATCACTATTTTGACAATTAAGCTGAACAGACTGTTCAACTTCTCTGAGAATCCATCTTTATAAATAAATAAATAAATTTTAATTGAATTGATATAAATTTTAAAAAATTGGTTGAATTTTTTAATTGAAGATAATTTTTTTAAAATATAACTTTTATAAAAGATATAATTGGTTTCAAATTTTTTATCTCATATTAATTATTATATTTTCATCTTATTTTATTTTTTATCTATATTTTATATTTATAATTTTTCTTATAACGGACTGATAAAAAATATTCATTTATTATATTATAAAATTATTATTTTATTAAATCTTTGAATTCTAAATTTATATCTTTATTAATTTAATAATAATCCAATTTCAAAAATATTAATTATATTTATAGTTTCTACTTTTTTGTTTTTTTTAATCACTTTAAAATATTTGTAAAATAGGGTAATTACAAATACTTAAAACAAGAGATTTGAAAATTACTAAGAAAGAATAAATTATATGGACTAAAAAGTTAAATTTGTATAATTAAAATATTTAAAGCATATATAAACCTCTTTTTTATTTTCATTTATTTGTTATGATAGATATTTTCTTGATATAAAATTTGTAAATGATTCCATTTGTTTTAATATATTGTTTTAATTAAAAAATGTTATTGAAAATAGATATTGATATGGAATATTAATATATAGTTTTATAAGCTCGCAGAATAATTATTGTTAAGGTATCTAGGCATAGTCATAACTTTAGATAAACATCTTATAATAAGAGGGTTACATATTAATTAAATAATGTCATATTTTTACTTAAAATAGCGAAGAATATAGTAAATATATAAGTTATATATCAAGAATTAAAATAGGTAATACGAAAATCTCCTTAGTTTCTTTTCCAAGAAAAATTATATACTAAACTAATTTAATTTTAAGAAAAAGAATGATTAAATATATCATACTTGTATATTTTATGGTTCATAAACTATTTTCTTTTTTAGAAATTACTCAATAATAATAATAATAATAATAATAATAATAATAATAATAATAATAATAATAATAATAATAATAATAATAATAATAAAAACTTTTCTGACCAGATACATAGAAAAAAAAACTCATCTTTAAAAGTTTGTAGCTTTTATTTTTTTGTTTGAAAAAGATTTTAAATTCCATAAAGGGAGAACATATATGTAGTTCACATTGAGCAATGGCCATATGTTAAGCAGTCATTTGGAATGGC
This sequence comes from Sphenostylis stenocarpa, assembly GCA_963425845.1. Taxonomy (NCBI): domain Eukaryota; kingdom Viridiplantae; phylum Streptophyta; class Magnoliopsida; order Fabales; family Fabaceae; genus Sphenostylis; species Sphenostylis stenocarpa. Next base: position 18,621,104 of record OY731407.1, read on the forward strand.
ATCAACCATGTGCCATATGGGCATAGATCCACCACACAAGGCACAATATATGCCTTAAATTCATCACCATTTTCATAGCTGACTTATTATGACAGTCAAAACTTCTTTAGTGGTTGCAGTATAAAATGTTTCCATTCTAGATAAACAAGTTGAGGCCAAAGCACATACTAAGGCATTGCATGTTACTACTACCATTAAAGCAAACGTTTATGCTCATGTTTTCTTCCATCCTCTTGCGTGTAGGAATTGACTTTGTATCATACAAGAAATAGTTATGCATTTTTAAGATGTTTTCTATTACTAAATAGTATTCATATGAGACTTGTTAAATAGGGAATGTGATTAACATAGTGAGATTTATTTTATTTAGTATGCTTATGTGATAATAAGCAGTGTATTGGAAAATGCTTGGAAAGATATGTTGCCATTCTCTTTTCTAACATCAGCATTGACAAGTAACTCACACCAACTGAGAATAACTCACATTCTTTAAACATATTGATTAAAATTTCAAAAAAATTAACAAGAATCACCATTAACCCGTTGTAACAAACAACATTTTCAATACATAAGAGCACAAGGGTAGCAGAAATTGCTTGAGCTTGAGATATGTATCTTAAAAGAACTTATTGTAAAATCCTCCCTTAATTAAAGATCTATCCTTGTTCAATGTGATTTAATTGATTCAAGTGATTGAATCTGTAGTCAAATAATATTAAAACCATAAAAAATTATGTAAAATAGTTGGTCTTTTCACAGTGTAGGAGGAGACGAATCTTCTATCAGTTTGTTAATTAGTTTGGCATCAAGATAGTGTAACATTCTGACAATACTCAAAAGTAATTAATTATATTATGCAGGATTTGCTTTGAAGCAAGTTGCGCTGCAAATTGTATTTGACTGTACCACTTACGTACCACGGATCATATGACCAACAAAGCATGTTCTTTCACTTCACATTGAGGCTAAACAATCATATGGAGAAAATATAAGATGAATATTAATATTAACCTCAAGACGGCGTCTTTAGCAATTAGCATATATCGTTGTGTATAATTTTGATGGGTTGAGTCTTGTTCACACCCACCGAATTGCCTTCTATTTTTTCTAATGCGTGCATTACTAACTAATTCTTTTTATAATAAGAGAGCAATTTTTTGGGTCAACAGCACCTTTTTTGTTCGATAATGCGAAGTTGAGTTTGAGTCAATTTTTTCTAAGGGCCAAACGTCCCTATCAGCAGTTATAAATACCTCGTAAGAGTTTTTCATCTTAAGCAGCAGATTAAGAAAGTTCTTGTTCAGAATCATACACGGATAAAGAGAGAAAGAGGAGATGGAAAAACTAGTTTTCAGTGGTCTAATACTACTTGTGGGGCTATTCACCACAGAACATAGAGTAGCATCCGCAGGTTGGTTGCAAGCTCATGCAACTTTCTATGGTGGAAGTGATGCCTCAGGAACAATGGGTAAAAAGTTTTGTACATTATGTCTTTTAGTTCATTAAAGCACTCTTCAATTCAAATTTAAGTGCAAAATAAGAGCAATTAATTCTACATGATATGAAAGTAGCTTGTTTGTACTTGTATAGGTGGGGCATGTGGCTATGGAAATCTCAACACGGATGGTTATGGAGTAAAAACAGCTGCTTTGAGTACTGCTTTGTTTAATGATGGCAAGTCATGTGGTGGTTGCTATCAGATAGTTTGTGACGCAGGCCAAGTGCCCCAGTGGTGCCTCAGGGGCACTTCCATCACAATCACTGCTACAAATTTCTGCCCTCCAAACTATGCACTACCTAGTGACAATGGGGGTTGGTGTAATCCTCCTAGACCACACTTTGACTTGTCTCAACCTGCCTTTGAGATGATTGCCAAATACAGAGCTGGAATTGTCCCAATATTTTACAGAAGGTATGTTATATTGTGTTATGTCATATTCTAACTATGTGTTCTTTTATTTGTAGAAAGTTAAATTATTTCAACTTGCACATGTTCAAATTTGATGCAGAGTTGGGTGCAAAAGAAGTGGAGGCATCAGATTTACCATCAATGGGAAGGACTATTTCGAACTGGTGCTTATAAGCAATGTAGGAGGAGCAGGGGATATCTCTCTAGTTTGGATCAAAGGTTCCAAAATGAGTAACTGGGAATCTATGTCAAGGAATTGGGGTGCTAACTGGCAAAGCTTAAGCTACCTCAACGGCCAGAGCTTGTCCTTCAGAGTCCAACTCAGCAATGGAAAGACTCTCACAGCTTATGATGTGGCACCGTCCACTTGGATATTTGGCCAGTCTTTCATCAGCAAGGTTCAGTTCTGAATGGATGAATACATACAAATTTTATGCAGTATTCTTCCGCCTCATCTTTTTTATAATTACATCCAATTTCTGATTGCTTTATCCAAGGTATGTATGTTATATTTGTACATGCTTTCCAAGGGATTGTCACTACGAAAGTTTAGCATTTCCCGATGAAGCCCCACCAACTTGGGGAATGGTTTTTCTTTTCTTTCTTTAAACTTGGGAAAATATGTTAAGCCTAAATAAGTGGGTCTAGTTATACACTTGAAGTTTGCAATGAATGGACAAAGGAAAAAGGCAGCTTTTACTTATAATATATCTTGTAAAATTATCTACGTACCTTGTAGTACTCGTCTTTCTAAGAGAATGAAGACTAATTACTCGGTACTAACATCCCTTCAAAGGCTTGTAGTTCAAATACGCTGGTAAAAACACCCACACAAAGTAGATCATCATTCTATATACTAACTGCTTTTCTTTCAGCCAAAAAAAAAAGAACTTTTTAATCTGAACATGCCTACTTACTACGTTTGCATTGAGCCACTAACTAATGGTTCACCTGGCAATAAAGGCAAAATAACCAATTATTTTAAACCAAGTAGTCTTTCGATATGTTACGACTAATTCTACTAATAGCTAAAATTTTTCATATGGTCTCAATCAGTTTTAATCAAATTCTAAGAAGAGAATCTAACTGAAGATGAGAGAATCTAAAATCGTAAGCAAACTACAAAAATTAGCTTCTATACAAGTGATTTTGATGGACACAAACGGCGGTTAGCACCAAATCGTACAAGCACTCTGCCATTACAAACGTAGCAGGAAAAATTTCAATGGAAAGAATAAATATTTTAGAAGTCATTATAATACATTCATTCAAAGAAGCGCTGATAATCACAATTCTATTGCTGCCTCTCAACATATGCCACTGAATAGTTAGACAGGCCGCCGGCAATGACTAAAATTAATATATTTTTTGTTCTTAAAAAGAAGAGAACCAACAGAATTAATGCTCAAGCAGCCCTATGATCTTTGGTCACAGTTTGAACTAAGAAACTGGTGCAAATCAATGGCATTGGGATCCCAATCAACAGAAGCTGGACGTCCGCCAATCTTTGATAGACTGTTGCAAAGTATGCCACAAATATAGCATTTATGTCATCTTCGCATTACACGGTGACGTTCTCTTTTCCTGAAGCGCTCTAACATGAATTCATCTGTTGCAGCCTGCCTCTGTACCGCTCCAGTGGCATCAGTGCTCGAATCATTTTGTTTGGACCCAGAACTATCATCCTGTAAACTTCTATCTTTGTACAACTCTGGATGTTCTGCAAATTAGGAGCTTTCTAGTCAGTAATCAGAGTACAGATTTCTTTAAAACAATTAAAAAAAAAAAAGTCAGACCTCTAACTACAATGGCAAATGCCACAAGATGAATACATTGATAAGTATATCAAGCCTGACAATGACACAGTAAACAAGCAAGCATTCATGTGTACTCTAAAATAATAGAATAAAGGAAATGAACCTCTTCTAAGTTTTTCAGCATAATCCCTGCCACGCTGGAAATAATCAGCACTATAACTCGATGGAATGCTGAAATCTGATTTTGTCCGACCCATAAGCCTCTTTTCTTGTAGAAGCTTTTTGGCAGCCTCTGTCTCTTCAATATTTTTTAGTTTATATCTGCAAACATGAAATCAAACCATTAAGACACATCATCCTTTTTCTTCCTCCATAAATAGATTGACCACAAGTACATGCAACATATAAGAGAACTATTACAGTTGAAAAGCAATGAACCAAGGAAGAACTTAATATTGTGAATATTAATCATTGAACGAAAGCACCTTCAGCTGGAAAACCAAAGTTCATAAAATTTGGTTGGTTGTTTCCAACCATGGGTACTAAAAATACTCACAGACTACATAATTTAACTTGACAGGGAAAAAAAAGTATAAATGCAAAGTCAAATCCGTCAGAAAACTTCACCATTTATTCCCTCAATAATAGATAAAAAAAAATTATACAATACACAAGAATCATCAAGTGCTCGCAAATTCACAACATATAAGAAAAAGTAGAAAAAATTTAACCCTTAAAAAGCAATCAACCAAGGAGGCAAGGACAAGATGAGTAATTTTGAATATAAAAATTGAAAATAATAAGCTTCAGTATAAAAGCGAATGTCCTTGAAATTTGGTTGTTTGTTTCCAAGTGTAGGCACTAAGTTAGTATTTGATGTGCAGACAAGACAGAATGTTATGTCGTCCTTGGTTCCACCCCTTTCAGAGAAACAAAACAAGTACCATTCTCTAACTCCCATGTCCTATAATAATTTATGATTAAAATGCACCAAACATTCAATAAAATTTACATGTTTGTCTTGTTTTAACTCGTTTAACATACTGCAGATCAATTTATCCCCCCAAACGAATAGCATACAGCCTATGATTAACTTGAAAGAAAAATATGGAAAAAAAAGATACACTCAATTATTAAATACTTATTCAACAAATAATTCAAACTTCAAATACAGCCCATCGCAAATACAAGAAAGCATACTCGATTGGAAGCTGAACCTCAGCAATACCAGTAGTCCACTGAGTAGAGCTTTCTTCTGAATTTCGCCTTTTTACCTGACAGGGCACGACATTTTTAAAAGAAGAATGAATCCAACAAAAGGCAATACATATTAGAAGATCAGAATGAATCAGACAGTAACTGCGACACAAATCATTAATAACCTTATGTCATCAGGTGCTATAAACTAGAAAGAAAAACAAAAGAGGGATCACTCACTTTAAGATGCTCAGGAATCTTATAAAGTTCATCTTCTGCACGTTTCAGCTCATTCTCAACTTGATCTGCAGCATCAACTTTCCTTCCCCTCTTCTTCGCTAACTCGTGCTCAACATATTTCACCCTGATCAACAAACAAGTAGCACCAACATCAACAACCACATCCAAATTCAAAAGCCTCAGCACAAACACGACATTATATAAATTACACACACATATTGGGGTCTTCAACCATAACAGCGGTCTCTTGAGCGAAGGTATCTTGAAGAACGAACTCGTCCTTGTCGCCGCCATCACCGTCGTTCTTTTCGGCGGCTTTAGCAGCCAAACCGCCGCCGGTTATACTCTGTGCTTGCAAGCTAGGGTTTGCTGGAATTCCCGATTTCCTTTCCCGCTGCTTCTGGAGAAGCTTGATTTCCTCCAATGCCATTCTGTACAGCGTAATAGCATCGGTGAAATCAAAACCCTAACATAAAATTCCGTGTAAGAAATGTGGAATTGAAATAAGACCTAAACCTTCTTTCTCGTTCGTCGTCGGATTCATTGTTGTTCTGAGATTGAGTAAGTTGATCTTCTTCTGTTGGAGCGCTTCTCTTTCGGTAGTTTTTCTTCCGCTGCCGTTGTGGTTTCGAATCCTCCATCGTTGTTACTGTTAGCGGTAACGGATCGTATGCGAATGCAACGAAGAGTTCAAACGTAACGTTTCAACCCTTCAACACCCGCTACCAACAAGCGACACTTCTCACTGAATTTAATATTTTTGTTTCCTACGATAAAATCTAGTTAAAAATAGGAGAATGATACTTTTAAAACTCAAATTCGTACCATTTGTATAAATAATTCTCTTTTAATATTATAATAATAATTTTATTTTATTTTTACTTTTATTTAATTATTCTATAAATTATTATATTAATAAAAGTGAATTATTTAAAGGATTATATAATTTTTGATTATTATATTAATAAAAATAAATTATTTAAAAAATTATATAATTTTTTATTGTCAAAATATCACTATTCTTAAAAATATGATTTTGATTTCTCTTCAAATTTTAAATGAAAAAGTTGTTTTAATAGTTAAAAAATTATCATTTTTAAAATCTTAAACTTGAAAATATAAATTATTTTTATTTTTCATTAACTCTCCAAATTACTTGTTATCTTTAAATAAAACACAATCGGGATCTTTGGAGAAGAAAACATATTTTTAAATTCAAGACTAAAAAAACAAATTTATTTTACAAAATAATATTAAAACATAGATATTTTGAAAAATGAAAATTCATAATTTACCTTAAAAAATTTATAAAAAAACAACACATATTTTAAAATATATGAATTATATTATAATTAATATTTATAACAAATAAATATTTAAAAATATGTAAATTATATTAATTAGTGTAATAACTTTTTTTGTGTGGCAAATTTACTGTTTTAATTGTAAGAAAGGTAATATCTTTTTATAAACTAATTTATAATGAATTAATATATTGAATATATAAATTATATTATGATTACAATTTCTAATCATGAAAATATTTTAAACACTAAAATATTGACAATATTTTACAAAATAGCAAAATTCAAAATACAAAAAAGAAAATATATAAGAATAAATAGGAATATGTATAGTTTCAATACTAATTTCAAAATCCAATATAATATGAAATAAATTATTCTCATGAGTAAGTGTAACGTTTTTTTTTAAATATGATATAATTATTTAGTCGGTTTAATTAAATTATTTAATTATATTTAAATAGTAAAATAAAAATATTTTTATAAAAAAATAAAATAAGTTGAGTTGTGAGATAAAAATAGAGATAATAAATAATTATAAAAAATAATGTTATAATGATAAAAATTAAAATGATAAAAGTAAATGAATTAATTTTTATCTTTAAAAGGTTAATTTCACTTTTCAATATATAAATTTTGGGTTAGGTTTTATCTCTAAAAAGTTTAATTTCACTTCTCAATGTATAAATAAATGTTAGGTTGTTTCCTTTCATTTACACTTTATAGTTTTTTATGTTTAAAACAATTTTAATGGAAATAGTGTTGAAAATTCAAATATACACATGAAAAAGTTAAATAATATAAAAAATAAAGACACATAACCCAATTTATTAAGATTTTGTAATAAGAAGGATATCATTCCCCTCTTGTAAGTTGCACTCATTTTTAATGTCTTAGTAAATTTTTTTCAAAAGAATCAATATTTAAGAGTGAATGATATAATATGTAACAAAGAGAATATATTTTTATTTTTATTTTTTTTTAATTTTAATATGAAAAACTTATGAAAATTATATAATATTAAATAGATTTTTATTTTATTTTATTTATTTTAATAATTTTTATATGACATACATAAATCCTTCTAATTTTGAAGAGACACCATGAAAATGTTTTACTGGTTTAAAATAAATTATTTAACTCATATGAAGAGAATTATTTAAAATATTCGTAATATACGTGTAAAATAAATATTTTTGTATTGTATAAGAATCTCATATATCTAAAAAACTATATCTTTAAAATTATTTATATTGAATTAGTTTTACATGTGGTTTATTTATTTTTTCATAATAAATAAATAATATTTGAAATAGTTTATAAAATAAACTAAGTATTTTTTTAAATAAATAAAAAAATATTCAATGAAAGACAACATGAGAGAGCAAGGATGAGTTTCTTTGGATGGTATCATTTAAATTGTATTTGATCAGTTGATTCCTTTTCACGCACACACGGAAGAGCAAGAATGAGTTTTCTTTAGATCCACCCGTTTAAGGAGATTTGCGAGGGTTGATTTAAGAAAGAGAGTTGATGAAGTATACTTGTTACAACAAGAAGAAAAGCAAGAAATACAAGTTACAATGTTGTATTTACGTTCTTACTCCTATTCAAGGATGAGCGCGCAGCGTTAGCCACTTAGCTAAAAGCTATAGCTGTTAGTAAGGGTTCACACCACGATACTTAAACCCTCGGTCCCACCACGATTCCGCCACTCTGATTCCCCCGCTCTTCGGGAATCTCGTGGGGACTTACCACCCGCTGCCCCAATTCCGTCCTCGGCAGGAATCGAGTGCGCGTCCTCGCTCTGATACCAAAGGATGAGCGCGCAGCGTTAGCCACTTAGCTAAAAGTTATAGCTGTTAGTAAGGGTTCACACCACGATACTTAAACCCTCGGTCCTAGACCTAGAACAAGATAGGTCAGAGGAAAATAGGAATAGTATTTTTACTATCCCTAAAAACGAAAACAGTCCTATGATAGGATATGTAAAAGAAACAATAGATAATGTATCTTTTGATGACATTATAAACGGATTTTTAGATGAATTTTATCCAGATGAAGAGGATAATTTATCTGAAATCTCAGAACCCTTAGAAACCTTAGGGTCTGAAAACATGAGTGTTGAATCAGTTGATTCTCAAACTCAGATAGAATCTGATGATGAATCTGGCTCATGTGAACCATTATGCATAACATCCCGAAACAATTGCTGGTAGGGAATCCATTCATGTGAACCACAATTTTGCTTTACATGACCTTCCTTTTATTGTAGGTTGCAAAATTGTCCCGTAGTTAAGGCAGATTAGCCAAGTCACAATCGGTGACGAAGGCCAAGTGAGCTAAGTCACAATCCAAGTAGGATTCCTCGCAAGACAATTACTAAGGGGGAGATTGTTGCAGGTAGTATCAATTGTCCCGTGGCAGAGGCCGAGTGAGCCGAGTCACAATTGAATCGTGACGCTTGGGCTGTTACTCTTAAGTAAAAAGAGTTGCGCTTTGACTAATGGCTGTAGCTTTTGGCCTAGTGGTAAACGTTCGATCCTAACAATTGGTATCAGAGCCAAGGTTATGAGTTCAATTCTTGGTGTACAATTGTTAAGGGGGAGATTATTGCAGGTAGCATCAATTGTCTCGTGGTAGAGGCTGAGTGGGCCAAGTCATAATCGAATCGTGGCGCTTGGGTTGTTACTCTTAAGTAAAAAGAGTTGCACTCTGACTAATAACTATAGTTTTTTGCCTAGTGGTAAGCGCTCGATCCTAACACCTTTCATAGTAGGGAATCGTCTCAAATAAGCTTACTGAAACACATGCTAAGTACATTACTCGTCATCTTATGAAGTTTGAATTCGCCATTAAATATGTGAGAGGAGGTACTCGTGGTTATGTAATTTTATCGTTTGTGTGTGAGGATGAGTACATTAGTAGTTCTTATAGTGAGACTAGGTGTTGTTTATGCGTGACATGTGTGTTGATGGAGAATTGATTATAGATGAAGAGAACCGATTCTTGATGTCCACAAGATTGATTATCTATTAATTGATTCAATGAAATTCTTGGACGGGTACAAATGGAAAATCAATTATTTATGAGAATCAATCTTGGACTAAATAAATTTTATTATTGACCAGTTAATGCATAATCAATTCTCGAAAGCCATAAAGGACCGTATTTTGTACTAATTATTCAAACACCCTTCTAGTGTTAGAAAACTAATAATTATGATCTTGATTTTGATTCTAACGATCAAATATAAACATTATCTCATACTCATAAACATGTTGTAGACTGAATGCGGAAGCGTACTTGAATTAGCCATAATGATGTCCCTTTTAGAGCATTATTGATCTTATGGTCTTTCACCTGAAGAACACTTTTATTTTCCCTCTGAATTTTCTCTCTTGATGGGGATAGAAAGAAAGGAACGAGAACTGAGACTTACGTTCTGTGTGTGCTCTCAGAAAGGGACCATGACCCTTTAAATAATTAGAATTAAGTTAATTACTTAAGTTTTAATATTTCTAATTTGGTCCCTTATCAAATTAAAAATTACTCTATGGTCTCTACACAATTTTATTTTCATGACATATGCCTTTAGCCAAAATTTTAATTTAGTCAGATCACTTTATTATTTGGCTTGATAAATAATGACCTTAACACATTTAAATTATGTATCATATATATACATGACCAAAAATTTGCCAACAATCTCCCACTGGTCACAAATATATACGTCCTTACAACCTTACAAATGTGTTAGACTTTATGAGCTCAAAATTGTCATTATATTCTTTTATCATACTCCAAAAGTCCCGTCCATTGATCATATCAGGATATAGAACCAAACCAGTTTTTCATTGCATCATCGCAACTAAAACCAACAATGATTATTAATCATAACATAACCAAATGATATGGATTCATCATGAAATGTGTAGCATGAAAAATTACGTGAAGGTGATATGTACACGTCTATTTTCAACTGGTCCAAACTTTAACTTATCGAGATCGATATAATAACCTTAATGTACAAAGTGTAATGAATGAACAAAAAACCGCATATTTATAGAAAACTAAATATGTCCAAAAAATTAATGTATACATACATGAAATTAAACATAGAACATAAAATATATGAAAATTACTAACTCCCACTAAACCACAAATTCCTCAAATTGAAAAACACCCATGTGAGCAACATGCTCATGAAAGACTTTGGGCGGAAGTCCTTTAGTTAGAGGATCTGCTATCATGGAGGTTGTCCCTAATTGTTCTATGGAAATTTGTCCACTCTGTACTCTTTTCTTAACAACTAGGAACTTAATGTCGATGTGTTTTGACTTAGTTGAACTCTTATTGTTGTTGGAATACAATACAACTGATTTGTTGTCACAATATAACTTAAGTGATTTTTCAATGCCTTTCACAATTTGCAGTCCTGTGACAAAATTTCTCAGTCATATTCCATGATTTGATGTCTCATAGCATGTTACAAATTCTGCTGCCATAGTGAATGAATCTGTAAGGGTTTGCTTGACATTACGCCAAGAAACCGCACCACCTGCCAACATGAAAATGTAACCTGAAGTAGATTTCAAACTATCTTGACATTCTGCAAAGTCTGAGTTAGAAAACTCAGTGATCTCCAACTGGTCTGACCTCCTGTATGTGAGCATATAATATTTTATTCTCTTTAAATATCTCATGACCCTTTTTGCTGCTTTCCAATGGTCTATTCTTGGATTGCTTAAATATCTGCCTAGAACCCTAACTATGTATGCTATGTCTGGACGCGTACATACTTGGGCATGCATCAAACTCCCTACAGCTAATGCATAAGGAATCTTCTGCATTTTCTCAATTTTCAAATTTCCCTTTAGACACTGATTGAGACTAAATTTGTCTCTCTTAGTAACTGGAGTATTCCTGGATTTACATTAATGCATGTCAAACCTTTTAAGAATTTTTTTTCGATATAGCTCCTTTGTGAAAAATACCCCAAAATCGATCTTGGTGTATTTGAATTCCTAATACAAAAGAGGCATCACCATGATCTTTCACTTCAAAATTCTTTGATACAAATTTCTTGGTTTCGTGCAATATGCCTATATCATTAGTGGCAAGTAGAATGTAATCAACATACAAGATCAGGAAAATATATTTGCTCTCCTTAAACTTGTGATACACACAATCATCAACAATATTCATCTCGAAGCCAAATGAGAGAATTACTTGATGAAATTTGTAGTACCATTGACGAGATGTTTGTTTTAGTCCATAAATAGATTTTGTCAGTTTATAAACCATATTCTTTGGATCTCCCTACACAAAATTTTCTGGTTGTACCATATAAATTGTCTCATCAATGTTGTCATTGAGAAATGTCGTCTTGACATCCATTTGATGAAGCTCCAAATCATAATGTACTACAAGAGTCATGATTGTTCTAAAAGAGTCTTTCGATAAAATTGGAGAGAAAGTCTCTTTAAAGTCAATCCCTTCTTTTTGGATATAGCCCTTAGCTACCAGACAAACCTTATACCTTTCCACTTTACCTTTAGAATCTCGTTTGGTCTTAAATATCCACTTGCAACCAATGAGTTTCATACCTTCTGGTAATGGGACAAGTTCCCAAACCTTGTTGTCTTGCATGGACTTATACTCCTCCTTCATTGCTTCAATCCACTTTTCAGAGTTAGATCCTTGCATAACTTGACGGAAGTTAACTGGGTCATCTTCCATCATATCATTATTTTCCTCATGTTCCTGAAGAAATACCATGTAATCATCCGAAATAGCATTTCTTCTTTCTCTAGTAGATCTCTGCAAAGTTATTAGCTCATGATGCACAGGTTCTTGAGGATCTTGAGTAAGAGGTTCATCAACAATGTCTTGTGGAGGTTCCGAACTTACTTTATCAAAAATAAATGTTTGAATTGGTTGCAGAATTATTACCGATTTTTCGTCCAAGACAATGTTCCTAATTTTATTCTTCCCCTCAAACTCAATATCTTTAAAGAACGTAGCAGTTTCCGTCTCAAAAATTGTCTTTAATGTAGGATCATAAAATTTATATCTCTTGGATCTTTCAGCATAACCAATAAAATAACTACTTACTGTTCGGGAGTCTAATTTCTTTTCATTTGGCTTATAAGGCATTGCCTCAGCTGGACAACCTCACACATGGAAATGCTTCAGACTAGGTTGTCGCCCAGTCCAAAGCTCATAAGGTGTTTTGGTAGCTGCTTTAGTTGATACTTTATTTAGAATATAAGATGTCGTTTTTAATGTCTCTCCCCAGAATGACTCCGGTAAGGTGGAACGACAAATCATACTCTTGATCATATCTTTAAGAGTCTGATTTCGTCTTTTAACTAAATCATTCATATTAGGTGATCCCGACATGGTATACTGTGGGACAATTCCACATTCCTCTAGGTACCTAGCAAAAGGTCCTGGACGCTATTCACCTGACCCGTCAAATCTACCATGATACTCACCACCACGGTCAGACCTGACAGACTTAATTCTTTTGTTGAGTTTGTTTTCAACTTTAGCTTTAAATGTTTTGAACATGTCTAGAGATTGTGACTTTTCATGTATAAGGAATAAGTATGCATATCGTGAGTAATTGTCTATAATTATATAAAGTATTGTTGACCATTCCATGAAGGTATAGGAAATGATCCAGAAATGATCCACAAATGTTCGTATGTATCAACTCTAAGACGTCTGTATTTCTATATGCACCTAATCTCTTCACTCTGGTTTGTTTGCCCTTAATGCATTCAACACAAACATCAAAGTTTGTGAAGTCAATGAACTTTAAGATTCCATTTGACACAAGTCATTCAACTATATTTTTAGAGATGTGACCTAAGCGCCTGTGCCATAATGCTCCTGAGTGAATATCGTTAATTTTACATTTAGTACCCCGTAATTCTGTATTAAGAGTTTTATTATAGGTATGTTGAATTATTGGCAAGCGTACCAAAATTATCAATCGTAGTATAGTATTTCGATTAAATAAAAGTCGATCCCACGAGGAACAATTTCAATGAAAATTCCCAATTTTATACTTACTAAGTAGATTAAACTAGAATGAGTTTTGCATAAAGAGTTGAATTGAAATTAAATGACAAAGAACTGTAAATTGTTGAGAAAATAACAATTAAAGGCATTTAGGATTGACTTCCTTCCTTATCCCTCTTTTGTAATGGCTATGTCAATTAAGAACGTCAATTAAGAACGTCAATTAACCTAACAATGTTGATGTCACCTACTCAAATCATCCATGTTGATTCCTCACACATGAAATTCATAAGAAAACCTAATAAATTTTGATTCCTCACACAATTAAGAGATTTTCCAGCATTAGGGTTAGGGTGTTAAGCAATTGATACATTCATTCCATTCCTGACAATTAACGTAACAAATATTCTTATCGTGATCTAGGGTTCAAGATATATTTTCCAATCATACCTCAAACAATCAAGAATAAATCATTCCAAATCATAAAGGATAAGAATAACAACATCAAAACATAAATTAATATCTCAAAATATCACCATGATACAAAAGAGTTCAAAGGACGTGCATCGAATCCTAAGAGAATGAAGTTAGCCACTCATGTTGGCCATTACAATGCTCTAATTGATGAAGAAGTGAAAAATTGGTGAAGATTGGACGAAACCCTAACAGTAGTCGTGTCTCCTCTTCTCCAAGACTGCTTCCTTTTCTCCAAACACAACTTATCCTTTTATAAGAGAATTTGGGTCGGGCCTCGCATCATTTATTCGCTTAAGCATTCTTCTTTCTTTTAATTTTACTCTAATTATGCTGATAATTATGCTCCTTAATCTTGTATCGATGTATTCTCGAATTCATCCTATATTGGGAGAAAAATATATTAGAATTAACATAAGTTAAGTGGTTTCATAACAATTCAAAGCATAATTATATCAATTTTTTACCACTTAACAACTCCCCCAACCTAGAATCTTGCTTGTCCCAAGCAAAGTAATTTTTCCAAAACAAAACCATCACTTATTATCTCTTTCTCTTCTAGAACTGCAACATAAAAATTTTCAAAGGTGATGCTCACAATTCCAAATGAAAATAGAACATATAAGCATTCAAGTTACAGAAACCAACAAAGAATAATTAGTCCTCAACTATCCTCAAAGAAGCATGATCTCTTAAATAAAGTATATACTCATCTCTAATTCTCACAGGTAAGTGTTTATCTCATTCAATCACTTCATTTAGACAATCCAATATTGATAATCATCTTCAAGCAATCAACATTTGTTAAACAAGACTTAAATCAAAAGGTCTTTTGAGGCTTGTAATGGGGCTGAGCTAAGAAAGAATTATTGATTTTTCTGGGATATACAAAAATATTTGAGAAATTCAACACATATGAATGATTCTTGATTAACAATTCCTCAAGTCAGGTTTCAAAATTCATGCTTTTGTCCCTAACACAATGACAGTGAGTTAATGATCTCACAAGTTATTATTCCCCCCCTTGAACTACTTTTCTATATTTTTTCTCATGCTTTTGCATGTATTCTTTTTGGCTTTGCCAATTTTTAAGCTTTTGCTTTTCCTTTTTCTTTACACTTTTTTTTTAAGAATAACACCTCAATAATACCTGTAGGACAACAATAGCAATACCCAACAATAGGAAAATAGTGACATTCATACTCATTTCCTTTCTCAAATATAGGAAGGTAGATAAATAGTGTTTAGGCTTAAGGGTTCTGTTTAAGAAACAATATTATTTTTGGCTCAGAAGGGGTTCAATTGGATGTCCTAAAATTAATGCAGGGTTGGCTATTTGGCTTTGATTTATATCTACTACAAAGGAAAAATGCCTTTATCATTTTCAAGTCTTGCCAACATGTAATCACATCAAATAATCAACCAATATCAGTTATCAATCACAAAGTGTTGACACTCAATTTATCTGTTTTTGGTTTTTTACTCACCTGGGTTTTGGCTAGCTTCTCCAATTCAGTTAATTCCTAATTCTCCTCATCAATTCCTTTTCACTATCATATTCATCATCCCAAAATCACTTGTTATTGGAAATAATCAAAATGATTTTTCACGTTCCAGAATTGAATTAGACAATAAGCAATAATCTCATATATGACTCTAAAATAAATTATGGGACAACAAGGAAATTCAAAATTTAAAATAAAGCAATTAAAAATATTAAATTTAAAATAAAGCAATTAAAAATATTAAATTAAAAACAAAGGAATTAAAAACATTAAATACAAAGTAAGTTTCCTCCCTCATTTTTTTCACTTGTCATCTCCTCCTTATCTTGTTCCTCATCCTCAACTGCAGACTTTCTCACCCCCTTCGGAAAAGTTGGACTGTCCCCAGGCCATTGAAGTAAGGCTTCAAAGTCTTGAGGAGAAGTTCACTATGTACCTGGAGCAATCTTGCAAAGAAAGAACCTAAAGAAGAAAAATGTACAAAAAAAACTTAAACTGCAAAAAGAAAAATAACAAATTCAAAACATTGGGTTGCCTCCCAGGATCGCTTATTTAACGTCTTAAGCTCGACGCCTATTTGCTTTAGGGCTCATGCAGGTGAGTGATCAAGGTGATATATACGCATTCTCCATCCCTTGATTGTCCTTGTGAGAATGAATTTATTCTTTTCATTGCGAATAACCTTATAAATGTCAGAGATTGGATAAATCATACCTGCTTCAGGAGGTTTCAGTACCTCTCTTTGAATAACTTCCTTCATAGTCAGACTAAGATGTCTTTGGGATTGTGCAACAGGCTTGTAATCTTGTTTTTTCAGTTGAGATGGGTAATTTCTCCAAAGTATCTATTATGAGGCAATCTTTCTTGTCTTCCGGTTGTTGTACAACTTCAAACAGATTAAAATTAACTTTATCATCTCCCCTTCTAATTTTCAACTTGCCCATGTCAACATCTATAATTACTTTGGCAGTCTTCATAAATGGCATTCCCAGGATCAACGGGACTTCCTCATTTTCCTCCATGTCTATAATCACAAAATCAACAGGAAATATGAATTTATCAACTCTGACCAAAACGTCCTCCACCACACCATAAGAAAATTTTAGAGATCTGTCAGCTAGCTGTAGTGTCATTCTTGTAGGCTTTACTTCCAAGTCTCCTATTCTTTTAAGCATAGACAAATGCATTAGATTTATACTAGCACCCAAATCAAGTAATGACTTACCTACTTGTAACGTCCCAATTGTGACTGGTATAGTGAAGCTGTCAAGATCCTTGGACTTTTGAGGTAATGATTTCTGAATTATAGTGCTGCATCCTGCTTCTAGCTCCATTACTTCTGTAGTAAATCTCCTTTTCTTAGTTAACAACTCTTTCATGAATTTTGCATAAGTCGACATCTGCTCCATAGCTTCCATAAATGGAATATTAATTTGTAAATGCTTGAAAATATCCATAAACATAGCAAACTGTCTTTCTTTATCTTTCTTGGAAGGATGACGAGGATGTGGTAAATCCTTTAATTGCGGTATTTGACTCTCATCTTTCTCCCTCTTTTTCTCACTCTTTTTATTTTTTTCTTCTTTTTCAGTATTTTTTTCTTTTCCTATACTCTCACTTTTATTTTTCTCTTTTTCTCCTTCACACTCATCTTTCTTCTTTTAATCCTCTTTTTCTTGTAGGATTTCCTTCTCTATAGTCAGGTTCTCACCAATCCCTTCTCCTATAACCTTACCACTCCTTGTAGTTATTGAATTGCATTGCTCCTTGGGGTTGGTTTGTGTGTTAGCTGAAAACCGTCTTCCTTGTTGTTGCTTAGATAATTGCTTAGCCAGTTGACCTATTTGGGTCTCTATATTTCTGAATGAAGCCTCAGTATTTTTCTGATTAGCCATAGTGCCTTGCATGAATTTTTCTAAAGTATCCTCCAATTTACTTATTCTGTCAGGCACTGAAGGATAATGATGTTGATATGGAGGTTGCTGATATGACTGTTGTTGAAATGTAGGTTGTCTAGTAGTTGAACTAACACCTTGTTTCCACCCAAAATTCTAATTCTGATTCTGATTCCCTCTCCATCCTTGTGCAACATTATTCTGATAATTGTTGGGATTAGGGAAATTACCTTGCCTGCCTTGACTACTACCTTGAGTACCCATATAATTAGCTTCTTCTTGTTGAATGTTGCCTTAATAAGAACATTGTTCATTTGCATGATTACCTCCACACACATCACAACTCATTTGTTGATTAAGAATAGATTGTACTGTATACATTTGTTGAGGTAATTTCTCTATTTTCTGGTTCAATGTTTCAATTTGTTGCGTTATAAGTTTATTCTGGGCTAAGATAGCATCTGAGCTGTTAAGTTCAAGAACTCCCTTCCTTTAAATTGGATGTCTATCATGTTGGGCCAGTTAACGGTCTGTAAAGGCTAGTGCATCAATAATTCTGGTGGCATGATCAATTTCTACATCCAACATAGATCCTCCTGTTGCAGCCTCTAATAGCATCTTTGCATCATGTCGCAAGCCAATATAGAAAATATTTAAGTTAGAAACGTCATCAAATCCATGATTTGGGTATTTTCTCAACAGTGATTTAAATTTTTCCCATGCTTCACAAAATTGTTCATCTGCTCCTTGTCTGAAAGAAGTGATGTCAGATTTTGCTTTGATGTAGCGGGATGGTGGAAAAAATCTATTCAGAAACTTCTCTTCTACACTACTCCAATTAGTCAAACTCTGATTAGGATGTGCTTTTAGCCACTCCTTTGCCCTACCTTCCAAAGAAAAAGGAAATAATCTCAAATATGCAGATTCAAGATTTGCTGCTCTAAATCCCATGATACCAATCAACTCATAAAAAGTAGACAAATGACTATAAGGGTCTTCATGATCCAATCCAGTGAATTGATGAGCACAAATCAAGCTTAAGAAAGCTGGATTCATCTACAATGTTTGATCATCCGGTATGGCAATGCTAGAAAAATGTCTTGGACCTTGCTGCATAGCACAATTTCTAAGAGTTCTTCTAGGTGGATTTCAATTTGGATTTTGATTTGGATTTATATTGGGATCTGGATTCGAATTCAGAATTGCTTCTTCTTCCGCCATATCTTCTATAATTGGGTATGGTAAATCAAGTGTGGAAGAAGAATTAACAAATTCTCTTGTGGCTTGTTCTTGAGTTTCCCTTCTTCTTCTACCCCGGTTCCTCCGAGTTGTTTTTTTGAATCTCTGGATTAAATTCTAACTGCTCTGAAGATACCTGTCCTCTTAAACGCATAAATCAAAAGAGTAACTCAAGCAAAGAATAGCACAAGACAATAATTAAGTAAAACTAAAAATGAAAAATAAAACGAAAACAGAAATAAAAATAAAAATAAAATACTCAATAAGTTAAATAAAGAATACTGTTCCCAGAACTAGCGCATGAAATACTTGTTGAATTATTGGAAAGCGTACCAAAATTATCAATCGTAGTATAGTATTTCGATTAAATAAAAGTCGATCCCACGAGGAACAATTTCAATGAAAATTCCCAATTTTATGCTTACTAAGTAGATTAAACCAGAATGAGTTTTGCATAAAGAGTTGATTTGAAATTAAATGACAAAGAACTGTAAATTGTTGAGAAAATAACAATTAAAGGCATTTATGATTGACTTCCTTCCTTATCCCTCTTTTGTAATGGCTATGTCAATTAAGAACGTCAATTAACCTAACAATGTTGATGTCACCTACTCAAATCATCCATGTTGATTCCTACACATGAAATTCATAAGAAAACCTAATAAATGTTGATTTCTCACACAATTAAGAGATTTTTCAGCATTAGGGTTAGGGTGTTAAGCAATTGATACATTCATTCCATTCCTAACAATTAACGTAACAAATATTTTTACCGTGATCTAGGGTTCAAGATATATTTTCCAATCATACCTCAAATAATCAAGAATAAATCATTCCAAATCATAAAGGATAAGAATAACAACATCAAAGCATAGATTAATATCTCAAAATATCACCATGATACAAAAGAGTTCAAAGGAAGTGCACTGAATCCTAAGAGAATGAAGTTAGTCACTCATGTTGGCCATTACAATGCTCTAATTGATGAGGAAGTGAAGAATTGATGAAGATTGGACGAAACCCTAACAGTAGTCATGCCTCCTCTTCTCCAAGACTGTTTCCTTTTCTCAAAACACAACTTATCTTTTTATAAGAGAATTTGGGTCGGGTCTCGCATCATTCATTCACTTAAGCGTTCTTCTTTCTTTCAATTTTACTCCAATTATGCTGGAAATTATGCTCCTTACTCTTGTATCAAGGTATTCTCGAATTCATCCTATATTGGGAGAAAAATATATTAGAATTAACATAAGTTAAGTGGTTTCATAATAATTCAAAGCATAATTATATCAACTTTTTACCACTTAACACCACAGTATTAAGTAAATACAGATTTTCATAAGCCAAAAGTGAACCCGTTCCAACAATATATGAATTAAAAGACAAACTGAACTAATTATTTCCAAATGAACACAAATAACCTAATTTGTCCAAATACGAAACTGAAACCAAATTTCGTCTAAATTACAGCACAACAAAAGTGTATTTCAAATCCAAATAAAAATCAGTACTCAATAACAATTTAAAATTTCCTATAGTTTCCACCTCTACCGATTTGTCATCTCCAATATATATTCATATTTCATAATCAATTGACTCCCGGTAACTTAGACAACCCTTTATAGAAATGCTGATATTAGTAGTTGCATCCGAGTCTAACTACCAAGTGTTACTAAGTATCGAAGCTAAATTGACTTCGAACGAGACCAAAGTAGGAAACATACTTTTGAGGATCAGAACAAAATTTAAATTGGCGAGATACAAAAACAATTATACCTAAATTAAGAACAAAAGAAACAAACTAATTATTTTCACATTATAAAAATAAATAATTATAAATATATATATATATATATATATATATATATATATATTCAAATAATGGTTTAACTCTTCTCAATACACCCAATGCACCATCAATATCAAGTCTTTGGACGAGTAATATTAACTATTAGGGATATCTTGTTGTAATGATCAAACATTGACAATAAAGCACATTAACAACAAATCAGTCTTAGATTGATTTATCATCAACAAAGCAAATCCTTATAATTATCACATGTTTATCATTACAAGTTTGTATGCAATTCAGCCAAATATTAATCTTCATTTGGGTCGACTAATACTCGCATGAATATACACAAACACTAACATTCAATATTTTTCACGAACTACCAATTCAAGAGAAGTTACTTTGGTGACTTCTTGACTCAATTTGCTCACAAAAAATATTAAACTACAAAAAAATTGAATATTTTATTTATATAACAAAACCAAATATTTAATATTTATTTATTTAGAGTTAACAACGCAAACTAATTCAAAAGACAATCACCTCATTAGAATCCACTAAGGATGAACACCTCCCTAGAATCACACTAGGGATGAAATAGAGATAGTTCTGACCCTCTTTAACATACTGCTCAAGAAATAGTGCAACCACTTAAACCCTAAAAGGGGATTAAACAGTAATCACTCAAACCCTAAACAGGGAATTAAATATCAACTTCCCTTAAAGCCCCAGAGAATAAAGGCAATAAAATAAGAACAACCACACTTGTGGAAACCTTCATCAGTTGCCTAAGATCCTCTGTGTTGGGAACTCACCTAACATCACCCCCAATTCCAAACCCATCCATATCCACCATGAAAAGAAAACGAAAACAAAACCCATAAAAAAAAATAAAAACAAGACAAAAGATTCAAAGAGAACAAAGAACCCAATACAAGAAATATTGAAACTTGAAATATTATTTCTTTCTCAGTAAAACCTGAAACTTAAACCGAAACTTAAACCGAAACAAAAGGGAAAAAACGAAGAAGAAGAAGAATCCATAGCTTCCTCTGCAACGATGATGAAACTTTATCTCTTTATGATGAAATTGATTGGGTTTTAAGAAATCTTGAATTAGCCAATTTGGGGATCGCATAGCGCATTCAGATCTCCTCCACAGTTTCTTCAGCGAGCAAAATCGTATTGGGGATGTTATCCCCAAATTAAAATTTTAGGGTTCACGAAAATTGAGATTTTATAAATTAAACAGAATCTGAATTTTTAAATATTTCTTAAGACAAACATGAATCAAGTATGAGCGGTTCTGATACCAATTGTTAGAAAACTAATAATTATCATCCTGATTTTGATTCTAACGATCAAACATAAACATTTTCCCATACTCATAAATATGTTGTAGACTGAATGCGAAAGCGTACCTGAATTAGTCATAATGATGATGTCTCTTTTAGAACATTATTGATCTTATGGTCTTCCACCTGAAGACTATCTTTATTTTCCCTTTGGGTTTTCTCTCTTGATGGGGATAGAAAGAAAGAAACGAAAGCTGAGACTTACGTTCTCTGTGTGCTCTCAGATGGGGACCATGATCCTTTAAATAACCAAAATTAGGTTAATTACTTAAGTTTTAATATTTCTAATTTGACCCCTCATCAAATTAGAAATTACTCTATGGTTTCTACACAATTTTATTTTTATGACATATGTCTTTAACCAAAATTTTAATTTAGTCAGATTAATTTATTATTTGGCTTAATAAATAATAACCCTAACACATTTAAATTATGTATCATATATATATATATACATAACCCAAAATTTGTCAACATCTACCACTCTAATGTTGGATCTAGAACAAGATAACTATGAAACAACATGCAGATAATTCGGCAATATCCTAATAAAATACTTAGTTATATCCTCTCCATCACGATATTGAATTAAAACTATCCATGAAATCGTGCACCGTGTGAAACGTAGATAATTGTCATTCTTAATTGAGACTCAAGTTAAGTTAAATGAGGTTGGTGCATCTTGTTGGACATGAAGAAGCATTAAGAACCTCCATTTCTTTCTTTAGAGTCATTTCTTTTCTAATCCCCCAACATAACGATTAGGAAAGGTTTTTTTAAGAGTAAATTAAGACATTTTCTAGTATTATTTTTTTCTAGATAAAAGAAACACTTTTTTGCATTCACAATTATTTTTCTTCATATTCATTTAAATTAAAAAAAAACTACATAGAATTTATTATAAAAATTAATTTGAAGATTTAATTCAATAATTTAAAATTAATTTATTCAACTCATAAGCCACATAGGCAAAGTTTACAAAAATGTACTATCATAATGACAGGTAAATAATTTCGAAAATAACATCTTACTTACATTGTTGGTTGGAGCTTTGTTTATTACAAGAGTGTTTAAAATCTATTAAAAAATAATTATTTTTCATTATTGATGTAATTTTATTAATTTTTATAGTAAATAATCACATGTTATTTACTTTTATTAAAATAATATATTTTTTAACAAATTACTGTTACTTTAATTTAAATTAACAATATATTTTAATTTAACATAATTTTATCAATTAAAAGTATAATGTTATTTTATTTAAAATAATCACCTAAAAATTATTTGAAATTTTAATTTTCTCCATTTGTATTTTATTTTAATATAATTTCATATATTTAAATTTTTCTATTTTATATAATAATTCATACTTCATTTTAACATAATTTACACAAATTATATTTTATTTTAAATTATTTTTTAAGACAAGAATAAAATTATAATCTTATAATTTTATCAATTAAAACATTTTTTTAATCTATCATGCCAAATCACATCGTTCACAAAATTTTCTCTCATTTTCTTTCATTTTTCACTAACTTTTCACTAGTGGAAAAATAGCTTTCTATGACGGGTTTTTATCACGGTCGTAATCCACCCGTCATAGTATGTGGCGCGATGGCAATTTTGTAATAAAATCATAAACTTTCTATGTCGGGTAAGTTTTAACCGACATAGTAAGTGGAAAGGTCACTTTCTATGTCGGGTAAAATTTAACCGACATAGAAAGTTCACTTTACGTCGGTTAAAATGTACCCGACATAGAAAGTTAACTTTCTATGTCGGGTAACATTTACCCGACGTAGAAAGTGAACTTTCTATGTCGGGTAAATTTTAACCGACGTAGAAAGTGTCTTTGATGACGGGTGTTAGGGCAACCGACATAGTATCTTCTCGTTTTACCCTCCTCCCACGCTCCATTTCATTTCATCACTTCCCCCATAGCAGAGCTCCCCTGTACGTTTCTCCCTACGCTCCATTTCCTTTCATCGGTTCACTCATACCGGAGCTCCCTCGTTCGCTTGTATACGTTTCTCCGCACCCACATTTGCTCGTCACGCCACCCGCCAACGCTTCGTGCCGCTCGCCGCTACTGGTGCCCGTCGCCCGGGATACGTTTCTCCCCACCCAGCTCCGCACGTCACGCCACCCGCCACCTCTCGTAGGTCTTCAAGAGGTAAGTTTTCGTGCTTGCTTTAGCCAATGTAGGTTTACAGTATTGAATCTAGTAAGTAATAATGCTGTCAAGAGAGGGAAACATCACGGGTGCCTTTAGCTAATTTAGAGATGTATTGTAAGTAGTTTAGTCATTTGAATGTGTTTTTGTAGGCATTCTTTCGTGATTTTGATTTTGAACATTAGATTTGTATTATAATGTAGTTATTTTGAGAGTGGAGTTGGATTTCGTGTAGGCATTATAATGTAGTTATTTCGTGTTTACGTAGCTAATTTGATTTTGAAAATTAGATTTGTAACAATGGATCGGAGTTGGATCAATTATAGACGAACAACAAATGAATATGAGAGTGGAGTAGAACAATTCCTTGAATTTGCTAAGATGAATGTTCTGGATAATGATGGAAGATTCTATTGCCCTTGTGTTAACTGCTTGAATGAGCGAAGATTACCGATCGAAGTTATTCGGGAACATGTTCTTTGTGATGGTTTCCTAAAGAGTTACATAAAGTGGACATGGCATGGTGAATTATTAAACATGCCAAGTGTAGAAGACAAAGAAGAAGTTGATCTAGAGATGGATGATCAAGCTGGAGGAAATGATTCGTGAGCTTGGACAAGATGCCTTCCAACACACACATGTGTACGAGAAGTTGTCCAATGATGCAAAAGAGCCTTTGTATACAAATTGTACTAAGTTCACACGATTGTCTGCGGTACTAAAATTGTTCAATGTGAAGGCAAAGAATGGGTGGACTGATAAAAGTTTCACAGAATTGCTTGAGTTGTTGAGTGACATGCTCCCTGAAGGTAACACATTGCCAACCCGCAATTATGATGCTAAGAAGATATTGTGTCCAATGGGTATGGAGTACCAAAAAATTCATGCATGTCCGAATGATTGTGTGTTGTAGAGGAAAGAATTTGAGAACTGTCACGAATGTCCACAATGCGGGGAATCACGATACAAGAAGAATGATGGTGATTCTGACAATGATGTTATGAAGGGTACCCCGGCAAAAGTGTTATGGTATCTTCCCATTGTTCCAAGGTTGAAACGATTATTCACTAATGGAAATGATGCAAAGCTCACTAGATGGCATGTAGATAGTCGTATTAAAGATGGTCAGTTGAGGCATCCGGCAGATGGATTGCAATGGAAAAAAATTGATTCCATCTTCCAGAATTTTGGTAATGATCCAAGAAACATTAGGTTTGGACTTGCTATAGATGGAATGAATCCATATGGAAATTTAAGCAGTAAACATAGTTCATGGCCTGTGGTGTTAGTTATTTACAACTTACCTCCGTGGTTGTGTATGAAACGTAAGTACTTGATGCTATCTTTGATGATCTCGGGTCCCAAACAACCTGGAAATGACATTGATGTTTTTTTAAGCCCATTGGTTGAAGAGTTGAAGATGTTGTGGGAGGAAGGTGTTGATGTGTTTGATGGGTACACAGGTGACTTATTCAAGTTGCGTGCAATGTTATTTTGTACAATTAATGACTTTCCAGCATATGGTAATTTGAGTGGCTACAGCACAAAGGGACATAAAGCTTGCCCGATATGTGAAGAAGACACATGTCACTATCAACTACAACATGGAAGGAAAACAGTGTACCTTGGACACCGAAGATTTCTTCCTTCAAACCATTCATATCGTAAATTAAAAAAATCATTTAACGGGTGTCAAGAAAATGATGCAGCCCCAACACCTTTAAGTGGGGAAGAAGTATATCAACGAGTAAGTGCAATTTCGTGTGAGTTTGGAAAGACGCAAAAGAAAGCCACAGGTATATGGAAGAAAATGTCAATCCTTTTTGTTCTTCCATATTGGAGGGTTCTTGATGTGAGGCATTATATAGATGTCATGCATGTAGAGAAAAATGTGTGTGACGAGTATCATCGGAACGCTCCTTAACATTCAAGGAAAAACAAAAGATGGTGTCAATGCTCGTTTGGACATGGTTGAAATGGGTATAAGAGAACAATTAGCTCCTCAACCTCATGGTAACCGAACATACTTGCCTCCAGGCATGTCACACACTTGTCTAAAAAAGAGAAAAAAAGTTTTTGTGAGTTTTTACGAGGTGTGAAGGTTCCATTTGGTTACTCTTCCAATGTGAAGAGACTTGTATCTATGAAAGATCTCAAATTGCTTGGGTTAAAATCTCATGATTGTCATGTATTGATGCAACAACTTCTACCTGTGGCTATTCGAGGTATCTTACCGGACAATGTTAGATATTCCTTAACTCGATTATGCTTTTTTTTAATGCCATATGTAGTAAAGTTATGGACCAGGATGTTTTGGATCAGTTAGAGAATGAGGCTGCAGTAATATTATGTCAATTTGAGATGTACTTTCCTCCATCATTTTTTGATATTATGGTTCACTTGATTGTTCATCTAGCCAGGGAAGTTAGAATCTGTGGTCCAGTTTTCTTACGATGGATGTACCCTTTTGAGCGATACATGAAAATATTAAAAGGGTATGTGAAGAACCAATATCGTCCCGAAGCATCAATTGTTCAAAGATATATTGCAGAGGAAGCTATTGAGTTTTGCACAAACTACTTATCGAAGTTGAACCTATAGGGTTACCTAAGACTCGTTACCATGGAATAGGTCTTGGTAGAGGAACTCGAGGTGCAAAAGTTGTGACAATGTGTCGAGATGAAGTACTTCAAGCGCATTTGTACATATTGAATAACAGTGAAGAAGTCATCCCCTACTTAGGTGCTCATAAAGAGATTGTGAAGCGAAATAATCCACGTATGCCTAAAAAGTGGGTGATCACTGAACACAACAAGAGCTTTTTGAAGTGGTTTAAAAAACAAGTTGAAGGTGACAATACAGACTTCGATACACTAAAGTGGCTAGCATGTGAGCCAAACTTTGATGTGATATGTTGGGGTGGGTATGATATAAATAACTATTCATTTTATACAAAGGGAGAAGATGAAATAAGCACAATGCAAAATAGTGGAGTCATGGTGGTGGCTGAATCAATGCATTTCTCGAGTTCAAAGGATAAATATCCGATAAGGGCGTCAATGGGCTACTTTGGTGTAATTGAAGAGATTTGGGTAATAGATTACACGATATTCGAGTACCTATTTTTAAATGCAAGTGGGTTGATTTTAATACTGGCATCTTCACCGATGATCTTGGATTTACCTTGGTTAACCTTGAAAATACTCGTTATACCGAAGAACCATTTATCATGGCATCTCGGGCAAAACAAGTGTTTTATGTCACCGATCCCGCTAACAAAGGATGGTCGGTGGTTCTACAAGGAAAACCCATGTATACTTCGATGAGAATGATGAATTAGTACTTGATATACCCGAGACACCATGTTTCTCTTCAAATATGCCAAACTTGAGTGTTAATGTAGAAATAGATGATGTGCATGCCATCCGTTATGACCATATGGAAGGATTTTGGGAGAATGCTCCAACTTAATAGGAAATTTAAGCATTCAATCTTCATAGGAAATTTAACTTGTAACAATTTAGATAGAATTGATTTAAGTTAGGAAATTTACATTCGTTTAAGTAAATGAACTGTCTAGAAGCTGGATCTGTCCGTACATATATTCATTTCAATGTGTTTCATATGTACATATCTGTCTGCAATCGAATCTGTCTGTACTTGGATATATATCCGTAGCAAATTTATATATGAACTGTGCATATCCGTCTGTACTGGATCTGTGGTTATTTGTCTGGAACTGTGATGAATAGGCGAGTGTCTACTCGAAGAAAGGTAGCATCTCGTAAATAAAATGCGGGTATTTTAAAAAAATAACACTTTCTACGTCGATTATGTCATTACCCGACGTAGAAAGTACTTTCTATATCGGTTATAATTTTAACCGACATAGAAAGTAAGACTTTCTATGTCGGTTATAAGTGTTAACCGACATAGAAAGTATTACTGACAGTCGAAATCAGCTATGATCGATCAGATTAGTTTCATGACCGATCGAACCGAGTTATGACCGATCAGAATAGCTCATACAAAATAAGACTTTCTACGTCGGTTCCCTGACTAACCGACGTAGAAAGTCTTTTGTGACCGATCGAGAACCAGTTATGATCGATCAGAATAGCTCTATGACCGATCATAACCAGTTTGACCGATCATAATAGCTCAAAGAAAGTAGGGCTTTCTACGTCGGTTCCTATTAACCGACGTAGAAAGTCTTACTTTCTACGTCGGTTATTAGGAACCGACGTAGAAAACCTTACTTTCTATGACCCCCGTATCTATGTCACCGCTTTAACCGACGTCGAAAGCCCATTTTAACCGATGTAAAAAGCCTTTTCTGCAGTAGTGTTTCTTTAATAAAAACAATCTCATTTTTATATCCTATTCTCATTAAATCTACTTATTTTCAATCCTGAACTCCACCTTCAAATCTAAATAAAAGAATAATTTTAGAAAATAATTACTCCATGAAAGTGTACATAAATCTTTAAAACCTTTTTGATGTAAAGAAAAAGATTTTTTTTTGGATCAAGCACACAATTTGAGGAAAATTACTTGCACACTGTTTGAATAATTTACCTAAATAGCACGGTTTTATTGGGCTCGCAGAATCCGAATTCGAACCTTAAAAATTAATAAAAATTTTAAAATATAATAATATTTATTAAATATAAATATATATATATATATATATATTTATATAAAATAAATATGTAAATATTATATATATTTTTTAAAATTTATTTATATAATTATATGAAATAAATATAAATATATTTTTTTATATAACATAAAAAAATATTTATATAATTATATTATTAATATATTTTTATAAATATAGTAAATATAAATATATTTAATATATATATATATATATATTAAATATATATTTATATTTTATAAATATAATAAAATTTAATAAATATATATTTATATTTTTCTATATAACATTTTTACATAAGTATAATGATTTATTTATGGATTATGATGTCATATTATAAAACTATAACTGATTTATCTAAGAGAAGTTAATCCCCTACGAATTTTGACTATTGATTTTGAAGGGGTTAAATAATATATTATTAATAAATAATAAATAAATATAAAAAAAAGAAAGAAGATGAAAGGATGAAATGATAAAACTCGTCGATATATATTTAAATATATTAAATGATCATTAAGTTTGAGGGGGACAAAATCATAAATTATATGAGAGTTACAAAGCCGAGAAGGGGTTGAGAGGATAAAATTGTAAATATATAAGTAAATATATTAAATGTTCATTAAGTTTAGGGGCCAAAATCATAAATTACATGGGAGTTACAAAACTTTGGGGAGGGTCATGACCCCCTCAACTCCCAAGAAGATCCGTCACTGCGTGCATAATGATTTCTTCCGTGACCTAGAGTGTGACAAGAGCAATATTTCTTTGGGTGACCTTCTTCACCGATATCCATTTCGAGTCATATAAATTCATATTTATTAAATTTATTTAAATATTAAATCTATAATCTTATAATTTATTTGTATTTTTCTAATTTTTTACATCAAAATCATTATTAAATAAATTATTATTCATATAATATCTTATATAAATTTATTTTTTATTTATTATTCCTATAAATTATCATTTTTATCAATGTTTTTCTTCAACTAATATATATTAAATAAAATTTAAATATTATATATATATATATATATATATATATTAAATATATCTATAAAATACATTAAACATATAATTATATAAATAAATATTTAAACTATATATATATATATAAATATTATATTTATTTACTAAAAATATTTTTTATTAAATAAATACTTAAATATTATATAAATATTATATTATCATATATATATATATAAGTATATATAAATATATTAAACATATAATTATACAATATATTTTTATTATATATAAAAGTATATATTTATATTTATTATATATTATATTTAATAAAGTTATTATATATATATATATATATATATATATATATTCTATTTAATCAAGTATATAACAAAATATAAATATGTATTTATCATATTTATATATATATATATATATATATATATAAATATATTAAAGTATAATAAAAATATTTATATATTTCTATGAAAAAAATTATTTTTACTTACTACAATTATTTTATATTAAAAATATATTTAAATAATATATATAATTAATTTATGTAAAAATGTTAAATAGAAAGATATAAATATATATTTATTAAATTTATAAAAATATAAGTATATATTTAAATATTATATATATATTAAATATATTTGTATTTACTATATTTATAAAAATATATTAATAATATAATTATATAAATATATTTTTATGTTATATACAGAAATATATTTATATTTATTTCATATAATTATGTAAATAAAATTTTAAAAAAATATATAATATTTATATATTTATTTTATATATATATATTTTTTAATTTTTATATTTAATAAATATTATTATATTTTAAAAATTTTGGAATTCAATTCCAACCATCTAATAAAATCATGCTATTTGCGTAAATAATTCGAACAGCGTGCAGGTAATTTTTCTCTAATTGTGTGCTTGATCCGAACAAAAATCAAAGAAAAACTATATATTCAAAGATGGAGATTTGTATTTATAACTCTTTTACCAAAAGCTTTAAAGATATAGGGGATAATTAAAAGAGATAAACAAGTAAGAAAATTAAATATATTAATAAAATAAAAATATAAAGACATGAGATGATTATAAGAAATATATTTTTTAAGCTGTATGTAAAATCAAAGTAATTTTGAAATTACAATTAAAAATGTAAAAAAAAAAGACTAAATGTTTAGGTAAAATACGTTGTTCTGTATTTTAACTCTTGAAAATGTACTAATTTGAGGAATTGGAAAATAATTCATAATTATGGTTACATTCAATAAAAACTCCCAAAGTAACTTTCATTCATGGAAAATATTTAGATTTATACCTAGTAGATTAAATTCGAGAATTAAATTATCAATATATATTAATTGAACTTAATGAATAGTGTATTATCAATGTAAAACTAAATTTATGCTTTTAGATGATTTTAAATGTTTATAGTTTGATGTGAGTTTTATGCTTGGTGAAATGAAATGGAAATGGATGTAATAGAGAAAAAAAAAATTAAAAAACAATGTTCCTTTTGATACAAATCCAGTTGAGTTTTTTTTTTAATATAATTTTTATATAAATAAATATAATGCTAAAAATTTCACGGAACATTTTTCATACAACATTAACTCAAATAAAGAAGTTAAAAAGAACAACAAGAACATAACTTTTAAGAGATATACAACTAAAACACATCAAATAACTTTTTATTTTCTTTCTTTTTTAATCAAACTTCTTCTTTTTTTCATTAATTTGGGTAGTGAAATAATTAATTTTAGTCAACAAACCAAAAAACTATTCAAATGAATATATCCATATAATATTCATACAATTTGGGAAAAAGATTTTTTGAAATCTTTTTTTTTTTTAACATCCGTAGACAATTTTAAAATATTATTGTTTTATTGAGGGATAGTTAATGGAATAAAAAAAATAATATAAAAATTTAAAAATAAATTATTAAATGGATGATTGAAAAAAATTGGGTAGAATTTGTATCCATTTAAGTATATACTATAATCCACGACACATTGTTATATCATTATTCTCGATGCCATATGAACAGTAATAAGAGAAACAAATGAACCATAACCCTTAAAGAATTACAGGGAAAGTATGCTTATAAGACTGAATCTTCCTTTTTCTGGAATATCATAACTTCAAAGAAAGAAAGAAAAAAAATAAAAACTTAACTTTTCTTTGGAGCAAGCTTGGCCTTGATGTCATCAACCTGTTTAGTATCAATCTGGAAAGCTTGAGCAAGAACATTATCAGGCACAGTTGGTGTTGAGCTGAAAAGAGCTGCAGATACAGAAAAGGTTCCAGGAAGTTGGCTGTTGAAAGCAGAAAGCACAGAAGCAGGCTTATCTCCACTGTTCTTCTGATAGTGCACCAAACCTTTTGGGAACACAAAGATTTCACCCTTCTTAATGGACTTTGAGATGAGTTTGTTGGCTGTGGTGATAAATCCCACGTCTAATTGACCGTCCAACACAAACACAATCTCAGTGGCACGAGGGTGTGTGTGAGGTGGGTTAAGTCCCCCAGCTTTATAGTCTATTCTAGAGAAAGACACTCCCAATGTGTTAAGTCCTGGGATTTTTTCCACATTGGCTGCAGTAACCACAGATCCCAATGTGTTGTTGATAACTCCAGGTTTGGATAAACCAGCAAAGAAGAAATCAGCTTCTGTCACATTTGTTTCTGCCTTGCAGGCAAATCCATTCACCTTCACACCTGCATATAACTCCATGGATTACTGTACTTTTTTCCTATACACAATATTGTCACATTTATTTGAACTAAGAGTAGAGAGAGAAATTAAAATGTAATATTACATATGCATATTATTACCTGAAGAGGGAAGTGCAACACAAAGGTCTTGAAGTGTGTCAGGGTCAGAAGCAAAGGTAAAGGAGATGGCACAGCAGAAGATGACCAATATTGCATAAGTGTTTGTTGCTGTCATGGTTTGGACTTGGAATGATGATTGAATAATTTGCAAGTGTAGAGCTTAGATCAGTGAGTGGAAACAGAAATAGTTATTTTATATGATTAGAGATAAGAGTGAAATGTGTGTGTTGGATGGTTAGAAATGTGGGAAGTTGGTATCTTTATATATGCATTATTTTGTAAACAGGCAGTGGTTATAGACAGAGTAGATGGAATGGAAGAGATGTGATGGTAAAGCATTTGTGTGGTCCCTAGACTTAAATTCCAAGCAACTGTGACAGGAATCCTATAAACTTTTCATGTCTTTACTAGAAAAGAAAATTATTCATGCAATAGAAATCAACGTATAAATTAGATCGTTGCTTGTAGGGAATATTATGTAGACATTGACTATCTAATGAAGAGGAGTTTGGTGAGAGCTGCAAGATTTTAGTCAGATCTAGACTTTACCTACGCACTGTGAACAACTCCAAAGTTCAGTTTTTTTTTTGGCTGGTTTGCAATTAAATTATCAAATATGTTTTAAATTAATGTAATTATATTATATTATATTATCTATTGAAGCATTATTAAAGAGAGATTAACTTTGACTCAATTGCCAAATCTGAACAACCTTGGGAAATGGATGGGGGGACATAGAGCCTTCAGAAGGGCGACACGCACTGGTTCAGTTCCACCATTGCTTTCACTGTTAGGCCCGTATGAAAAACGATTTTTCAAAATTAGGTAGATAATGAAAATGAACATATTTTAACTTGAAAATATATTTTCAAGACATGCATATAAAATAAATAAGTAAAAAAATTTAGATAGTTATACATATAATATTACATATATACTATATTAATGTTTTATTTAGTATAAAAGAAGAAACTTATCTCATTCTATCCCAGTATTATGTATGATCTTTAAAAGAAAAAACTTAAGTTTGATGTGATTATTGTAGTTGGTTTTCGTTTGTGTATGTATATGCTGCTATATTGTATGTAGTTGTCTGGAAATTGGAATGTTCCATGTTCTTAGCAGTAACGCATCATATGAGAATAAGATGCCAAAGTTTAAACGTAACGTTTTTACCGTTCAACATTCTACACCAACACTACTAAACCAACCACCCACCTACTGCTACAATGCAGAGGTTGATGCCAGTACTGTTAGCTTCTTCATCCACTTTTCCATCATAATCTCTTCACATATACGATGCACAGATACCGTAATATCATGTTAAAGTCGTAGTTTCTTTATATTTTAAATTTTTACTTCCATATTGTATAAAAAAAATTACTCTATATATAACATAAAATGAAGTATTGTCAGTTTTATACATATTAATATTGGTTGAGACAATAAACACTATGATAGTCCCGAACTACTTACTACCAGTAATTTTTCTCTGCTTGAGACAAATAAGAAGGCAAACAAAGTAATGCTGTGTTTGGTTTTCCATTTGAAAGCTTGGAACAGAGGTTGAATCCAATGACACTTGACACTTGGATTCAGTTGAACGTGTATTGGAAACTATGATAACTGAAAACCATACTACACAGAAATGCAAGTTCTTAGCATATATATGCAGATGTTGTCAAATAAATTAGTACTTCTTAATTTCGAAATAACCGCTAAATCAACCAATTTAAACAAAAACATATATGCTTATAATCTGAGTCAATTTCAGTTGAGTGATCCAATCAAACTTAATTGCTTGCATGCATGCATGCATTTATATCCTGCGGGAATGAGCAAGGAGTGGAAGTGAACACACTGCAAAAATGAAACTTGTGTATACTTATAATTCATAATTTACATCTTAACCGGTTTAGCTATCTTGATGTGTCCAGGGAGAATTTTTGGCTTTCTTTTATATAACTGCAGATGGATATTTATTCTGCATGAATACGTTTTTCTACCAAAACCCATTTGACTTGTCCATCACCTCATTTATTTTTTTAATTTATGGGGCATTGAATCATGAAATCCCTTGTGCAGAAGGATTTTCACTCCAGCATAAGTCATCGATCACATTCTCTCGTTAACAACTACTACTACAGTTAGTAATTAATGGTTCAGATTTTGTAGGACGGAAAGAGAAATTTGACTCGAGAGGACCAAAGTTAAAATGGAATTTGAGTGCCTCCAATTATAAGATGTCTGACGTCGTACCAAACTGATTTAACCACAAACCAACATGAAAGAGAAAGTGGGGTTTAAAGGTCCAACCTTTATTGATCAGTGTTTACAAAATAATGAACCACAAAACCAAGAAATGAGCATAAGCACACAAAAGGTGGTACCTTCTACTACATATTTCGCAATACAAATATATTTTTAGACTCAATGCCACATCAAAGAAAAATAACAAGAAGGAAAGTGCAACACCATGACAGATACAATGAATCATTCATGGCCTTCTCTCTTGAATATCATTAAGCTCAACTTAAATTAACTCTTCTTAGGAGCAAGCTTGGCCTTGATGTTGTCAACCTGTTTCGTATCAATCTGGAAAGCCTGAGCAAGAACATTATCTGGCACAGTTGGTGTTGAGCTGAAAAGAGCTGCAGCTACAGAGAAGGTTCCAGGGAGTTGGCTGTTGAAGGCAGAAAGCACTGAAGCAGGCTTATCCCCACTGTTCTTCTGATAGTGCACCAAACCTTTAGGGAACACAAAGATTTCACCATTCGTAATGGTCTTTGAGATGAGTTTGTTGGCTGTGGTGATAAATCCCACATCTAATTGGCCATCCAACACAAACACAATCTCAGTGGCACGAGGGTGTGTATGAGGCGGGTTAAGTCCCCCAGCTTTGTAGTCTATCCTTGAGAAAGACACCCCCAATGTGTTAAGGCCTGGAATTTTTTCCACATTGGCTGCGGTAACCACAGATCCCAATGTGTTGTTGATTACTCCAGGTTTGGCTAAGCCATCAAAGAAGAAATCAGCTTCTGTTACATTTGCCTCTGCCTTGCATTCAAATCCATTCACCTTCACACCTGCGCATAATTCATTATACACAATTGACATCATTGTACTCTTCTCCTAAACACTACTTTGGCACATTTATTTGAATTGCATGAGAGTAGAGAAAGAAAAGAAACTTTGAATGGTAATGCAGATTACCTGAAGAGGGAAGTGCCACACAAAGGTCTTGGAGTGTGTCAGGGTCGGAAGCAAAGGCAGAGGAGATGACACAGCAAAAGATGACAAAAATTGCAAATGTGTTCGTTGGTGACATATTTTGGATGATAATAATTATATCAACTGCAAGAGTAAGGGGCCAGATCGATGAGTGGAAACAGGAAAATTTATTATGTAGCTAGAGATAAATGTTTGTATTGGATGGTGAGAAATGTGGCAAGTTGCTCTCTTTATATATATGCATCATTGGTAAACAGGGAAATGTTATGGACAGGGTAGATGGAAGTAGTGATGTGATGGTAAAGCATTAATGAAGTCCTTCAACTTAAATTCAAAGCAATTGGTAAAAAATACTTATCAGGAATTCGATAAACCTTTAACTATAGTCTTTGGGAGAAAAGACGATTATTTATGGGAATAGAAATCAACGTACAGATTAATTGGTATGTTGCTTGCAGGGGAAATTCGAAGATTGGCTATCTAATGAAGAAGAGTTTGGTGAAGAATTGAGACAGATCCAGAGTTGCCATGCATTGTGATTAACTCAAGACCTTATTATTTTTTCAACTTTTCCTTTTTCTCCAACCAAATTCAGTTCAAACAGTAACCCACTCATGTTTCTGGTTTGGCTATTTCTCATTATGTTATTTAGTTCAATCACGATTAAAGTATCAAATTAGTAATGTAAGTTAATATTATCAGTCATGTTTGTGATTTGATTATTTTCTATTATGTTGTTTTTGGTTTAGTTAACTTATCAATCATTTTTATCTACAATACTATAATAATTAATTATTATAGAATTATATTTATGAGTCAGTATTAAGAGAAATTGAGTTTTGAACATCAAATACCAAATCTGAACTACCTTTGGGAATGGATTGGCCTTTACATGCGACACACAGAGCTTCAGTTCAATAGTTGCTTTCTCAGTTTCACTTTCACACTTTCACTGTTTTGCTTTTGGTCCTGCACATGTATTTTTAAGACAAGTGCATATAAAGTTAAAAGGAGAGTGATGGCTTATAATATATTTTAAGATCAAATATATCTTTGAAAAAAAAAGTATTGCCAGTATCCAGTCACTGAAATTTTTAAATTGATAAATTTAGTTTTCATCTTAAAAAAATATGGGAGCTTAATTTTTTTTTCTAACTTGTAATAGTAAAAATTATATAAATATTAAGTTTGAATATTAAAAAAAAACTAATTTTACATGTTTATAATAATTTAAGGACTAAGTTATTTAAAAGCATAGGAATTATAAAATCAAATTTAACTAAAAACACATTTTTTTCTTATATCCTTGTACATAAAAATAGAATGTATTGTTTGGTACACAAAGGATATTAAGTTTTTTTTATATGTTAAGCTCAAATAGTTTAAATATTTCCTAATATATTAATTTATTCTATATTATCATGAGTGAATTTTTCACTATAATTTTAAAAGCAACGATGCATATAATTCCCGTCTCTTTTATAGTGGTCGAATTTCTCATTCTAGCATGGATATGAACCTTTTATTAAGGTCAAAGTAATTTCTCATTCTTTATGAAATACCCCACAGTTTACATAGTTTATTTTCGTCATAGCCATACAAGAAACAAAAGCCTAAACTTTCATGGAACACAGTTGAACTATACTAATTGAATAGCATTTTTGTTGTGCCTAAAAATGAATTTATAAATACAGTATTCAACAAATTATATCTATGATCTATCCACTTCGTTATCATAAGCCATTTCTTTCACTGTACTATTTAAAACTGTCATTGTGACAGCAGGAAGAAGTGGTGTTGGGGAGTTAGTAGGTGAAGTTGATTCTCTTCATTATCAAGAATGCAAGTGTGAACTTGAAGTTCTCAATTTCGGCATCAATGTCAGTGGACAGTTTCCATCAGGCATCAGAGGTTCGAGAAGCCCATTCTGGTAAGAGTTTCTTGTTGAACATGAAATGTAACTACCCCTTTTCAATGTTGGCTTTGATTTAAATGCATGCCAGTTTTTGTAAGTCTTACTTATTTAATGAATTTCATTACTCTATAGATTTCAATCAATTTTAACCAGGACTATACTTGTGTTTATTTTTTGCATGATCCACAATGAATCATTAATTACATAACTCATTGTTTTTGAGCTTCGTTCCTCACTGATACAAGGTTCATTTTGATCTCATTGCAAAGTCTACCCTCTATGAGACTAATAGGCAACCACAGCTTCGGCTTGACATCAACAACGTATGAGAGAGTTGTACTAACTTCTCGGACTTGAGACTGCTCACAATTTTCGCTGTTGAAATGCTGCAAAACCATAACATTGTTTGCTGTTGCATTAGTATGTCAATCAACCCCTTAACATGTGGTTTCAAAGTAGTGTAAAATTTCAACATCTTTCAAAATAAATATTGAAGCAAGTTAAGCTAAAAGCAAAGGAGATCCCTT
This sequence comes from Sphenostylis stenocarpa, assembly GCA_963425845.1. Lineage (NCBI taxonomy): Eukaryota > Viridiplantae > Streptophyta > Magnoliopsida > Fabales > Fabaceae > Sphenostylis > Sphenostylis stenocarpa. The sequence goes on from OY731407.1 coordinate 18,659,149, forward strand.
TTGTCAATACTATTAGCTGTCAAGTTTCGAATAAATCATAGTCACAACTTAGTAAATAGACTAAAATAGTTACTAAATTTTTAAGTTTCCAACATATGATAATACCTCCACTTTCTAGTTGTTCGCCAACAAAGGCCAGCTATGAATGATGCATTAAGAATTTGACAAAGTCAATCTTAGAAACGAAAAGTTTGAGATTTGAAAAATATGATTCCAAGTTATGCAAATTGGTGTGATATTTTATGCTGGATCCAGAAGAATTCTGAAATCAAGGGAACAAATTAATTCCTACCTGCAGAATAGACCATTTTCCTTCAAAGAGTTGAAAATCTCCTTCAACCATCTTGAATTCGATTTCACGCTTTATACCAGTAGGAAGAGTCTCCAATTCTTTCTCATAACAATCTACAATTCCTTTAGCATTGAATTTTATCCCAAATGCTATGTTCTGCTGTCCAATCTGTTCACGTAATGTAACAGCAATAAATATAATTCAAGTCAAATGCATTAGCAAAGAAAAAACTCCAAATGAGGTCAATTTTTAGTTCAGGTAACAGGAAAATAAAACATACAGTGGCATTAATTTGGAAAGCTAGCAACTCGGAGGAAGTAAATTAGCTAAAACCACGATTGGCCTCACCACAACGTAATCATATAAAAAAGTTTGACATTGACATCAATCATTCATTGTAACCAAAACTAAATAGTAATATAAGCATATGATCACACTCTCATTTCCAGATCAAATGATGCACCAACTAAGTGTGTAATACATATCACTCACTAACATTAGTATTCATGTACTTCGGAGGTGTAGATACATCATTCATACATATGCATCATGCCATCATCATAACCCACAATTGATGCCTAACCTGCATTTGATTTTACACCAATATGGAATGTTTGTTTTCTAGTAATTCATGGAACAACAAAAAGAAAGGATGAAGTACAGGACAATGGTCAAACAATTTGTTACTCAGTAAGCATTCATCAGAGCCCTTCTGTTTACATAGCAATTTCCTGGCGGCTAGGCAATAAGGACCATGAGTTCCATTACAGAGAAGCAAAACCAACTATCAAATAAAGGAAGATCCCTACAGAGCATTAACACAAAGCAATTAAACTTTTATACCTCACTGCACAAGTCCTCACGATGGTTGTCCAATACAAATTACCTTTAATAAGGACATAAGTAATTAATCAGTCTAATTTTCTCACTTTATGCCTCCAAATTAATAAAGAATAAAGGATTTTGATTCAAAAAATGAAAGCAAACCCAGAACAACCCTAGGACCTTATTTGAGACTAATCTAATAAACACAATGCACCGTGAGACAAATGGCCAAAATCATGTAACTAATTTCATAAAAATCAAACTTTTAAGAACCCCTTTTGGAGCACAACACGTGATAGAGAGGAACCTGCAAAAGACGGGCATAATTGTCACCCTTTTGGAGCAACTGGCTGACAGCGAGGCCAGGAATAAAATCAGCCAACCTCTCATAATCAGTCAAGATGTTCCAAATGGAAGAAAGAGAAGCTTCAATGGAAATCCTCGATTCGATTCTGCGCGAGTTCTTGTCCAGTTTCATCACCTCTATGCATACCCCGTCCTCAACTAAGGACTCTTCTGACTCTTCAACCCCTTTATCACCGAAAGTGGTGGGGTCGGATTTTGAAGCAGAGCAGAATAAGGGTGTGGACTTGGAGGAGAAAGTTTTGGGAGTGATTAATGAATGATGGGGCTTGAAATGAAAAGGGTGGAAGAAGAAGAGAGAGGAGTGGGTTATGGGAATGGAGTTAGAAGAGAAGGAAGGGGGTGACTGATGGAACAACAGAGCGGAGTGTGATTCTGAGGAAACTGGAATGGAGCGCATTGTTTCTGTGGTGCTCTCTCCTCTCCACCATACTCTTTTTTTGTAGCAAAACAGCAAAATCACAGAGGCATGTTGTTGAACTTCTAGCCAACAAAACAATAATCTTGGAAGTTGAGGTGAGAATATCGATGGCATAACTATTTTTGTTATTAAATAATTAATTAAAAATAACACTTTCATCTAAATGTTTTGTTTTAATAAAAAAGACCACATACAATTTTTGTCCAATTATATATTTTTCCATTATTTTATTTATTAATTTTTTTTTAGGATTAAGGTTAAATTGAACCAAAATAAAACTTATACAAAATTAAGAATTTAATCAAAATTGTGAATTTTCTAAAATTTGAAACTCTCAACTTTCAAATAATTAGATTTTAATTAAATTGAAAAAAAATAATTGAATTTTTAGCTGAAATCGATTGTAATTAAAAAAAATTAAAATTAATTTTTTTTATAAAAGGTATAATATATATATATATATATATATATATATATTTATCTTGTATTACATCAATTTTAAATAATAATTATTTTATTATATTTTTATTTATTTTAATAATTATTTATTTTATTTGCTTTAATATATTTTATAATTATATAAGTAATTTTTTTCTAATAAATATTATTTCTAATAAATTTATTATATTATAGAAATATTATTTTATTAAATTTGAATGAATCTGATTAAACCTTGAAATCTATCTGGTGATCTTAATTTAGGGATTAAAAACGTTTTAAGAACTAAAAATATAATTTTGTAAAAAAGTTTTAAAATCTTATTTTATATTTGTTTCGTGTTTCTTTCATCCAACTTTAATTTCTTAAAAGTTGTGCATAAATACTTTAATCAAAATGTTATGCATTAGTTTAACCCTTTCTTTTATGATGCAATTCATAAAATTGGTGATCAACAGTCAACTATAATTTTTTTTTTTTTCTTAAATGAAATTGACAAATACACTTGGAACAACTTCTAGCCCATAACACAAATATTTTTGGCAATGTTGATTCACTCATTTTAATGTCCAATTGCTTAGCTAAGCCATCCAAGACTTTTTCATTCCAACCATTACATTCAGACATCGGTTAAACTTTGTTTAGGTTTTAGCCTTTCTAAATAAATTATGTTAATTCATGTTGTAAACTCCATGGTTAGAGAATCTCAGAGTTGTGTTCGTTTCATGGAATGGATGTTGTGAGGGACTTGAATAACAGGAAACAAGAAAGTTTCGTAGCCCTCGAAACTCATGCAAAATTGCTAATTCTAGTGAACTGCTATACAGTTGATCTTTACGCTGAAGTGCGGTACAATTTTCTATCTGTCAATTACGATTTGCAATGTTTATGTGTCATTTATTGTTACACATATCTTGTATTACCATTTACTAGACCCACAAAAAACTTTATTTAGTATATGAGTAGATGTTTTTCTCCCATAATAATTAGCTCTGCAATTTACATTAACTAGTTTCTCATCCATTCAATGTGTCAATTTCATATAGTTAAGCATCGCCATGCTATGGAGAGATTTCAAACTTATTGCAGATTTAGATAGACACAAGCTTGGGTTAAATAAAACTCATGATTTGCTAAAATATTTTTTGGAGGCAAAACTTAAGCTAGGACCATGGTTTCCACTGCTGGGGGTTCAATCTTTTGCTGTTGTTTGCTTTCTTCAATCTCCCATATTTCAGGTAGTGCTTCTTTGATATTATGAATGCTATTCAGCGCATGATCAGCACCAGGCACCAAATCTGAATGACCCATCTGCCATCAATAGGTTATTTACTTGTTAGATTACATTGCAATATTGCATCATCACAAATGAACAAGAATGTGGAGTTATTTAACTGCTTCTATCTTCTCATAAAATGCATAGATAGCAGACTATGGCTTACTATAACAGTATGAAGTCCAACTACTTTTGCACTTGCAACATTTCTAACACTGTCATCAAAGAAAATCTGCAGAAGATAGGATAGAACTATTATGAATTTATTCCTAGAGTTTTAAAACTGAGGATAAAAATATTACATAAATAACCACATAACGTAAGTAATAATCCCGTGTCACTTCTAGGTAAGTGCTCGATCTTACTGTTTTCTTTGGATCCACATTAGCAATCCGAATAGCAGCTTCAAAGGCTTCCACAGATGGTTTACAGAGAATATGTGTGTGGGAATTTAAACATCCACTCTGTGTTAAATCTTTGAGAACATGATTATCATTCGGTAAATCTATGTAGTTGATTTGTTTTTGAGGATTAAGCGTTTCAAAGCATATGATCCCCTCAAAACAATCTTCCAAACCCAATCTGCTGAGAACTTTAACAGCATGTGCGTGATCTGCATTGGTGAATATCTGCAAATTAACGTTTTAAAGTCAAAGGATATTATGGAATGTTCTTCTTTGAACCAAGTTATATTTGTACGAGGATTAACTTTTTCCTGACATACTATTTTACGTTGAGGCATGGAAATCAGAAGGTTCCTTAGTACTGGATCAGGCTTCAGTTTTTCATATGGTAATCTTCCATGCACGTAAGCATGAAACTCGTCATTGTCAAATTCATAACCAAGGACCTGAGAAGAAACTATTAAATCAAATTAAGACTTCAAATTAAAATTATTTATACTTACAAATGATTTGTTTTTGTCTTTTTCATCCCATCATGGTTCTTATCTTATATTCATGTATCTATCTATCTATCCTAGTTGTAGAAAACATAGCAGGAAAAGAATTTCTCTTCAAACTATGTAAACTCACTTATATTATATCTTTGACAGTGAATCGATTTCAGAAGTATGATGAAGAGAAAAATGAGGGCAGTACCAAATCTTCGTACCTTCAATCCTGCCATGGTTGTCCCGTATTCTCTATACAAATCCAAGCACATTTTTGGCACTTCATTTTCTTCAATATGCAACCGTTCTAACATATACTCTGCAAAAAAAGATTGGTTAACTACAGTACTTGTATCACATAAATGAGATTACCTGAACATTAGAATATATAGGATCTTATTCTAACACTAGAATATGTACCTTGTATGTTCTTGCGACAAAACAAATTGAGACCTAAACTCAACGGGTAGAGAGTATCATCCATATCTGTGACCAGCATTTGGAATTAGAAATTAGTCAAATTTTTCCAATTTTATGGATAAACAGACCACCATTAACCTTTTTTTTCCCTTTTGAAACAGACAAACTGAATTACTTATTTTCGTCAGTCTTGAATTCTAAATTGATGTTTTTCTAATTCTCAAACAATACCTAATAAAACTTAGCCAAGATTTCAATGGGCAATTTTCAAGCAGGCTGTGTAGGTAAGTTAAATCAAAAGGAAAAAAAGGTTAGTAAGTTGCTTGCACCAATCATACCAAAAAGCAAGCACTCGTACTTGACTCCAACATTCCTCCTAAGAGCAGTATCCATATTAGCAGAATTTCAAATCTGCAACAAGTTTCAGAAATAGCATAAGTGGAACTATATTTGCACTTTGATGATCTTATAAGAATATGAACAACTGAAAAGTAAGAAATAGAAACCAACTAAAACAAGCCTAACTAATTTCAAAGCAAGAGTACAAAAGTTTAAGCATTAACACCCCAAATTTGATCAGAATCTGGTGATCACTTAATACACTACCAATTAAGTAGCTCAAGGGATTACTGACATCAGAAACCAAATCGTAAATTTATAGTTCGATGCTCTCCACTCGAATCTGCTTGACGGTAAGTTAGTAAGTATTAGTCATTTCATGGGTTATGTTAATTAATCACTGAGTGAAACATGCGTACCAATGTGAACCACATATTCAAATAAAATAATATCTAGACTTTATGAACATTAACAAGACATTAGTGAACTGAGATAAAAACAAGTACAATAAGTGGGACGAAACTAAACGTAACAATACCTTTACCCAAAAGTAAACAAGAGTGTTCGAATGTAATACCTCTATAGGACACGAAATGGTCGTTCGTGGCTTATAAAATGTATTTATACAAGTACATGAATCTGTGGGAAGACCCCACCACTAAGCTTCATATGCGAGGTGACAAAATATTTCTGAGGTGGTGAGCATTGTCACTCTTTCATTTGTTAGAATTCGTCATCTATCTACTTTTTCTGTCACTTTCTGGGCCATAACTGCTCCATTTTTCATTAAGTATTGGGTTGAATCCTCTGGTTATTAGGAGTTGATATTTGCATCACGACTCGATACTTATTTTGGCGTTTTTATCTTAGAAATAAGTATGACGTTAGTATAGAAAATATAAATTTATTTCGGAATAAGATACTTATTTTGGCGTTTTTATCTTAGAAATAAGTATGACGTTAATATAGAAAATATAAATTTATTTCGAATAAAAATATATTTGACGTAAAATTACAACGAATCAGGGGACATATTTGATCTAAATTTATGTCAGACCTAGGATATACTTAAAGTAAATTTAGGTCTAACTTAGAATATAACCAACATAAATTTACGTAAGATATATCTCTTATCCGAAGTAAAATTTTTTTTTTTGTCTTACAGCGAGTTCGAATTTCAATAAATAATAATTAACAAAATACAAAACAATACAATATAATACAAAGATTAAATTAGCAAAAAGATTAAATTACTTAAAAGATAAATATTACAAAACTAAACTAATACAAAAACTAAGTTACCTAAATGTTAAATTACATAATACAATATAAACAATAACTTATAAACTAAAATACTATAAATGTTGAACGTAAAAATCGTACATCGACTTTATTTTCAACCATCACATATGAGATACAATAAAAGTCTTTCCGTGATCAATTGTACACTACTAGAAAACTAGTTTTTTTTGCCAATTTTCTTGCAAAAAATTGTTTAAATTTATAGAAAACTTATTTCTTGTAATTTTTACAAAAATTTTGCAAAATTATTCCACGAAAAATGAGTATTTTTAGTAGTGGTATCTTGAGAAGAACTAGTTTAGTTGCTACCGCTATCGTTATTCAAAATTCTCATGTGCGAAAGAAAAAGAAATTTTTAGACAATTAAAATGTGATTTTTAAGTAGGTTAGGAAGTCACCAAACATAAAATGTAGTTTTTATATTGGTTTATAAGAGATCAAACGTAAAAATAATGTCTCTTATTTAATGTCACTGTATTTTTTGTAAGATGATTATTTTTTGATCTGATCAAAATTTGATGACATAAAAAATCACTAGTAATGAATGCTGACTCTACACGCTTCACTCGAAGAAAACTGATATTTGCTGGTGGGTATGAGATTTTCATAGCAAGGAAAATGGAGATGACTGATGAGGTATTCAAAGTCTTGTTATTTAATGTCCTTTTATTTGCGTACAAAACAGAAGCCACCACACCACGGTCCATGCATGTGACAATGTTAGGGTGGTGGTAGTAGAAGCCAAATCATCAGCACTAAAGGGGTGGTGGTTTACATTGCCACGCCAACATTGAATATGGAGTAAAAAAATCGGGAACATATGACCCACACAATTTTAACTCTTTTTCGTAAGGTTAGAGGTTTTATTAGTTAAGTTTCATAAACTAAATTTGTATTATCCTTACTAACGGAAACGTGTATATGCAATTTTTATCATATTAATTTTTATATATTTTTTATTTAAAAACATATTATTATTATTATTATTATTATTTTAAATGTATAGTTATTTTAAATGCTGTCATGCTGAATTTGGTTTTAATAACTCATGTTGAATGGTCATTAAGTGAAGTAATTAATTACTTTAGGTAATTATTAATTTATATTTTTAATAATAATTTACTATTTTTATTTGATAAAAGATAAAATAGTCTTATTAAAAATGATTAAAAAAATGAAATCAAGTTTATATAATCTGTAAATTTTATTTTTTATGAAAGTATTAAAAATATATTTTTAGAGATTTATCATGATGTATTAGTAAGTTATAAGTAGATATTTGTTGGAAGTTCAAATCTAAATAAAAAAAGTAGTCAAATCATATATATGTTATTGAAATTTTGATGTTAAAAGGTTGGTTTTATAATATTAAATTATAATTTTATAAGTAAAAATTTACTTTGACTTTAAGTTGAAGAATGTGAGAATATTATATAGTAGTTGGATTTAAATTTGATTTAAAATTAATTGATGATAAATAACATGGATTAATATATATATATATATATATATATATACTTTTTTTATTTTAATAATTAAGAAAAATAATGTGAATTTTTTTTATGTTTTTTCTTAACAACCCCAACACTCTTTTAACAAGATCTTTACAATAATTGGTAATGACAAAAAAATGTAAGCTCTGATATCAATTGTAGTTAAGAATCAGATATAGTCTAAAAACGATTAGGAAAATTTTCATTATTTGTCTTAATTTTTGAATTTAACTTATATGTATTTCATTTATAATTAATTAAAAACCAATTATTGTTGAGTTAAAATCTAAAATATTTTTACACAGGATAATGTTAAATTATTTTCATTGGTATTTTAGAATGTTTGAAATGTTTAAGCTTTTAAAAGAAAAAAATAAAATAATATGTAGTTCAATTTAATCTTATATTAGGTTAATGACTATTTTTAGTCTATTTTAAATAAAATGAAAATATAATAATTTAAAATAAAAAAACATACGTATTTTTAAAATTTAATTCACAATAAAAAAATATTTTTAATTTTACATATAGTAATTATATATATATATATATATATATATTAATAAGATGATATAATTATTATTGTATAAAATAAATTAGATTGTAGACCCATTTAAATAATTTGAAAAATGGTTGGATAATTAACGTTGTTTTACGTAATCTGACCAGTTTTATGGGATTTCAGAGAACTGTGAAAAAAAAACTCAAAAAAAGTAGTTTGGATTGTGATAAATAACAAAACACTTCTACAATCAATACAGCAGATTAACATGTGAATGCTATAAATAACAAGTAAGGAGAAAGTGGTAATTCCAAGAGTAGGCTAAGGTGAACCACATATCGAACATCACATGTGAAGACTTAATAATATATAACAATATTAGTTCGGATAATTAATTCATTGCTAATAATTGGATTTAGAAGTAATTTATAAATTGTAATTATCTCAATCTATATATACACGAGATTACTACGAAAATAGTGTGATTAATCCCTCTTCAAATATTTTTCTCTATTAATATTAAATTTGTCGTCCATTACTACCGTTTGTTGTTATCGTTCGTCGCCATTATATCTCTTCATTGTCCATGTGATTTCATGTGAAAATTCTAAGAAACATGTCTTTTGGACATGTTTTTTTCTCATGCACTCCTACTTAATGGTGAACCTTGACCATTAATTTTGGAAGATCAAATAATATATTATTAATAAATTATAGAAATGTAAAGAAGATAAAATGGTAAGAGGATAAAATTATAAATATATAAGTAAATATATTAAATAATCATTAAGTTTGAGAAACCAAAATCATAAATTATATGGAGTTACAAAACTTTAGGAAGGCTACGTCCCCTGTTCCCAAGAAGATTCGTCACTGCTCCTACCATCACTTATGAGAAATTGAATAGAAAAAAATCTCTCTTGATCTGATTCTGTTGAAATGTGGTTCCTTGATCAAGGTCTCCATAACCAACTTGAATAATATGCAAGTATGGTGCCTCCTAATAAAGCTAAACAATGGAAGATAACTGATTTCAACTCTGTGCATGTGCACTACTATGACAGTCTGTGGAACCCAAATTATTGGGTACTCTTAGATTATTTATAACTAGTAACCCTTTTGGAAAAAGACTCTGCAAATAGACTTGTCTCTCTTAAACAATCTGATAATTATATGATATCTTTCATGTTCTTAGAAGTGGAGTCATTAGAAGAAAATAGATAAATTTTATATGGTGATGATACTTCGTATCATGCATCTTGACTTCGAATATGTTAGAAATCAACTGCTAACAGGGTATGAAGTCTCATCTATAGAAAGTCTGACCACTCGTCTTCTTTGTGTTTCTACTTTTCAAAGTAAAAATGTTCATGAACCTATGAAATCTTCTATCATGATTTCCATAGGTAGAAAAGGAGAACACTATGCTAGAGGAGGACATGGTGGTCGAGGATATCCTCAATGCTCATATTGTAAAAGGATGAGTCATGATCAAGAGAATTGTTTAGCTTTGCATGATTTTCCTGACAAGTTTGCCCATATCTCTAAAATTGATGTTGTTGAACCAAAATTTTATGATGAAGAATATTAAGAGTATTTAAGGTTGAAATCCATGACACTATCATCTACAACTCCAGTTCGTCGACAACTTGCATCTCACAATTTGTAGAAAGTCAAAATTTATGGATAATTGACTTAGATGCGTCTGATCACATTTCTGGTAATACATCCTTGTTCTCATCTCTATCCTTTTTTGAAAAGTCATCATTTTATAACTTTAGTTAATGATTCTAAAATTGCATTCCAATGAGTTGATCAAGTCTCTCTTTCTCCTTCCTTAAAGTTAAAATATGTTTTGTTTGTTACTTCTTATCCCTTCAATCTTATTTCATTAAGTCAATTAACTAAGTTCTTTGATTGATCAATAACCTTTGATGCAAAATCTATTATCATACAAAAATGTGATACAAGATGCTAGATTGAAGAAGGACATAAATATAAAAGTTTCTATTATTTTTTAGCTAAGTTACATGTGTCTTATTTTACATCCCATTTGCTGGGTCATTCCCATTTATCAAAATTAAAAAAATTAGTCACAGAAATTAATAGTATTCAGACTTTAGAGTGCAAGTCATACTAACTAGGAAAACATGTCAGAGCTTCATTTTTAAAAAAATTGAATCAAGATGTAATTCTATTTTTTCTATTATCCATTCCGATATTTGAGGTCCAAGTTGTGTCTCATCTTTTGAGTTTAAGTATTTTGTTACATTTATTCTTAAATATTCCAGATGTATTTGATAAAATATTGTTCTAAACTATTATATGTATTTACCTCTTTTTTAATGAAGTTAAAAATCAATTTGGTAGAGTGATTAAAATTCTCATAAGTAACAATGTCAAAGAGTACACTTTTCTAATTTATCTGCATTTTTAAGCATACAAAAATTGATTATCATTTTATTCGAGAGAAGTTATTATTAAAAACGATATGTACAAACACATGTTGCTTCTAATTATCAATTTGTAGATATGCTAACCAAATTCTTAAAGGGATCAATTCAATTTTATTATTGCAAGCTTGTAATATATAATTTGTATGCTTCAAAAAGAGGATTAAAATAATATTTTAAGTGTGTGTTATAATTAATAGATATTGATAATAATTAAATTTAATTGTAATTTATAAGTTCTATTTATCTATCTATATAAAAGATTATGTGATGAAAGTATTGCTATTAATCTCTTTAAAAATATTTATTGATTTTTAATTTAAGTATTGTAATCATATTAAAAAAAAATGGTAATAAAATCGATATTAATAAAACCATAAACCTAAAAATAAACATCGATTTTATCATTATTTATATGATTGTGAAAGCATAATATTTCTTACATACTTGTTTTGTTTCTCGTTCTTGTAGTTTGATGGAGGAGAAAGAGGCCACGTACACGCGTTTGGTTTGGAAACATGAATTCAAAACGAACCACCAAAGAAGCATTGCCTCCTTAATCAATAGACTCAGCAGCACTCACTGCAACATGACATGACGATTCTGAATCTCCGAAGAAAGTAATGGCGTCTTCCTTCAGAGACCTCGCCAGGCTCTTCAACGGCCTCTCTTTAGTAGCCAACGAATTCGCCAAGCGCTCTTTACCCGCCACAACCGATCATTTCGATACCCTAATCAAGAAAACCCTCCTCTCCGCCACCGACCTCACCGGCATCACCAAAGGAAAGCTTCGCCAATTCCCCAACCCTCCACCCTCCGCAAACCCTACACGCCACCACGCTGATACTGCTTCTAGTTCCGTTGTTTTTTTCACCCACGATAATCCTCCTCAATCTGATTCAGCACCAGCACCAGCACCAACACCAACAACAATAACAAACGATGGCGATGATGCCAATTCTTCTTCCGACGCATATCACCGGCAAGCTTCCGATGCAAATGTTTGTGCTGCGGAAGAAGAGAAAAGTGAGCTTGTGACTTCTGCAAAAACGGTTAATCAAGATGCGAGTGGGGATGTGGCACCTTCGCCGCCGTTGAGGAAACGAAAACCCAGGGAGAGGAAGGTTCCCGCAACTCCATTTGCTAGGGCTCTTGGGTTAGTGTTGTTTGATTTCGTTAAAAATTCATCACTGTGATACGATCCATTGCTTTCGTTGCTGTGAATTGTGATGAATCAGCATTTACTATTTCTAAGTCAATTGTTTGTTATTATTATCCAATTGTAGGTTTGCTGGGCTAGGAGCGGGTCTTGCGTGGGGGACACTTCAGGAATCTGCCAAGAGGCTTGCCTTTGGTACGCCTGCTTCGCCAGGCAACCAATCTGCACTTTCCCCGTTTTTATCTGAAAAAAATGCAGAACGTTTGGCTCTTGCACTGTGTAGAATGCGTGGAGCTGCGCTTAAAATTGGGCAGATGTTGAGCATACAGGACGAGTCACTTGTTCCTGCTCCGGTAATGTGACCTGCCTAATGTATTACTGTATTTAGTTGATTGACTTTTTAAATAGGCTCTAAGTCTTTGCTTCAGTTCAGCATAATTATATCCGTTGTAGTTGAACATGGATCACATGTCATCCGCAGTCAGACATGCATTCTTCTTTCAATTGGACAAGGGTAGACAGATCTTGAAAGTACAGATTTTGATATTAAATAACTTAAGACTGCGTAATGGACAAAGATCTTCTAACTAGAAACTTGCCATGATTATGTTTTCGATGGTTAATGGTGCTTGTCAGACTTTCTAATTAGGCTTCGAATCTATTACTTCTAATTTTTTGTTGTGCTTATGATTGTCATATTAGCTGCTAAAAAAATATTCTGCATGGAGGAATCAGTAAATTAATTTTGTTTATATTTTTATTTGACTTCAAACGTCAACTCTTAATTCTTTATCTGCAGATCTTGGCTGCATTAGAAATTGTCCGTCAAGGTGCAGATGTGATGCCAAAGGGGCAGCTTAATCAAGTTTTAGATGCTGAATTAGGTCCTGGTTGGCCATCAAAATTAATTAGTTTTGATTATGAACCTATAGCTGCTGCAAGTATCGGCCAGGTATTTATGTTTTTTGTATTTGCGGTGTTACATTACATCTGAAAAAAGTAGAGACTCAACCTAACTTCTAATGAGAGACACACCCTAACATCTGCCCAAAGAAGCAGGTAAAGCTGATGTGAAGGAACAATCCTCACACTTTAGGCTTCATCATGCATGGCACCGTCCTTAGCTAACCAGATGGCACAAAAATAGGCGACCATAAAAATATGCTTGATGAATAGTAAGTAGTCTGTCATAGGAGCTTAATTTCTTGAAACTGAATTTAAGCAAGTGCATATATGGTATTTAAAGTCAACCTTATGAAGTGAATCCGAATGGCAGATTGATGTTTTCAGATGCCTCTGTCCCAAGCCATTTCTACATTTAATAGGCTTGAGAGCATGGATATTTCAAGAAATGTCAGTATAACCAGAAAAGCCAAAGTTTCAGTTTCCTGAATCATCTCTGACCAATCCTCCAAAGCCAGATCTACCTTGATCATCAAAGGAAGTTCCATCCTCATTGAGCTTGAAGAAACTGGGCGGAGAACAACTCCAGCTCACGAGATGAGGAGCTTTATTGGAAAAATTCTGGGTGCTACTGGCAGAATAATATCAGAAGTACCATTATGAATTGGATTTGGATCCTCTCCTATTTGAGATTAATAGGATAAATCCTATTTAATAAAATTTTAACATTTCATTGTGTTTATTATTTGATGTTGAAATAAAAGCTAACCAATCCATTATCCCACTAAAGTAGGCCCTCATTCCCCCCCCCCCCAAATTTAATTTTATTTCAACGGCTAGATTTAGTAATAAATGCATTAGATGGTTAGGATTTATTAAACAGGACCTCTCTTGTTAAACATTAAAACACCAGGATCCAAATTCTTATGAATCAGCCTAGTTAGATCAAAAGTAGACCAAACTTCTGTATCCATAATAGGAGCATGAAAATCTGTCCAAAGCAGGCTAAAATTAGATTATTTTTCATTAGCCAAGTATAGGCTAAGTTAACTGAATATAGACCCAAAAAGTACACATAGCCAGATTAAGGATCCATAAGATCTTGAGGAATGGGAGTCACAAGGAGATTCAGCTGCCACCTTTGCTACATATGTGATGAGTGCATGAAGGGGTCAATAATAGATTTAGAATTTTAATTGTAATTTTTGGATTTTAATTTTTTTTATTTTCTTGTATTGGGTCTTTATTGGGCCTTGTGTGTATTTCTATATTTTTGTAATTAGTCATTTTAGACATTAGTATCTATTAGGACTTAGAAGGTTTATTTGGCCTAATTAGGAATGGGCTTTTGAGTCTTAGGATCATAGTATATAAGACTCTTAGAAAATTTTGTAGCTTAGACTTTGTGAGAGAAATTCTCTCTTAGTTCTTGTGAAGAACTTTTAATTCTTATCTTTGAATTTTCATATTCAATGTGGCGAATCTTTATTGACTTATTAATTTAGATTGTGGTGTATTTTTCATATCTTATCTCCATCCACATTTTCTATTTACCCTTTTTTTAATTGTTCGATAGGTGAAAATTGTCCTGAAACAATCCTAAACATGAATTTGATGTTAAATCGTATATCAATATGCCATCTTTTTGACATTTTATCATTTACTTGTTTTGATTTTTGCATGCCAGATTTCTGCAGCTTTAATTGTTTTCCCTCTCTCTGTTAGAATATATGTATTTCTCAAGTAGTTTCCAATACATAAAAGTTGAAAACTGCCTTGTCTTTTCCCCTTTCAGATTTTTGTTAGTTACTTTTACTTTAGACGTTACTGAGTCTTTTTTTCTTCCTATTTTCAATTTATTTCTTGAATTCCTTGAACTTTGTACTTTTGGGTGTAAGATGTGTATAAAATCCACTTATGAATCTTCATCTAACTGCTTCTTGAACTTTGATATGATATTAGTCTCTATCTAGTCCTAAGTTCGATCATTACTGCCCTTCTTCTTCTTATAACTAGTTGAATTTCGGCACTAGATAAGTGAGCCTGTGCATTGTACAAACTTCAAAGTTGGGATAGCCTAATTCAACTCAAAATAGGCTTGTAAGATAAGAATTGTCCCCATTTATATACTAATTTGGCACTATCTCTAGTTGATATGAGACTTAGGTTTTTCCCATTTACCCCTCACTTCCAACACTATTGGGCTTGGTATGGATAACAAGGTTAATGACCCTTTTAATGGATATAGGATAAACTCTGATACTATCTTAGAAAATAGTTTACGTTTACCTCAACTTTATAAAATCAACTTACAAGGTGAGGATTGCCCTTACTTATATATCATATTTTGGCATGTCTCTAGTTGATGGTAGGGACCTGAGTTTTTCCCAATATATTGTAGTCATGTTGATATCAGTTGCAAATAAAACTATGCTAATATAAGGAGCTTTGAAAATTCAATCCTTCTTTCCATAATGCCTGACTGAGTTGACTTTGGACTCTCTCTAATTCACTTTGGATTCATACTAAAGTCACCCTTATAAGAATGCCTAACTTTGCTATAATTCCTTTTATTTTGCATGAAATCCTATGTTCAATATAATATTGTAAGCTGGACAATTTTTTACGAATGTCCTAGCAGCAATATTATGCAACTTTATGTTGGAGCATTTGTGCTTAGTAATATAGTATTGCCTAATTAGGGTTCTCATGGAATTTAGGTGCATCAAGCTGTCATGAAGGATGGCATGCAAGTCGCAATGAAAATTCAGTACCCTGGTGTTGCAGATAGCATTGATAGTGACATTGAGAATGTGAAGCTTGTTTTAAACTACACAAATCTAATTCCTAAAGGACTTTATCTTGACAGAGCTATAAAGGTGCGTATTTATTAATATAATTCAATCAATTCAGGCATGCTTTCAGTTGTGTGTTTATATCAATATTCTCATTTCATAGTCTGTAAATCCACACATTTTCTATCTTGTATGTAGGGGTTTGGATCCCTTAGCCCCTCTCTTCCTTTCATTGAGTGATATGATATGCCTTCAGATTCATCAGTGAGATCCTAAACCGTATTCACTATGTAATAGTTTGATCTGTGTACATACTTGCTTGTGTAACTCTTTTATTAGCATCTCTTTCTTTTTGCCTCTTCACCAACCATCCATCTAATTTTCCATGTAGTCTCTCCTAAATTGGACTATGCAGTATGATATTTATCTATGGTTGGTAGTGATCTGGAGTCTCTTACCTATCACATAGAAAAAAATGTCTCCATAATTTGATGAAATATATGTCTATATGTTAAACCTTGCCTTTTAAGTTCTTCTGTATTTTTTCTAGGTGGCCAAAGAAGAATTATCCCGCGAATGTGATTACAGGTTGGAGGCAGCAAATCAGAAGCGGTTCCGAGATCATCTTACTGGGATAGACGGATTTTATGTTCCAATTGTTGTGGATGATATTTCAAGTAGAAGAGTATTAACTACAGAGCTTGTTTATGGTAATTATACAAATTTCATCAGTTCTTGTGATGCATTTTTTTATACATCCTTCCATGCAACTTTCTGGTACCATAACTTGCATAGCCTGCTTAAGCACCCAAGTGATTCAAAAGAAGAAAAACGTATGTGGTGTATGATGCCCTGCAGTTGACATCCTGAATAGATGGTGATGCTCTCAATATACATGTAGTATTATTTGCATTGAATATAGTTTGCATATTGGGTAGCAGATTTTCCCTGTACATGCTCGTATTTTATCTTATGTAATCTCATTTGTTAGTCATTTAGTCAATTATTTCATCTTTACATTTTTTTTATTCATTAAACGTGAAAAGAAAGATTGGCTAACAATAAGAAACATTATGTAATTCATTGTATTATGTTTTGAGAAATTCTAACACCTTCAATCAGATAGTTTTATGAACAGGATTTTGTCCATGATGTTTTTAATCAATCTTTGCTCAAGTATTTCGTAACTTTTTTGAGAGAAGTTACTAGTCCTGTTCACTAAACAAGGGATGCTTTCCTTTTTACTACAATGTTGGGGGAAAAATATGTAGCAAAAATGTTTGATTTCTTATCAGTTTTAACAATCAATCTGTTTACAATATTTAGATTAAATCAATAGAATGATATTCTTGTGATTTAAATTTTTTGCTTGTCTTTGAACATTGGGTGGTTTTCTCTTGCTACAGGAATTACAATTGATAAAGTGGCATCACTGGACCAGGAAACTCGTAATTATATTGGCAAAAAGTTATTAGAACTCACATTGATGGAGTTATTTGTATTCCGATTTATGCAGGCATGTTATTCTTCCCTGTGTTTATCTGTGTGCACTAGTAAAATATTACAGGCTATTGTTGATACAATGACTTTAGTTAGTTTACCTGAGGATTTTTGGTTTAATTATATTGTTCAGGTGTTGTCTAAAGACTTGAGTGAATATGACAAATGATTAGGTCTGAATGAAATTATTATCCTCATTGACGTGCATCTATGAATAAATTTTCATGTTAAGTGCAAAGTGGTTAAGATTTAAGTGGGAAAGCTTCACTATTTGTACATAGTTCACTTCCTATACACTGTAAAGCAAATTTGATGTGGTATAGTGATGTTATAAGTGACTATGGCTGCTAGAGTTACCAATACCAATAATACTAGAGCCTAGGTTATACCATTTTGCAGTTACTTGTTGAATCAGTTGACAAGACATTTTAGACTACTTTTAGACTACTTGAGCTTAACACATATTATCAAATTTTTTTCCCAAATATCTAGTAAGATGTATACAATGAGGTCATATATGTATATGTTCATGAAATTTACTTTCTATTCTGTTTTGATCATTGATGTCTTTTAATGTTGTGTTAACTTCACATAAAGTTTTCTTTAGATCACACACCTTCAAATATGATTTTGTGGTCTCTTAACTTGGAGAAGGGTGTTTTTAATGCAGACCGATCCTAATTGGGGTAATTTCTTATTTGATGAAGCTACAAAGACAATCAATCTGATTGATTTTGGAGCAGCTCGGGATTACCCTAAAAGATTTGTTGATGATTATTTAAGAATGGTTGGTTCTCTTTCTAACTAATCGCTTTATATCAATAACTAAGCTGAGGTTTGAAATCTTCATTTTTTTGTTTCCCCTGTTTAATTTTTATTTTACTCAGTCATACTTGCCTATATACATATATTAATGATTATAAAATACCACACATATATTTAACTGGGTAAAATATTTTTCAAACAACAATTATGACAAATATTTATTTTTAGTGCAATTAAAATATTTTTTGTCTGTTTTTCATATATAATTAATTATTCTGTTAAGATTATAATTGTCATGGTTAAGGAAGTCGATACTTTATGTTATATGGATTAAATGATGAATATGTTAATTTCTATGATTTTTAGTGTCATGTGAGAAAAAATAGGACTTTTATATTATTTAAAAAATTGATAGCAAAGAAAATAATTTAAATAATCTTGGGAAAACATATTACAAATTAGGAATCCTAGGATGTGTAAGAAGTTGTGACAAATAAAAATAATGAAACCCAATCATAAAAAAACTAATGATTTCCTTAATAGTGATGATTAAAAATTTAACCGGTAAAATATTTAAATTGTATTAAAGATATACATAATTATTAAATGAAAAATATGTATTTATCCGATTAAAATATATATATAGTTTTTCCTAAATTGTATGTTAATCTGCCTTCATAGCAATTTATTGCACTTATATTATGATTCCCACCCTAGTAACTAAAGTGATCATTAAACAGACGCATTTAGTGCCGTTTTTCTAATTCAATTTTTCCTCTATGTTTTCATCGTATGACTTAGTAACACTTGATTAATTGCACTTTCCACAACTTGGTGTGGGAAGGGGGTTGGAGTACTTGACTGCTATACCCTTTTCTTTAGCTGAGCAGCAAATTCTTCGGGATTCTTATTATTGTTTATGATGCATAATTGATTAGGTTCTAGCATGTGCAAATGGTGATAGTGATGGGGTCATTGAGATGTCCAGGAGACTTGGGTTCCTCACCGGAATGGAATCAGATGTCATGCTAGATGCCCACGTCCAAGCTGGGTTTATTGTGGGTTTGCCATTCTCAAGATCTGGTGGATTTGATTTCCGATCAAACAACATTACTCAAAGCATTTCTCATCTTGGAGCAACAATGCTGAAGCACAGGCTCACTCCTCCACCTGATGAAGCCTATAGTCTGCACAGAAAGCTTTCCGGTGCTTTTTTGGCGTGCATTAAGATTGAGGCCGTTGTCCCGTGTAGGGAACTGCTGCTTGAAGTATACAAACATCATAAGTTTGGTGAAGAAAATGAGATATTGTCCAGTGGCTCAGTGCCTGCATAGGTTAGCTAGCTATGTCCCCAATTTTTTTTTATGCCAATTATAATAATCTGTGGGAAGCTAATTTTTGCCCGAGCTTCTTAGCAGGATTATTTCAATTTGCTCCACAAATGGAGTCCTTTGGGGTGTAAATTTCCCCCCTCCCCGTTTGTTACTTTTAGTTGCATATAGATTTTATCCCCCAGATAAATTATTTATAAGTTGATTGATTCCTTGAAGCTAAAACGATGTGTTTGGATTTTCCCCTCACATATTATCATACCGCGGTGCAAATACCAGCTGAGCTGTCTGAAAATTTTAAGAAATATTATTTTTGTATAATCTGTCCTTTCGCGACCAACCTTTAGGAATTTACTTAATTACTTAAGTAGTTAACAGTATGTTATCATCAGTGTTTTTCGGGGTGCATGAGTTTAAACAATTTGTTAATGATAAATAACGTTGATCTATACAGTTAGTAATGTCAATGGGCACCACCGCCGTCAATTGATCTATTGGCATTGTGCTATTTCGATCATCTGTCTTCTCAGTAACTCGTGAACTGAATTTGTAGTTGTTGTGTTACATATTTCCATCATTGTTAAATTGGCTGTGTTTCCTATAAAAAGTTGAAAACTTGCCCATGTCAATGGCCTTTTAAAAATATGCTATCAAACATAAAATTGGGTATTATGTTTTTATAATAAGCATAAAAGATAAGCTTAGTAAAATGTCGAGCAGAAAACTTGTGCGGTAAATAATAATAAATATAACAGTTTGTAATGTATGTTACATATGATTAGATATGAAAGTTTTTGTTTTTACTCAGAGTGTATATACTAATAAACCATTAAACCCTAGACGTGTGATATGGTGGTATAATGTAATCCTACTTTTGCGAAGTATCAATTCCCTCTAGAAGTGGTGGACACAGCAAAACTTTGGTCATTACATTGCCTTTTAACCCGATGTCTACCGAATACACAGAAAAAGTAAAGCTAATTATTTAGCCCCTTACTTTAGCTTCTAGTCATTCATATGGATCCGTCCACTAAAATGATATCAATTGAACAGCTCGTCAAAAATAAATTCAACTAACGCCTTTCCAAATTTTTTTTTAAATACTTGATACAATTAAAGCTTATAATTTATTTATTTATTTTTTAAATATCTTGTATATATTATGAAGATATTATCAGTTAAAATATTACAAACTAGTATTTATTTACATGTTTAAGAACATAATGAAGAATCTATGATGAATGTTCTATTTATCTATTTAATATACTGAATCATATTTGGTAAAATAAAACAAAGAAAACCAAAACCGGAAGCGTAATTTATAGACTTTGTGATAGGAAACAGGAAAATCTTGATACCCTTCAATAACAGATGGAATTTTACGTGATTGGCTCCGTCGGTGCCTTCAATTAGTCATGACAATGATTGTGTTGTAATCAAAATATTTCTTCCGATTTAGCCCACCAATTAAAAAAAAAGGGGCAGAAAATAAGTGGATTGATTTATTTGATGGAAAAAGTACGTGGGCTATGGGTGCCCTCTCCATGACTAAATGGAAAGCAAGAGGTATAGGTTCTTAATGAAGATGTAGCGTAATTTTGAAGACATCATGTATTATTAAACTTTATTATCGTGAATCGTGTTGTGTGAAGAAAAACAACAAAATATTGAAAAAGAGAACAGGAAATTGGACATGGGTCTACCAGAGTTGTTTGCTCCACATGCCAAGAGACACAGCAAGTGTCGTTGTTTAAAACAAATAAATAGTGAAAGACAAGGGAAGAGATAAATTGAGTGAGTGAATAAGTAAACAGCGGAAAGTGGAAAGAACATTGTTGTCAGCTTCATTAAGATGACAATGAAGCTGCTTTTGATAGCCGTTGAACTTGTATGCTTACTGTCTGGGATTTTCTCCTTTGGATCTGAGACACTGTCTGAGCTTTCTTTCTTAGAAAGCGATGTCGTCCCAACTAGGCCTTCCTCCTCCTCTTCATCTCAACCTCAACCTCTCATGGTCGACCTCACTCTCATTCAAGGAGCTGATTCTAAAGGAGCTGGTCTCTCTCTCTCTCTCTCTCTCTCTCTCTCTCTTTGTTAAATTATTTTAAGTTGCTTCTTTGGGTGATGTTTCTGTTGCTGAAAACTACATTTTGACCTTCTCTGTAGTTGGTACTTTCTCAGTACTTCACATTGCAATTCTTTGTATGGTCTCTCATCATCTTTGATTTGCTGGTTATTGTGGGTTGTAAACATCAATTTAGTGGATTGCTTTCCTTATATGAGAGTCTTTGAGTTATTACATGAAACTCCACATTTTCTAGCTAACCCTCATTTCTCATTCTTGTTTCTACTTTAAAATTATGCGAGTCTTTTATGAGATACCATAGTGGGAGATTCGAGATGAAGAGTGACCTTTTACCTCCCTATCTCAAATTCTTTGTTTATAGCTCCACGCAAATATTTCTGTTAGCCTCTGCAATGCATATATGGTTTTTGTTGATTACTGTATGGAACTCCATATGCTTTTAAATCACATGGTACTCAAAGGATAGACTTCACTGTGCGTATGTTTGTCTGATTTGGTTGAGTTTTCATAATTTATTGCAAAGTTGAATAGATTAAAGATTGTGTCATGCATAAATTTCTTACTTGATTTGAAATCTGGAAATAAGTTTTTTTTTTTTTTTCCTATAATGCCAGTCTGTTTGGATGGCACATTGCCTGGTTACCATTTGGATCGTGGATTTGGATCTGGTGCAGATAGTTGGCTTGTTCATTTAGAGGTAAATAATGTTCAAGGTTTAAATAGAGTTCTTCAAATTTCCCCATCGTTCCAGCCACTTATTGACCTCTATTTAAAAGGTAGACTGCATAGAAAAATGAATATTTGAAGTCTTTATTCAACCATAGTGATGCTTTTTTAATACCTGCAGGGGGGAGGATGGTGTAATACCATCAGAAATTGTGTCTATAGAAAAAAAACTCGTCGTGGTTCCTCAAAATACATGGAAAATCAAATACCATTCACGGGAATATTGAGCAACAAACCGGAAGAAAACCCTGGTTTCTCCTCTACCTTAAACATGCATGCATTTTTTTACCTGTTGTTTGATTAAACTCTCCTCTCCTGGAGGCTGCAACCTATGTATACTCAAGTCCGTGTTCTTTCATTTTCTTTATGTAATCTCCATGGACAGATTTCTTTAATTGGAACAGAGTTAAGTTACGGTATTGTGATGGGGCGTCTTTCAGTGGAGATAGTGAAGATGAGGTCAGTGAGAGAACCATACCACCTTTTTTTTTTTTTTTAATTTTATATTTACGTAATATAGTATAATTGCTATTAAACAACTCTTCATATTTCCATGGAAAGCTTAGTTGTTGCAGATGCATCCAACCAATGCAGCTACATAATAAAACCGCAAACTTATGCCCCACTCAAAAAGAGAACATAACTGTTTGTGTCGTGTCACTGACTTGACATATTGTCTAATCGGTTTATTTTATTTTATCATTTTAATGTAGCACTAGCATTTCGCAATCTCTAAGAATGTCATAAATAGGACTCTCCTAGTCATGTATGTCATGTTTTGCACCTCAAGCAGAACCTTTTGCAAAGTAATTTCTCTGTAGTGGCACATAAATTTTCATTATTCCAGTACGTTATCCTATAATTTTTTTTTAAATGCAAAACTAACAAACCTAGTTTGCATTTTGTTAATGTTTTCTATATCTTTTCTGATTAACAAATTTTTCATAAATACCCTTTAGGGCTGACGAACTAGTTGTTAGGAAAAGATCCTTTATTTGGAATTTGTATTTGCGTTGAAATATGGCTTTGGTTCTTTATTCAGTCTGCACAGCTTCAATTTCGAGGACAAAAAATATGGCTAGCTGCAATGGAAGAATTAATGTCAAAAGGAATGCAGAAAGCCAACCAGGTTTCACATTTCTCTTTATATTGTTTTTCTGTCTTTCATATGAATGAATGCTAATCAACAAATAAATATCAGGCTTTTCTCTCTGGATGCTCTGCGGGTGGCCTGGCATCCATTATACATTGTGATGAGTTCCGGAGCTTGTTTCCAGAATCTTCCAAAGTGAAATGTTTGAGTGATGCAGGTTTTTTTCTTGATGCGTAAGTTTTATATTTTCCATTATATTACATCCTCTAAACTGTTCCCTTGCCTAGAAACTAATTGGGTTGGGTATAATTCATGATGTATTCAATCATGTAGAACTGATGTATCTGGGGGACGCACACTGAGGAATCTGTTCGGAGGTGTGGTTCAGTTACAGGTAGCATATAATTTAGTTAGATAGTTAAATATTCTTTTAATTTGTTGATAATCAATGAAGGGATTAGTAGATTTATGTGGTTAACTTATGCTTATATGATTTAATCATCAATGATGGGATTAGGAAGCACCAAAATGTTGACAGCTTTAGTTATAGAGGGTTTGACACATAGAGATTTTGTCCCGAACGCAACTTTAGCAGTATATTCTTTCCTTGGTTTTACTTTTTTGACGTAAGGTTAACGAAACCTGTACAAATATGTCATGTGGGTGATGTTTTTAAATTGTAGGAGGTACAAAAGAATCTTCCAAAAAGTTGTCTCAGCCAACTAGACCCAACTTCGGTAATTCTTATTCTGGGTGTCCTACTGTTCATAACTTGGAATTACTTAAGAAATTCATATTTTAATCATGTGTTGTCTCTTCCCACAGTGCTTCTTTCCTCAGAATGTGATCGAACATATTGAGACCCCATTGTTTCTACTCAACACAGCTTATGATGTGTGGCAGGTAATATGAAACTATACATTGTTCATCCCGTATCATGTTAATCATGTGCCTGATTATATGCTAATTACATGGAACGCATATCTTCATTTGTTCTCTATGTTCCATGACATGGACACCATAAGTTCTAGCTTGACTAATTTATCGTCTGATGTTGCCCTTTGCCTCAAATGGTTCCCATAGTCATTTTTATCTTCTTCTGTACAATTGGATATACAATTTTGGGTTTAACATTTCTCAAACCTGGGACTTGGACTCTTTACCATCCTCCTATTAAAAACCTGGGTAAAGTCAAACCAGGAATAACAATTACTATGATCATTGATGTTGATACCGTAGTTATTTGTTGTAGGAGCTTCAACCTGATTGCCACTATTTTTTCTATGATGTGAACTTTGTCTTCTTCAGGTCCAAGCCAGTTTAGCCCCACCTTCTGCTGACCGCCTTGGCTCTTGGAATGAATGCAAATCCAACCATGCAAATTGTAGCTCATCTCAAATTCAGTTCCTCCAAGGTTATTTCAATCTCCTATTGTGAATTATGCACTGGAATTTATTTACATATTTGAAAATTTCTAATTTTCATTGAATAAATGGTATATCTGCTAACGTGAATAATTCATAGCAATTAAGGTACATTTACAATTATCTGATTTGATTGTAACATGTCATATCTCTTCTTTGAAGCAGACTTCAGAAATCAAATGCTGAGTGACATTAAAGACTTCTCAAAGTCATCTCAAACTGGACTATTCATAAATTCTTGTTTTGCTCATTGTCAGTCTGAGAGACAGGAGACGTGGTTTGCTGATGACTCTCCCCTTATTGAGGACAAGGTATATGCTCAATTTATATTTCCATTGTTTTAAGTTAGAGAAATTATCAGGTAGTGTGATATCACCTCATATTTGGTCCCAACTAATCTTAATGACATTTACTCGATTTTTCAATTTGTGATAAATAATCAATAATACTTAATTGGGTCTAGGAGATTTACAAGGACCATGATGGCCCTAGATAAACCTAATGAAGATTAAGACAACATAGTAGCTTTAAGAAATTATAAGAGGTTTAATGTTCAATTATATCTGTTCCGACTTCAGACTCAGCTCTTTCCAAAAACTTTTTTTTTTCACTACAAACACAAATTTGATTAGTCCAACACCAAAACACTTGAACAAAATATTAATAATTCACTACTCAAGCTTCAGCTTTTCCAGATGTTTGTTTATTGGTCTCAGAAAATAATAATCTTTTATAATGCAGCCAATTGCAGTTGCTGTTGGAGACTGGTATTTTGATCGAGAAGTTGTCAAAGCCATTGACTGTGCTTACCCGTGTGACAACAGCTGCCATAATCTGGTGTTTAACTTTAAGTGAGCAAAATTTGTTGTCTTCTCATTACACTATAATTCTTGTAATTGCAATGAGTATTCAGCAATCAACATTCATAAATTATTATGGAAAGACATTCTTAGCCGAGGATGATTACTTATCATCGTTTTCGCTGATAATAAGTTATGTGAATAAGATTCATTAGTTGTCATTTTCCTACTTTTAGTTAGAATATACAAAAAGACCACAAAAAATTGAATCCTGATTTCAACAAAGGAGTGTATATTGTTTTTTATTTCAACAAAGGAGTGTTGCTCTTGTACATTACTCGTTAATCACCTTCAATTTGTGAGTCATATTGGGAAAATGAATATATCATAATTATCTTTTTCAATAAAAGTCGTATGAAGTTACACAAGCATTGCAACCTATTTCATAAGCAATATTGCATTATTCAAAGAATGATAATTTAAGGTGCGCCCAAACAAGTCTAAATTAGCATTCTAATAGAGAGAATTACAAATAAAATTAAAAAAGAATAATGATAAGAAAATTTTCTATATTTTTTCTTTTGTTCTAATCGTTTGACTATTTTGGATGATTCTAATGTTACAGGTATTTGAAGCAACATTTACTTTGTTGAAAATATTAATTTTACGAGGTCCACTTCCCAATTTCCATGATATACTCAACCAAAAATCTCAAATTTTCTATTGTACACTTCAAAGGAGGGACCAAGAATGAGGTGAGAATCTAAATGTCAATTTATAAAGTACACAAAACAGTAGCAGTAGTGACCACTAATTGACTTTACTATATGCATTCAAATTTCTCACCCACCCAACCACTTCTACCACATTGATGAACTCTGCTCTCATCATGGCTTCATTTTCAAACACTATTATACACATAAATGTGACCATCCATCACAAATAACGGCACATAAATTTGAAAAACCAACAAGCCCTTAGGGTTGGGGAAGTTGAGCAAGAGAAATTTATGTAACCTTTGGGCCATGTTTGGATAAATAGAAAGAGACGAGATCAAATGTAATGAACTAAAATGATATGGAGTAAAATAAAACATGAAAACTAAATAACATATTCATTATCCTTCCTTACAAACTGGGGGAAAAGAAAAAAGTTGAAGGTATATATATATATATATATATATATATATATATATATATATATATATATATATATATGTATTAGAAAAAAAAATTAACTACTACAAACACTTCATTGGTCGCTCTCTTCTTATCCCATCTACTATGTCTATATTCTTATCTATTAACTCGGTCAATGTAAAATAGATGAGAGGTATCCATGAATCATTTTTTATATCACATTCTTCTCAATGCATCATCTTCACCATCCAAGCATAGTCACAGTTAGACATTTGTTTTTAGCCTCCATAGAAAAGGGTTGGGTTTAGTTAGGAGAAAATTAACATGTCAAGTGCCGTATTTGGATGCAGATGCTGCAACCGCCTGTGCCCACATCTTGAGCCGAGCCTTTACTTCTCTAGGATCATCACCTTAAGGGCAAATATATATATATATATATATATATATATATATATATATAAGAAGAACCTTCTGAGAGAGATCCATCAGTTTGTTCGTATAACTTATTCAGACAAATCATAAATTAATTAATCACCACATAAAAGATTGTAAAATATTTCTAGAGTCCACACAAAGAATATAAACAACAAAATATATTGCACATATTGTTTGAAGATTACCAGACTTAGTGTTGTAGTAACTTGTAGAATATTGTACGTAGTGTAATGTATCTGATGTAGAAAATAAACTTACCAGGACTATAGAAATGCGCCAATTTGTGATTGGTGAAGTAGCACCACTGTTATTATCAAGTTTAGAATTTGAGAAAACGAGAGAAAGAGAAGGTATCTCCAACTCTATGTCAAAGCCAAGATCTCTACATGCCATCACTTCCTCCAACTCCATGCACAGTGACTTTCCATCTTTTCCCCTTGTTATCACCTTCAACCCACTTTCCTCACCCTCTCTAGTGCTCAACCCCTTCAGCTTCGTCATTTGTTCCTTCTCTTTCTTCACACTATTGCTCCTGTTTTTCTCCCACACCCTCGTGCCCTTTCTCATTCTCCAACACCTTTTCCTCCATGGACCCTTCTCCATTGCTTTTTGAACCTCATTACCACTAGCATAGTCCTTCACGCCACGTGGGGGCGTTGGTGGCGAAGGATAACGGCTACTCAACTCGTCTTCATCAGAGTCAGATGATAACAAGAGCTCTTTGGCGTCAGAAACTTCAACATCACCATCACCATCACCATCGTCCTCTTCGATGGACAAGCCTGACATGTACATAGCCATGGCATCATTAACATCACAACACATGGTGCTGCTGGTACAAACAGAAAGCCTGGACAAGTTGGGGGAATGATGATCATAACCATCACTGTTTTCAACGTCTTCATCTTGCGAGAAAGAGTGAAACTGAAAGGTCATGGTGTCATACGAAGCCATAGGGTGAATTGTGTGTGATCATCATAGTATACTACTATATGCTATATATGCCAAAGCATCATTGTTATTATTATTATCAGCATTTTTTTTGGCAGAAAACAAAAAGTGTGGTTTGGTTGAGAGTGAGTGAGACAGTGTTGTGTGTATGAGAAGACAGAAAGAAGGAAATTGAGGAGCGGGGCTGTATGTTGTTGTGAATGATACGTTTCTCATCTGGAGTTGGAGATAAGGTAGAAGGGTTCAAGTATTTATTCCTATTTTCACATCTTCCTCATCAATTACATTACACATTTTTCTATCTACATCATCCTTTATTTCTCACTCTGATACTATGCAGAAAACTTGCATCAGTTTTTAGATTTTACTTTAATTAGTATTAAAGTTTAATATAGTAATTTGTATATTAAGTTCATTTTATATTATCAAAATACAACTTTAATTTTAACGGAGGAATAACCCAAACAACACTAAAATATTATATCTAAATTTTATTCTCATCTTATTTATACTTTCTTTTCTTTTTATCTGTATATATAGAGGCCGATTCATGGCCAACGGACAATATTTATACATATATATATATATATATATATATATATATATATATATATATATATAATTATTATTATTATTATTATTATTTAAAATTAAATAAATTTTATTTTATAAATATAATTAAAATTAAAATTTTTATCTTTTTTTCTAAATTTTTATTTATAATAAATATAATTTATTTTCTTACATAATGTTTTCCTTTTATTTTTTTTTCTTTCTTTTGTCTTTATATTTTTCGCTTTATATTTTTCTTTATATTCGTCTACTTTTATATTCTTCTCCTTCAGGATTAATTGGTAAGTTTTTCCTATAGTTTTTAATGTTTTTATAGTAATTTTTTATTCTTTAATTTTTTTCTAATTAAAGATATAAGAAAAAAATTAAAATAATAAAGAAGATATTCACAAATTAGAATCTTACTAATAATAAGTAGAAAATCTAGGAAAAAAATAAAAAAAATACACTTTTTTTCATTTACAACAAAATGGTTCGAATGTAAAATAAAAAAAAATGATTTAAAAAAAACGATGGATAAAAATATTTATACCGTATATCCTTTTCTTGATATTGTAATTCAATTAACACCGTCCTATATAGTTTCCACTATAGTCCGTCAATCGCATTGTATAAAAAAAATATATCAATTCATTTTTTTTATTCGCAGCGAATCAAATAGATAAACACAATTTGCTTGGTAACGATAATTATTTTAAGTAAAAGAATATTAAACAATTTTTTTATTATTATAATAACTTAACTGGTGTAATATAATATAAAAGAATCAAATATTGATATATATATATATATATATATATATATATATATTTTGTTATTAACTAGATAATTATTTTAATATTTTAAGATATTTTATTTTGATAGTAAAATATTAAAATAAAAAAATTCAGTAAAGATATCTACAAAAATTATAAATTTGTTTTTTAAGAGAAAAAAATAATGAATAAAAAAATTATAGTTTTCAAAATTTAAATTTAATTAATAATTTAACTATATTATTATCGTTGTATATAATATATTTATTTTTACATGATAATTAATTTTTATATATTGAAATTATCGTTTACATTTTTCAGTTTCCCTCCTGTTTATATACATTTAATATTTTCTATACTGTTTTATTCCCAAAGAGCATTGCTATGTTTGGATTATATAAGCAAATTTCGATTTGGATTAGTAAAAAAGTAATTTTACTTCAATTTAAATCATGGTTTGAACCCAATATATCAATCATTATTTTATCAAACTTATCATTCGCAG
The DNA here is from genome assembly GCA_963425845.1 of Sphenostylis stenocarpa. NCBI lineage: Eukaryota > Viridiplantae > Streptophyta > Magnoliopsida > Fabales > Fabaceae > Sphenostylis > Sphenostylis stenocarpa. The sequence continues at coordinate 18,689,105 of OY731407.1, forward strand.
AAGAAACATAATTACTAATAGATAAGTTAAAAGTTACTCGACTCATATATACCAAATAAGTTAGGTCAATATTTTTCTAACCCTACTAATAAGACGTTTTAAAATTAATATATTTCTAAATTATTATATATTTAATTTTAATAATAATATTTAAGATAAAATATTTATGTATCTATTTAAAGAACTAGACTTGTTAGCTTCCATTTGCCTATTCAATAGAAGTTTTAATATCTTATTTAAAAAACGTGAAACTATACTTTGAGTACACATTAAAAAGTCAAGTAATGAGGATCAGATCAAACTTTTTAAATAATTCATATTAGAAAATAAATATCTTAGATTTTTCACGTTTAATTTAATGTATATTAGTATTCCCTATGTTTATGTTTTGTTCAAATGAAAGGTTAAATAAAAAAATAGAAATGAAAAATACAAAACAATAGAAAATATAAAAGAAACAAATAAAAAAAACTCCATTTATTTGGATGAATAAAATAGTTGATAGAAAAAGAAATAATAATTACATGAAAATTTTTATACTATTTTTAAAAAAATTTAAATCAAAAAATAAACTTTGTTATTGTATTAAATTTTCATTTGCGTAAAATATTTATTATTTTTATGTTAAACGAAAATATATTTTTTGTGTGCATGCGTTCTTAATCACATCACTTCCCATTATTGTTATAAACTCTAGGTTAATTAATTTGTTAATACAGGTAACTATTGCCAATCTATTAATTAAAACTAAGTTTAAATTACTTTTAATAAATTTTAAAGATTAAGACTAAAACAAAAGGTTAAACTTTTAAAAGAAATAGATTTAATTGATATTTAAAATAATAATAAAATTTAATTAAAACATTAGCAAATAGTAAATAACTATTACTTTTTTATATAAAAAAAAAAGGCGAGTGACGAAAAAAGTTAAAATTAACCCTCTTAAGTTAAGAGACATATTTATGTGTGAAAAAAATGTAGAAAAAAATTGATCCAAAATTGACAAAAAGTTCTTCAAAATATTATTAAAAAGTTGGAGCGTTCAAAGCAGACCAGTCAATTGAGGGCTCTCTACCTATCGTTGGGCCGGTCAATTATAGGGTTTAGAAAAATGGGTCCAACTTTCAAAAATTCATAATGTAATTAATTTTTTTAATAAATGAATAATGTTTTTAATATAAAATTTATAATGTAATTAAAATTTGGGATAATAATTTTTATCAAATAAATTATATTTTTAGATATTTGATGAACAATTATTTTTGTGATAAGGGTTACTTTCAATTAATTTTTTAAATAAGTATTAATATTTAATTGAGAAATAATTATAAAAAAGATAAAAAAATAAAAATAAAATATATGGAAAAATTTAAAGGGCAGATGGTTTGAGATGATTGAAAAAGAAACATTTTATAATAATTAATTTATATTTAAAATTAAAACTACATTTGAAATAAATATTTAATTATATAAGATTAGGATAAGACGTGAAATTAACTCTCATTCAACAATATTATATAATATATTCTGATTCCAAACATTGTGAACTTAGATTTATAAGATAAGATTATATTTATATTATAATATTACTTTTAAGGATCAATTATTTATATTGAATAATATTATAATTAAATTTAGAGATAAAAGATAATTAAAAAGTTAAATATATAATTACTTCAAAGAAAAAAATAGTTTGAAATTGTTGAGATAGAAATTTGTAGTTAATTATAAGAGTTAGAGATGTTCAAAACCGAATCAATTAAAAAATAAAAACAAATGAATTGATAAAAAAAAATACTTAAAATCGATTCGAATCAATTTTTATTTGAATTTGTTAGATTGTAAATTTTTAAAATCGATAAGTTTTATTTTCAGTTTGACAATTAATAATTAATCTAAATCGAACTAAAATTATAATATATATTATTAAAATTAAAATGTAAGATGATATTTTTAACGAGTGAGCCCATTCATTTTTTACAATTTGCGATGTATTATTATTTTTAAAATTCAACATACAAATATATAAAAATAAATTAAAAATAAGAATATTATAATTAATTATAAGTTTTAATAATATGTTTTTTATTGAATAATTATTTTATTATAATATATTAAACCGTAAAGTATTGATTTGGTGTAGTTCCAAATTTTTGTAAAAATAAAAATAAAATCAAACCAAAATATATTTAAATTTTATATTTGATTTGAACGGGTTTTTAGGTATGAAACTATACCAAATCAAAGCGCATTGTAAGAGGCAATTAATTGTCAAGTAATAATCCAAATAACCATACAAGATATTGTGATTATAGGATAAAGAAAAAATGACTTTAGAGTGATAGGAGTGTGAATGTTAGAAGGAGGTTTTGGTAGGTAGTTAAAGAGAGAATTGGAGTGCGTGGGAAGATTTGGTGATGGAGGAGTTTAGGATAATGTTTGGAGATGGAAGTGTCTTAAGGAAGTAGAAGACAAGACAAGGGGTGTGGCTAACGTGCTCTTGTAAGCTTCCAAGTCCTTGTCTGAATGCACGGAAATAAGCGATTTTCAATTTATAAGTGCTTTGTGGGAGTCTTCAAATGTCAAAGAATATCCAGAGGCATCCACCTAAAACTAATAATTATCAGGGGAAAACGCTCCCGCTTTTGTTTTTTAAATTCATCTCTCTTTTGCTTTTCAAATTAACTAACTGTCTTTTTCTTCGCGTGGAAAGCAGTGTTATTATTCACCTCGGATTTCTTAAGAGGAAAACTAACGGCATTGTAATTTCTACCATGTTGAAATTTCCCACGACAAAATGATGTGTGTAAGTTGTGTCAAATCTCTCACCACCAAATTTGATAGGAAAAGAAATATATGTTACAATTTACACATGACAGGACTTGTCATGTTGCATGAAAGGATCCACTCCCGAAATTTGCATAGAGGGAAAGTGTCGAGTGTTCAGGCTACTGTGGAAGTGAGTATATATATATATATATATATATATAATTATATTATTCTAGTGTCTAGAAAACGATGGACAACCATTAGAACCTTGGAATGGTAAAAGTGGTGGCTACACTAGTTTGGTGTCATTTTCAGTGGTATGAAAGTGGGAAAACTAGATCATACCGGGTAGATGAGGTAAATTAACTCTGTCTCTGGCGTCAAAATGAAAATGTAATTTTGCATGGACCAACAAAAACATCTGTATGGCTGGAACTTGGACATGAAAGTGCACCAGTGATTTTACAGTGTAGCAAAGAAAGAAAATGAGTAGAATGAAGACAGAATAGCAACCTTTATTCTGCAATTCTACCCCACACCCGAGAAGAAAAAAGTAAAGACAAATGGTTTGGCTCACAAATGGTAAAAAAGTGAAAGAAAAAGGTGAAATAATTGTTTTGTATTAGACCTACATACAAGAGCAAAATCTGTGGTTTCACACACCTGTACTAGGAACAGCAATCCCTTGAATTGGAACCCTTCTAAAATCTTGTTTTTCTCCAATCCTTTTACATGTGTCCAAAGGCTGCCCTTAGCTTCTGGATGTCCTTAGAAAAGATACTAGAGGTTTGAGACGGTTCTTGCTGCTTGGTGCTATGAGGCAACATAGCCCCTAAAGTATCAGGTACCAAATGCATGGTTGTTTTTATCTCGTTGCACAAGGATTCGGGAGCTTGATTTTGTACAGAAGCCAGAATTGAGATTGGGTTGTGAAGGTACTCGTCCCACTTAGCTTCTTCTGTATGATTCTCCATCATATGAATTTGTGCGTCTTTAGTAGTAGAGGTGCTACAATCTGCCAATCCCCAAGAAGAAAAGATGTTTAAGGGGCTGCTACTTCTCAAATCTGTGCTGCTATTACTCCTAATGCTGCTATTGCTATTGTTGGAGGCACTGGCTTCCCAGTAATGAGATCCATAGGCTGTAGAAACATTGTCAGAAGGAACAGCAAGTGAAGGCTTGTAGCAAAATGAATTAGGAAGAAACAAATTGGTTGTAGGTGTAGGATTAACAGAAGTGGCAGCATTGAAAGGAAATTCAGAGTTCATATCGAAAGGTCTTCCAGTTTGGCTGAACCAATGGTTAGAGTTTGAATCATTAGGGAGACAGTCATTGGTTGCATAACTCATCTGAATTGGAAAATTTCCCATCAAATCTGAGGGCTGGCAACTAGTGGTGTAGCTCTCTTGGCGGCTACTACTCATAAACCTGTCTAGGAACAAGTCTTTGTTGTAATTGTAACAGTTGTTGGTTACGAAATTGCTGTCAGTTCTGCAGTAAATCTTGGAGCTGCACGAACCATCCATCTCGGGTGCATAGGCTTTTGGAGAAATTGATGTTCTCTGCTCATAGGAAGCTGAATCTGATTTGGAGCTCTCTGATTTCAGGAGGTTCAATTCATTTGAAATTTCTAGTGCCTTCCCTTGACTCTTACCAGTGTCCTCTCCATTCTCAACTTCGGACAGTGGTTTATGTGTGACAGGGTCTATGCCTTTTTGTCTCAGTTTCTTCTTCAAGCAAGAGTTCCACAGATTCTTTATTTCATTGTCAGTCCTCCCAGGCAACTGTGCCGCAATTTGAGACCACCTGAGACAGCACAGGATAACATGCATGTCAAGCAAAAGTATAAAGAAAAAAAGTTAACCATAACCACAGTAGAAAAGAAAAAGAGAGAGAATTCATTAATTGAATCATGAGAGAGACTGAATTACAATTACAATTACCTGTTCCCTAATACTGCATGAAGTTCAATGATAAGGTTTTCTTCTTCTTGTGAGAATGTTCCTCTCTTTAAATCAGGCCTTAGGTAGTTGATCCACCTAAGCCTGCAGCTCTTGCCACACCTTTGCAAACCTGCCAATACATCGAAAGAGAGATGAATAACAATCTTCTCTTTATTTCATGCTAAAAGAGATTATAAGAGGGTGAGTTGGATAATTGGATCAATTACCTGCTTGCTTAGGCACAGAACTCCAACATCCATGACCATACTTTGTAATATGCCTCAAAAGTTTTTCATCCTCCTCAGGAGACCAAAGACCCTTCCGAAGCTTCTGCTTGTAACAGCAAGAGTGTCTTCCCATTTGTAGTTTTTGTTTTTCCCTTAATTACCAATACAATGAGGAGAGAACCTCAAACCTGTTCAGTTAACACAAAGTTTGTTTATTCCTATGAGAACTGTCAGCAGGGGTAGCAGTGAACCAAAGCTATTGGAGGGGCTGAGATAGAAAGAATGTGACAGCCAGAGAGATGATATATATGAAGAAGGAAAATGAACTGGCAGCTGAGAAAAGAAGTTGAACTAATATAAGATGGAGGCCCCATGAGAGAGGTCATAGTCAACAAGGTTCCCCGTATTTTCTTTCTTTCTTTACTTCAAACGTATATAAAGGGTCGAATTGCAATTATATGCTTGATCTATCCGATAGAGATTCAACAATGTGAAATAGGACTTCTTGTTGTGGATAGTTCGGAGTTGAAACAAGGTAAGGTGAAAAAATGGGGTTGAAACTTGCAACAGTAGGAGTATACCATGTCTTTTCGAAGGTCTGAGCATTGATGTATCTTGCAGAAATGGTGGGACACCCTTGAGGGGAAAAAAAAAAATGCTCGTAAACTGAAGATAAAAATTGATACTTAGAAAAAATAATGTCAGAAATTATTTTACTGTGCTCACAAAGTTGGCACAGAAGTTATTATTATATTACTAACCTGAGTCCTCATTATTCAAAAACCTGAATTAATTGTTTCGTAGTCTCCTGAAGAAAGAGAAAGCAACCTTGATAGAAAAATTTCCTTGTCACACGCTACAGTTTCGGCCCGTCTATGTCTGTGAAAAGCGAAATGCGAAATACCCATTTTGCTAATCCTGCAAAACTTGTGTCTGAAAAAATCAAATAAAATAGGACCTATCTATTCTTTACTCTTTGAGCTTTATGTGCGATTCATCCCAGTCATGATTTCTTCGAAAAGTTCCATCATTACGTGGAAAGAACATTTTTTTTTCGTCAAAAATAATGCATCTTGTTCTCCCTTATCTGTTGAAATCCAACGGAAATTACTCTTCAGATCATAGCTTCCATTTAGGAAGATGGAATTCTCAAATCATTTAAAATATTGACTCTTGCTCTAGAAATGAGAGGGAAAAAGTAATAAAAATGAGTTATATATGGTGCTGTTGGTCACGTAGACGCATTGATAAATAGGTTAAAGCTAAGAAGTTTGGAAAATATTGCTATTAGTACTACCTGGTGCTAACCGTTTTTTATAGCTTAGGGTTGTATCTGCATTTTACAAAACATCTTTTTTCTCAATAATTAACCTACCACTTTTAAGGAAAACTTCTTTTATGGACAACCAACTATTTGGCGCATTAGTGATTTCACTTAATATTAATTTTATATAATAATGTTTTATTAAAATTTCATTAACTCCACAACCATTCCACCGGCATGTATGGTCTTCACATGTGCAATAGTTCTTTCTACAAATGAAATTAAAGTTCCTTTTTTTTTTCTTTAATTAATTACACACAAACTTATTCCAACGTTAAATAAACGCTCTTTGCTTGATTATGAATACGATACCATCCAGTAGCTGAATTTGTCGGTTGAAAAATTAGGAATTTTTCTATGATTGATTACATATTCACCAGTTGTGTTTATGTTTTTCCATTTTTTATTTTTTAAGAAGAATATTAATGGTTGCGTATTAATAACAAAATCTTGCAAGAAAATCTGTTCAATATATCTATCATATGTCTCTGCCTAGTGACAACTAATTATGAGATTAGGATCAAGGATTTATATATATATATATATTTCTTTTAAACATGATATTAATTTTTGAACAAGGAGTTTTGTATATTTACATGAGGCTGTGGATACAAAAATGCAGAAAACACATGTTTATAATTTGATAAAGGTAAAGCAGAAATTAGGGGTTGTGGTGCAGCTTTATGTTGTTATATGTTTTTCTTTACAGCTTAATTACCTTCTTATGGTTGCTTTCTGCATCTTTTGTAATACTTTTCTTAAAAACCCAGACAAGATCAGAATTAAGAAACCATCTACGTAAAACTAGAAAGAATATTCTCTTCAACTTGACATAAAACTCAGACAGGGAAAGAACATTATCCTAATCAGGTAAACTGGTAAAGAGAATCAGCAATCCCACACACTTTAAAAGTAAAAAACAACTCAGAGAACAGCAATATAAAACGGGGGAGGATAACTCTGCATTATTATTGCATATCATTAGCTGTCTAGACCTTCATTTTTACCATTTTTATATTATATTTTATTTTAAAACTAATTTGTATTAGATAAGGTCATCATTAAATATATATTTTATTTTATACATTTGAAAAAAAAATATTATGGACAAAATTAAAAATAAATACGGATTTCAAAATTCAAATGTACGCACTTAGTATATTTTACTCGTTAGGCGTTAGACTATTGCGTTAACATGAAAAATACTGAATTTGAAGTTTGCAATTCACTTTTTCTATCTTCTTATTTATGTGATTTTGTAGGGGATAATTTTCCTATTTAACATTATATAAATATAAAATTAAATCAATATTTATAATCAAAATTATTACAAATAAAGAAACAAAATTTAAAATAAAAATTTAACTTTTAACTTAATTTGATATTAATTAAAAATTATTATAAATTTATTATAAAGTATAAACAATTAATTATATGTCAATTTATAAAAAATTATATAATTAATTACATCAATTAAAATTCAAGATAATTAATTATTTATTAATATAATTTAAGAATGAACCAAAATAATTAATTATAGTGGATAAAAGCTAAAAAACAATATTTAAAAAAAAATGATTGCAAACAATTTTGTAAAAAAAAATTAATGCAAAATTGACTCCAGAAATTGTTACTACATATAGAGAGAAAGAATTATTATTTTTTTGTTTAAAGAAAGGTGATTGCAAATTTTTGAAAAATAAAATAATTACAAAATTAGTTTCAAAAAGTATTGTTTATATACATATAGATAGCAATAAATAAACAATGAGTGTTTTCAATGGTTTATAAAATGTAGATAGTAGTATATCTCAAAAGTTGTATTTTGACTGGATTTGAGAGAGTGAATTTGAGGTAATTTGAATGGATTTATGAAATTGTTTGAATTGAAAGAAAGACAGTGGATTTGAGTAAATTATAACTAACATAACTAAAGTGAGTGATATAATTGAATAAAAATAATTAAATAATAGTATTTTGAATATAATGAGTAATGTGAAATAAATAAATTAAATAAAAATTAAACGTGTAATTATTAAAAAAATTATATTTATTTTTAAAATTAGATATAGTCAAAAATAAAATTAGATATGGCCAAATTTAATTTAAGTAATTATTATATTAATTTTAAAATTATTTTCTATTTTTTAAATTTATCAATTTTGATAAATATAATATTTTATATTCATAATCTGATTTTGATAAATATAATATTTTAAATTCATAATCTAATTTTAAAAAGAAGAATTTTTTATACTTGAAAATGTAATAATTATTTATGAATTTTTATTTTAATAAAATTAATAAAAAAGTTAAATATAATTTTAATATTTTCTATATCTAAATGTAATATTATTATTTTTTTTATTAAAACCAATAAAATGATTAATTTTTTTAGTTCTAGAAATTATTTATTAAATTTTAAAATAAAAAAATAAAAAATTATTTTCATGTGTTTTAATTTCTATGCATTTAGAATTATAACTAAATCCTATCATTCATATATATATATATATATATATATATATATATATATATATTTAATCTTTTTTATATATAAATTATTTTTTATTTTCTGCCACATACAATATTAAATGTAAATAAATATAATATTTAATTTATATTTTTTAATATTAAATATAACTAATTAAAATTTTAATTTATTCGTTTTAAATAATATTATTTATTATTTTAATAAATTATTTATTGTTATAATAATTAAAACATAAAAAAAATATTTTATAAAAAAATTGAGGTATAATCATAATGAAACATAATCAATTATGTCTCCTATTATTACCTTTTTCTTTAATTTTTCGCACGATGAGATAACATTTTTGTATTATTTTTAATCTCAATTTTCTAACTTTCTTTCCAAATCAGATCTCCTCCCGCCTTTTTCCACACCTAGATTCAAACAACTCTAAAGAACCTAAAAAAAATACATTGATGAATTGCACCATTAAATTTTTATCAAATTTTTAATAAAAAATATCAAATTTATGAAATATTTTTATATAAATTACACATATTTACAATTTTATTTTTGATAAAGATGACAATAATATTAAAGTTCAAATTCAAGACTTACTATATAACCTATCTAATTCTCACCGTCTTCTAATAAGTTATATACACATAGTTATTTATTTACAATTTTTTTATAATAAAAAAATTATTTAAATTTATAAAAAAATGTTATTTCTTATAATTTTTATAAAAATAATTACAAAAATATTTTAATATGAGAATTTCTAACCACAACACTTCCTAAATTATAAAGATGACAATAATAGCAAAGTTAAAATTCAAGAAATTATGTTGTGAGACATGTAAATTTTGTTTCATTATATATCACTCTCAATTAAGTATATTTCTAAAGCAATGAAATTTATGAAGACACGAGAAACTTCTATTGTATAAAGTAACAAACAAATTGTTGTGAAACAAAAGCCCTCAGCATACACAACAAAGAGGATCTACATCTCTGAAACCATGGTGGCTGTTACCGAAGGTTGCTATTAAATATTTCTCCTTTTGCTGTCAGTGCTATGTGGCGGCATATAAGCCATTTATCTCCTTAAATTATAGAGATTCTCCAATTTTTTAAGCTCAACTGAAAAGAATATATACATAAACTTCTCAAAGAAACTCCTTTTTAAGTTTGTAAAGAGAAGGAGATATATGTGTCATGAAGATAAGCAATATTCTCCATGGATGTATGCATGCATACTTACAAACAGAAACCCAAAGGCATAAACCCTATATCACTTGTTTCTTTGCCCCCAAAAGAAAAAAAAAAGTTGAATAAAGTAGGCATGAACGTAAAATATGTGTATGAGCATTTGAAAGAAACCTCCAAACGAAGAAGAATATGGGAGTCTTTTCCTTTATATATTATAATAATATTTAGGTTGTCTGATTATGACACTGTGATATAATGGCCTCCTTTTACCCTATCAATGTCCTATTAAATTTGGCAATATTATATTATTCAATCATAAACGAATCAAGAAACTGCATAATTTTAAAGAATGAAAAGGAAAAGGGAAAGGGAAAAGATACTAGGCTCATCTTCATCTTCATCTCCATGTATATATATTATACTATAATGTGTACTCTGGCGAGCTTATCATATTCATGCACATGAGTTGTTTCCCCTAGTCAACTATTGTCTATATTGTTTTAGATCTATTCGTCAAAACATTTGTTACTTAGTAATTGACGTTTATCAGAAACATTAATAACCCAACACCTCATGGTTACATAACACAATATATAGTAATAAAAAAAGAGAAAAGAAAGATATTTATTATCTAGTTAGGCATATAATTTTTGGTCAAAACAAGAACAAAAATTCAGAGAGGGTGGAATAAAAGGGATTGATTATAAATGGAAAAAGTAAAAGGTTAGAAGTTATTCTCCCTAAGAAAGAGGAAAGTTGAGTTAATTACACAGCTGTGGCTTCTGCAAGAAATTGCCAAGTAGGGAACATGGCCTACTAAGAGAATGGTTAAGTGTGTGTAGTTACTAATTCTATTGCACGAGTGTGCCTGTGGTCCGGTCCTATCGATTTTAGGTTTTAGGTATATTGGCAATGCTTCATGACCTTTGTCCCCTTTGAATTAAGGCCAAGCTGGCTTTGTATTAATGCCCCCTTATAAATAAATTAAATATTTATATACACATTTATACAAGTGAATATATAACTAAAGAGGTAATATTTATTGTGCACCTTATTCAATCATCCATTACTTAATAATAATAATAATTAAAAGAAAATTTTTCATTTTATTTCATGTATATAATAATATTTATTGTATTGTTATCGAGTTTATAATTTTTTCTAACTTATTATAAGAAATATTCTATAATTTGTGGATCAAAATTTTGTACGAATAAACTACATAATTCTTCATTTTTAATGATAGTTTTAAAAATTATGTAGCGATATTGAAACATAATCATTCTTTTTAATATGAGGGCGTATAATATACTTAAAAAATGTGATGTTATCTATGTCTATTAATAATACTATATAATAATATTATAATATATAAATAATTATTATAAATTTAAATTAGTTACATTTTCATTGCTATTATTTATTGTTTGATTATATTTATGTACAGATGTATGGTTTGATTTTTTTTTATTCGTCAAATAAGACAAATCATACATATACCTTCCCTTGCCCATTTGATGTTCTCTGCGAATTGAGTGCTTAAAAACAACTGAAAAATTAAATTAAATATACAAAAGTTAATAATTAGAAAGACTAGTTATTAGAAGTTGAAATTTATTAAATTAACTTATTTTATTATAAGTGATTATTAAATTTATTTGTTGAAATCACTATTAAATAAAAATAATTTAATTGGAAATATTTATATGATATTTTATATAATCATAAAAATGTATTTTGTATTATTTTTAATTTCCTTTTTTTAATTAGTTTTAAACTTAATTATATTTTTTTTGTTCTAAAATAAATAATTTTAATTATATTTTTCATATTGGATATTCTGCTATTTGTCTTATGGTATATCTTAAATTATTTTTAATCTGATTTAAAATAAAATAAAATAAAATTGTATGCATAAATACATGTCAAATTTTCATTAGGTTAATTGGTTTAGTGTTTTTTAAAATACTATTAAAAATAATAGAATACATAATATAAAGAGGATCATTGCGAACTAAATGGTTTAATATATTTTAAAAAATAATAAAATCAATACTTCATTTTTTAATATCAATATTTTGAAGTATAATGATAAAATTAGTATTTTCAATTACATAATATTTAAAATCAATGGTGTGTAACGTAAAAATATCCAAAAACTAATAAGAAAAAAACTTACTATATATCTATCATAATTAAATCTAATGTAGAAAAGATGAAAAATAAAAAATCACCCATTATATATATAATTTATCTTATGAGTATGGAGAAGAGGAAAAAAATTAATAAAATCTTATGTTGGGTAGAAAAGGGTAAAATTTAGTTTTAAAAAATATTAAAGCCAAAAGATGAGTAATGAAAAAGTTATAGAAGTTAGGTTTTCCAAACACACTACTAAAAAATAGCATCTTAAATAGAAAAAAAATATACAAGCTATTAAAAATAAATAATTAACATAATATTGTTAATAAGATCAAACAAACATTTAAACATAACTATTGGTATGTATTAAATGATTGTATCTCCTAAAATGGAAAAACATTGTAAAATAAGAAAACAATAACTTATTTAACATTCCATTGAATGAAAGCATTTGTAAACATAACTCAATTGAAATTAACAATAAGGATCTCACGAGTTATGAACTTGAGATGTTATTAGTCTAAGATTAGGGTTCCTTGAACAATAGGAAATATATATCTTTAGAAAAGCCACTAAGTTCCAGGTTCCCAAAGGATTAATGATCCTCCTCCATCTTTGTTGCAAAAAAGGGAAAATATCAATCTTTGATATTATTGGGGAACTTGGATTGGATCCCAGAAAAATACCAGCCACGCCAATTCAACAAATTGTCCTTCGTATTAATTTAAGAGAGACAATCTCATGATTCTTTATTTAAAGTTCAAACATAACGGTTTTATTTGTTGTCAATGCTTCTCTTATCACTTTTATTATTATCATATATGTCTCACATTGTTAGCTCTCCAACTTACTTTTTCGAGGTTTTTCTTTTTCCTTTTTAATAAACCCTTTAGAATGTTGAATATACTATTCTTTTTTAACTATGGCATTTTTATAATTTTTTATTTTATTTTCAAAACATAATATCATTTTTTTGTCAGTTATGCCTTCAATTTACTTATTATCGAATTTTTAATTATTTTGCACATTTATCAAACAAATAAATCAATTATTAGCCACTCTATTAAGTAATACAACAAGAATATTTATAGCTATTATATATATTGTTTTCAATGTAAAAACGTCAAAAACAAAAGAAATAGCTAATAGTAAACGAACCAGTAAAAAAAATTTATGTACTAATGATCTAACATAAACTTTTAGTAGTATAAGGTTATGTTCTAGTAAAAAAATAAATTATTACATAAAAAAATATTGTGGATAGGATATACATTATACTAATAAACAATATAATTACTAGTATATATAATTAAAACGTGAAATAATATATTAAATATTAATATAAATGCAAAAAATATCTATACTAACACAAAATATATTTTCCATCAAATATAGATTATACTATCCAAGACAATCCAATGTTTTTGTCTGGTAGTAAATAAATTTGTTAGTGGATATTTCATATAATTCACTCTTTGAAATTTGGTAGTAAATATAGGTTTTCTAAAACGGTTTTTTAACTAGATTTATTAAATATTTTTAAAAATGATTTTATCAAAATTGATCTCCAAACTTATTTTTAAAAACTAAAAAATTAAATTAAATCAAACAAGCATTAAGTTGAAATTTTATTCTAAGAAAATTAAAACTTCGAAATTTGAAGTTTACGATTATGCTGCTAAGGAAACTTAAACAAGTAGGAGGGAGAAAAAAAAAGGGAAAAAATTATAAAAGAATCCAATACAGAAGCAAGTGACATTCAAAAAAAGATTTTTGAAAGAGTAATATTAAAATGAATGTATTTTTCATAGAAAGTGTATTGAACAAAGCAGGGAATACGATTACAAGTTTCTCTTGCAGAGAGTGTATAGAAAATGTCTCTTTCCTTCTCTCAAATCGATCACAATTAGCTAAGCAGCAGGTGGTGGAAGGGTTTGGGGTCCCATTCCCCAAGTTTTATACACACACACATGCAATTTTATTTCATTAATTTTCTTTTCAAACAATACCCTACCTTTGCCCTATCTATACGTGCACGTATATCTCTACTTCACCACAAAATCAACTTCAAACTCACTTCTAAACTTTTCTCCAGGGCAACAATGAGAGGTGAAGAGAGAGAGAGAGAGAGAGAGAGAGAGAGAGAGAGAGAGAGAGAGAGAATAATGCGTTTGATAGGTTTAATTAAGTTCCGTTTCCAAAAGTGGGGTGAAAAGTGGTAAACATGGAGCATGGTGACAGAGGAGAGAGAGGCAATCCAAGGTAATGTCACGATCTTCAGGTCGAGTACACACACATGTGCAAGACGATATCTTCCATTGTCAAAAGAGAGGATAAGTGTGCAGTGGGAGTGCAGGGCCATATACAAAACAAATGGCATCTCAACCCTTTCCTCTCAATTATTGGCCACACCAATGGAAGATGAAAGGGACACCCACTCTAACATGGCTTATACCTCACACAGGACCCAATGCAATTAAACCTCTCTCCCATGGCCCCATCACCCTCCTCAATCACCAAGTACTCCTGATGTCATGCACCCTTCGATTAGACCGTACAACTAATTATACCACACCCATCATCACCCTGCCTTTTTCTTCCTTCTTTCCAACAATACCCCATTTTATCTCTTCATGCACACTACTCTACTGTTAATGTAAAATATAATCTAGTCAACCAGGTTACGCTTTACCACGTGTTCGTTCTACACTGGTTGTCGGCAAATCCCTCTTTAACCCATTCGTTAATGCTTAATTTATTCGTTAATCAAGTGATGTGATGAGATAGATGCTACTGATCATAATAATAATCTCCTTGCCCAAGAGCCATATCAATGAAATTGCGTTTTGCAAGGCATGTCGGACATTACCACACACCACCATGCTCAGCTCAATCCAACACAACAGTGTAAATACTGTTCTCCATCAAAAGTGTGCAAAACGGTGAGGTAATTATTGCCACATTTTATATCATGTGCGTTTCCTTTGTGCTGCAACTATTACAGTACTTTCTAATTTTATCATTTCACATTTTCTTTATTCTGCTGCTTCAACTGTTTCTCAACTCAGTTAAACATCCTATCCTTCAAAATAATTCATTCCCAACTTTTTCCATCAAAGGGACTACTATTAGCATTTCCTTTAAACTAAAACATTTAGAGTGAGAATTCACAAATGTAATTATGAGTGTTATATTCATTTGTTACATCTTTAAAGCATAAAATAACAAGACTATGCATCATATTTTCCAAAAAATTAGCGAAGTGAAAGATGTGACTGGTCTGAAAAGGAGACTTGCTTTCAAATGGAGCCTAACGTGAGAAGAATGAAAGGTAATGTGTTGGGCGATGTAAAAGAATGCAATTCATTCGAGAAAGTGTCAACCGTGGAGATTGTATGATGTAAAGTAGGTAATAAAAAAGAATTTGCGATGAGGTAAAAAAAGTGGGGGGGTACTGGTGTTGTGTTTTTGAGGGCCCAAGACCTGTGTTAGAGACAGGGCAAGTCATAAATAAGTAGAGTAGAGTGGAGGCACAATATGGAAATCTATGTCGTAAGGAAAACATCATTACTTCATGCAACATCGTATATCTTCAAAACCCCGTAACGACTATATAATTTATATGTATCATCCTTTTCCAACTCACAGGTAAGGTATGCAAGACTTTAAATTGTGATGTTCTTATTTTTATTCTTAATATTCTTGTTTTTAAATAAAATATTTTTATTTAAAAATTAAAATAAATAAAAGTTTATATATTCTTAAATTTTAAATTTAAAACATAAAATCATAATAAGTTAGACTTTTAAAATAAACAATGATAGATCACCTTAAACATTAAGGTTCAAATACTTTTATTTCTATATAACAACTTTTAAAATATTGAAATTAAAGATATATAAATTATTCATTTGACATCAATTATATTAATATAAAAAATAATATAAAAGAAGATTTTTATCATGTATTAATACCATTGTTATTTTTTTTATTTTCCAAAAGGCCATCAAAGTTTTTCATTTTATTTTTAATGTATTGAACTCTATAATCAAAATAATCTCACTCATGAAAATGAGAATATATTTTAATTTAAATTAAATAAGACAACTAATATCATATATAGCATGTATTACTTTAGGTAATTAAGAATTACAAATATTTTAAATATTGAAATTTGATATTTTAATAAAAATTAAGAATTTTTTTATATTTCTTTTTCTTTTACTTCATTTATGTGTTTTATGTCTCTGTGTTTATTTTTTTAATATTTTATTCTTCTCTTTACTTTCTTTCATTTTTTTGACAGTGATCAAAATCGAATTCTTTTAGATTGAATTTTTTTTAAATTCATCACTTTGGTTCGGTTTTCGATTTGAAAAACAGGAACCAATCAAATCAAACAAAACTAACATTATGAAAGATAATGTTAATAGTAAACCTAAGATAATTAAGTATGATGTTTTTATAATATATATTTTTATTAAACAATTATTTTATTATAATATGTTTTGTAATTTTATAATAAAAATTATCCCATAAATAACTTAAACCAAATTGTAAAATATTGCTTTGGTCGGGAACATATTTTTTTTAAAATGGAGATAAAACCAAATTGAACCACATTTAAATTTTATATTTAGTTAGAGTGATTTTTTTAATGTAAAATTAAACCAAAATATATTATAAACACTCCTAATTATCTTTAGTATTTTTCTTATCTCACTATTATTTCCTCTCTCTCACTACTAGAAAAATGTCAAATAGTAACCGAAATCGTTGATCGAAAAATTTAGTTACTATCAGTGACCGAATCAGTAACCAAATTATAATTTTTTAGTCTAGTAACTGAAATAGTAACCGAATTTTCGGTCACATAAAATCGGTTACTATTTCGAGTCACTTTATTATTTAATTTATTTTTTTAATTAATCTATATTTAATTTTTTTTCGCGCTGTAGTATCCGACTACGAAAATTTCATCTTCGCGCCCCAAATTTTCTTCATCTTCTTCGCGTAACCCAAATTTCATCTTCGAGCTTAACCTAGACCCTTCATTTGTCCATCCCCAAGCGAATTCCGAACTCAACCCCAGCCTTAACCTCGACGAACTCGACGAACTTGAGGCCCAAACCCATCTCCGGCAGCATCGAACCCTAATCTGAAGCCAAACTCCAGTCGTCGTGCGGTCAAACCCAACGCAAACCCAGCTGACCTCGAACCCTAACCCAAACCTCAACCACCTTGAATCCAAGCGACCTGCAACTGTGGCGACAATAAACCCTAACCTAAGCCTCGGTGAACCTAACCCCGGCGACCTCAGTTCCAACCAAAACCCACGAAACGTCATACTATAACCCTAACCCGATGACCTCAAATCCCATCCCAAAACTTGACGACCTCTAACCCAAACATAAGACATCACAGACACAACCTCTATACGGTAATGTTTATTCAATCTATTTGAATTTCCTTATTCAATCTAATTTTACATGGTATGTTTTTTATATGTGTTGATGGATGCAGGGGTGGTGCTACGCAAGCAAATTTCTTATCTTGATTTACTGGATTACAAATTGGAAACTACAGTAATAGCTCCTTCAGGTTGGTATTACTGAATCTTTAAATATAATTAAGGCCACAACGTTAAATTTACTAGATTACAAATTGGAAACTTGAGTAATAGCTCCTTTAGTATCTGTCGTTGTTCCTGTTTGCTCTATTCCCTGTTTGCTTGATGAGTTTTTGTTATCTTTGATTTATGATTGGAATTACGATGAAAATGTGAAAATAGATATATTGGTTGGGCTGAGAGTTTGTAAGTAATCTGGTTTAGTGAAGTGTGTAAGAGGGTTTTATCTAATAGGACAATTACTAAAATACTTAAAGGTATATGTTTCAAGATTTGAACCAATCTTTAGATGACCTGTGTTTAACTTCCTTTAATTTAATAAAATTTGGGTTGGATTCCTTTAGTTTTTTTATCTCACTGAGCCGCATATTCCCAAGTAAGATATATATATTTGGTATATTATTTATTAAAATAAGTCCTTTGTTGGCATATGACAGAACATGGATGTTCGTGAAAATCGTAATTGGATGTATAACAGACTTTTACCTGGTCGAAAGGGGTATACTTGATGCATTTTTAAATGGTGTGACTGAATTTGTATCATTTGCTCTTCAACATGCAAACATGTCAAATGGAAAAATTAGATGTCCATGTAGTAAATGCAAAAATAAGAACTTTTTAGATTCTGAAGATGTTCAAGTCCATCTTTATCGTCGGGGATTTATACCTGAATATTGGTATTGGACATGTCATGGAGAAATGGATCCAAATATGTGTGATGTGAATAATATGTATCCAAATTCATTTAATAATACACACGAGGTTGATAGAGAAGACTTTGAGAACATGATTCATGATGCTTTAGGTGTAGAGTTTGTGAGTCATATGGATGAAGAAAATGAACAGTTTCCAAATACTCGAAGCAAAGAAGTTTTATGATTTATTACATGCTTCACAAAAACCATTGTGCCCAGGATGTACTAATCACACTTGAATTATCTCGTTCGTTGTTAGATTGTTGACAATTAAATCGAGAGGAAACATGTCCCAAAGATGTTTTAATCAAACATTGGCTCTTTTGAAAGAGACACATCCCGTAGATAATTTTATCCCAGAAGATTACTATAGAACCTTAAAATTGGTTTCAAAACTTGGTTTATCGGTAGAAAAAATTGATTGTTGTGTTGATGGGTGTATGTTGTTCTACTCGGATGAAGATAAACAACTATCTACATGTAAGTTTTGTCAAAAACCTCGTTATAAGACAAAAAAAGTGGGTAAAGGTAAATATAAAAAAGTCCCTGTGAAGAGAATGCATTATTTACCCCTCATTCCTAGGCTTAAGAGATTATATGCTTCAATGAGTTCCGCTCCGCATATGAGGTGGCATTGTGAAAATGTGAGAAAGGAGGGACATTTGTGTCATCCATCGGATGGAGAAGCATGGAAACATTTTGACAAGACATTTCCTGATTTTGCAATTGAACCAAGAAATGTAAGATTAGGATTATGTGCTGATGGTTTCACCCCATATGGTCAATTAGGAAAACCATATTCTTGTTGGCCAGTGATTGTAACTCCTTACAATTTACCACCACAATTGTGCATGACTACCCCCTATATGTTTTTAACTTTAATTATTCCTGGGTCAAAAAATCCAAAGGAAAAAATAGATGTATATTTGCAACCTTTGATAGAAGAGTTAAAAATACTGTGGAATGAAGGTGTGTTGACATGATGGATATGGGTAGATCACTTTTGTTTCTCATGTGGAATGAAGGTGTATATTTTCAAGGCACATTTGTTTCTCATGATGATCACAATGTATCAGATGTTCAGAGCACCTGTGAGAAACCCATTTTAACACTTGATGGATATGGGTAGATCACTTAAATTTTAACAATGTTATATTTTGTTCATATTCTATGTACAACTTGTACTTTATGTGTTTATTTTTGTTGTAGATTTTTGCCTTCATACGTTGCGGCTACGCCATTGGTGATATTTTCAAAAGTCATTACAATGATGCGTGGCCATCATGGAAAAAGGTACCTCAAGATATTCGAGACATGTGGTTTAGTGAGTTCATGGTATGTATTTATATTAATTCTTAACCTTAAAATAAGTTCCAAATATTGAATGTCCTATAACATTTACTTGTTTTGTTTGGGTACAGAGAAAATATACTATTTTCCCACCTGATCATAGGTTGGCTAGAAGAAACTTTGAAATGCGAGGTGCCAACATATTGAAAAGTTCACTAAACAAGGCACGCATGATAATGAAGAAGCCAAATTGGCTTGCAGAAGATGTATGAGATATCTTATGCCAACATTGGGGATCAAAACAATTCAAAGTAAAAAGTTTGATTGCAAAAGCAAATCGAACTTCTGATTGTGATGGACTTGGAATTTCACTCCATACTGGTGGCTCCATTAGCACTTCTCAACATAGAGAAAATTTGGTAAAGTTTGCTTTATACTCCTTTATACATGTATTGGCCCTATATGTTATACTTTTAAACTTATAATGTATATGTGAATTATGGTGGATATTGTACTTCTAAGTTTGTGTTTTTAACTATACTTTAGATAAAGTTGAATGGAAAACCCCCTACCCCATCAGAGTTGTTCCGCAAAACACACAAACGAAAGGATAACACATGGGTGGATCAAAGATCAGCACATGTTGATGTAAGTTCCTTGTTTTTCTTCTTGCGTTAATTTCTTAAACAATTGTATCCTTTTTTATGTTTTTATCCAATTCACTACTATTCTATTTTAATGTTTATAGGCAGAGTTTAGTCGTGCCTGGGAAGAAGCCTCTCAATCAGGATCTATTGCAGGAGGTACTCTGCCTGATGAATTAGAGGTTTGGTGTAAAGTTGCTTGGAATAAACAAAGGCAAAGTATATGGGCTTGGATCTGAGTCAAGCAAAGCAATTGGGAGAAATCTTTGTCACGACTCTACTTCATCATCTCGTCCAGACTTATGAGGGAGGAGATTGAACAATTAAAAAACAAGTTACGGGAAGTTCAGATCGAAAGGGATGATCTCCGTGAAAGAATGTTAACTAATGAGAGACAAATTCAGAAAAATGATAAAATGTTGCTCCTCTTGATGGAGAAGATGGATGTTCAACCTCCTGAATTGTGAACTGATTCTACATTGTATATTGTATTTGTTTTGTTAGTAAGTGACATTTTTAGAATTATGACTCTTATTTTAGTTTATCCTACTTACTTTTATATTGAATTTTCAATATGTAAGAAAGTATTTAATTCATGAATGATGACTTTATTTAGAACAAAATTTGTGGTATTATTTTGATGGTTATCTTAGGTAGTGAAATTTTCATATATTTAATATAATATATAATGTATCATAGGTTTATCGTTATTTTAATAATCCATTAATACGTTCTTGATTCTTTAACAGAAGATACGATAACGTTTATATCAATTAAAACACTGTAAAACTTTCTTGTAAAATTTTTCAAGTTATTTTAACTGATAAAAATAAGTTTTAATCGATTAAAACGCTTTGCATAAACTGTTTTAATCGATTGAAATGAGATTTAATCGATTAAAATGTATTTCGCTTGAGCGACAACCGTCTCGCTCGAGCGAAACACCCCTGCACAAAATTGACATTCTCGGGTGGTATTTCGCTTGAGCGATATTTTACTCGCTCGAGCGAAACACCCCCTGCACAAAATTGGCATTCTCGGGTTGTATTTCGCTTGAGCGACTATAGTCTCGCTCGAGCGATGGTTAGAATAAGGTAATGTAAGTTTTCATTATGATCAGTCATAACTGCAATCTGACCGATCATAATTGAAACCATATAATAGCGGTTTCTGTATAAACGCTATCTAAGGAGCTTTTAAGAGCGGTTCCCCTTCTGACCGCTATCTAAGCCGGATTTCGCTTGAGCGAAAATAGTCTCGCTCGAGCGAAACTCCCGCTATCACATACAACCAGATTTTATGGATTCTGATCGATTACATTTTGGAAATGATCGATCATATTTGATAATTTTTTCAAATAATTAATTATAATCGATTAGTTTTCTAAATTATTGATTAGAGTTGATTAGTTTTTCAAATAATAGATTAGAATTGATTAATTTCTGAAATATATACTAAAAAATTATAATTAAAACTATAAATTAGTTAACAATATTGACTATTGTAAAGATAAAGTAGAACATGGGAGAAGATGAGGATGATAATATAATGATAGAGCTTACAAAAATGTAGAATTGAGAAGTTTGAAATAAATAAAATTAAGAAAATAGAGATTTAATTACACTTTTAATAAATTTAACATAACACTATTTTTTTTTTCATTATTTTAAACAGAGAAACTATAATTTTAGTTTCTAGCTACTTGAATTTCAAGAATTAAATTTATTATTATTTAATCTTTTAATTTTAGTATTAAAATTTTAAATTATATTTTATTAAATTAAAATAATTACAATATATTTTTCTACTTTGAGAATGAACAATATCATTAAACTCAAAATTGACAATATTATAATACATTTTTAAACTCTTTTGGATTAATTTTTTTTCCTAATTTTTTATAAAGTTAATTTTAATATTTAAAAGTATTTAACATTTGGAATTCTGAAAGGTTTTCTCTAATAGATAATTTAAAAACATAATATAAAAAAAATACTAAATGTCAGTTTTCATTATGATCGGTCATAACTCAATTATGACCGATCATAATTGAAACCATATAATAGCGGTTTCGTTTAACCGCTATCTAAGTGAGCTTTTAAGAGCGGTTCCACTTCTAACCGCTATCTAAAACGTTTTTCGCTTGAGCGAAAATATTCTCGCTCGAGCGAAACTCCCCTGCACAAAAGTGGCACTCTCGGGTTGTATTTCGCTTGAGCGAATATAATCTCGCTCGAGCGATGATGCAACCGCTATTAGTAAAGATATGTAAAAATATAAACATATAAATATATATAAAAATATGTAAACATATAAACATATATCTTTAATATTTTGTAAATGTAAATATAATTTATATATATTTTTAAATCTTTTTCTAATATTTATTTTTAAAAATATAATATTATTTTTAAAATTTAATATTTTTTTTCAAATATATCAATATATAAAGATATAAATGTATAAGGATATAAATAAATATATAAATATATCAATATATAAATATATAAAAATATAAATATATAAAAATATAAAAATATAAAAATATTAATATATTAATATATAAATATATCAATTTATAAATATATCAATATATCAATATATAAATATATAAATATATATATATATATATATATACAAATATATCAATATTATCCCCTCATATATTAATATACATTATTAGCATAATTTTAATTTAATTAAAAATTAGAATACAAATATACTATACTATACTAATATACCATTATATTATTTTCATTGTATATAAATTACAAAATTAATAATTTGTATACTATACTATACTAATATATTATTTGTATACTATACTAACGAGTATAATATACTATATTATAATATTATTTGTATAGAAAACTAATATCTTTATATATAAAAATGAAGATATAAATATATAAAAATATAAATATATGTAAAAATATATAAACATATAAATATATCAATATATAAATATATATTAAAATATATAAATATATTTTATTTATAGATTTTATATTTATATATTTGTACGGATATACATTTATTTGTATATAAATATAATTTATTTGTAAGTTATTATTAAAAGATCCTAGTAGCTCGATGGTTGGAGTTTCAACCTCCAACTCTAAGGTACTGGGTTCGAATCCTGGCAGTGACAATAAACCACCTAATAATAAGTTAAACTTCTAAAAAATATGATATAATTAAGAGATAGGGAAAATAAATAATAGATATAATAGTAACCGATTCCAGTTGGTCACTATTTCGGTCACTATTTTAATTAGTAACCGATTTTACACATTTAGTGACCGAATTTTCGGTCACTATTTGATGTTTTTCTTGTAGTGTCTTTGTCTCTATTTTCTTCATTATATTTCTTCCATGTTAATATTGACATAAAATCATCAATATTTGTAAAATTTTATATATTATTTATATTAAATTTTAATTATCATTTTACTACATTTATTTTTATAAATTTATATTATTTGTTAATATATATATATATATATATATATATTGCATATAAACAAAATAAAATTATCTTATCCACACTAATAATTTAAAGTCTAATTAATAAAATTTGATTTTTTATTCAAGTAAAATATTTAAAACATGAAAATAAATAAACACTTAAATATATAATAGAAATAAATTACTCCTAACTATGTTAATCTTTAAAAATAAAAACTAAATTTATAATATAAGAACTCATTCAAGTTCAAATTTATAATGATTTAAAATGCAAATTATATATAGAGAGAAGATCTATTAATATTCGAATTTTCTTTGATAAAAATACTTGTATTTAATATTTAAAATTTTCTCAAACAAAATTAGCCATAAAAAAAAAAAAACACTTGCGATGGAAAAGATCTCATTAAAGGTGGAGCATTGACTAGATTGAATCTACAAATATCATGAACATGAACCAATCTAAACCAAAAAATATTGAACCAACTCATCAAGTCAATTACAATTTAAATACGTGAAATCAAATATCATAAATCAAACCAAACCAAATCAAGCATGCATATGTAGGTTTTTGGAGTCATATCATGTTCTGGACTGATATATTTTCCCTAGTTATGACTGCAAATTTATTTTGTTATTTCTTCATATATACTTGGAGTGCGGTTCTACTAATCTCTTACTAATATCTCCTATTGTTTTTTGTTTGTTTCGTTATTCGTTATTCTTTCCGAATTCCCTCATCTGTTTGGAACTTGTTGATGTTATTAGACGTTAATATCGTCTAAAAATAACATAAACATGGGCTTTTAATAATTTTTTTTTTAAATATTAAAGTTATTAAGATGGAAGAAAGAAGAAAAAAAAAAAGATGATGGTGTTTAGGTAGTGATGGGACTGGTTTTAAGTAGAGGGAGGTCACAAACACAATTAATTAAACTATTTTGTAGATTGTAATCAACATGTTACTTGAAATCGTAAGAGGCATCATTTATGTGTCATTGAAAACAAATGAGTGACAGGTGCCACCATTCGCCTTATTTCACTTTCTTTAATCCATCCATGACAACCAATTGACAAGAAATATCAACCATCACATTGGGATAATTGTGTTTAACTCTCATTATCACTGCTAATAATTTATCAATTTTAATCTAATTAACTTTTATATATATTTTTTAATTTTATGCAGTAAATATATATATATATATATATATATATATATATATATATAATTAGTGTGAAAAAAGAAGAAAATTTTGACATTTTATTCGAAGAAGCACCCCATGTTCGTGTGAGTACTAATAAATTATGCCACTTAGAAGTGTCTATTCGAGAAGACCCCTAATGTAGACCACTTAATGAAGGCCCATTAACGTTAAAAGCAACATTAGCACATGCACATGTCACTCATAACCAATCCCTTCATATTACAAGACATAATTAATAAAACAATATAAATAAATTCTAGGTCTTGTTCATTGCACCAAATCTCAATCTCCTTCTTTATCAATCACACAAACTCAATTCACACCACAATTAGTGAAATACTCCCCGTTACTTTTCCCCTTAATTCTTTCTCTTTCACACACATATATCATCTCACTCAATGGGTGAAAGAATCTCACTTGATTTTATTGTACCATGCAAGATGCTACTTGTTAGAGAGATGGAAACACTCGAATTTAAGGGAAAAAAGGTACATATATAATTATATTAAAGGACGAAAATTTCATAAAAAGTTAAGGACTAAAATTATGAATTTTACAAAATATAAACACAAAAAATAAATTAAGCTAACAATTTTTCTCTCTCTAATAAGACACTTTTTAAAATAAAATTATAATATATAATAATATATATATATATATATATATATATATATATATATAATTTGGCTACCTATTCCTTATAAATTGTAATGTATATAATTCAACTTTATAAAATCGGTTCCATAGACTGAAATTGTACTTACTTATATATTATTATATCTCTCGTCGATATGAGATTTCTTAATACACCTCCATATTGAGGAAGATTTATGTATCACACCTCTTTATATTAAAGAGAATTTTTTTCATTACACTCCTCTCGTATCAAACAATTATTGGTTTGATAACGAGTGATTACATATAGTATTAGTCAATGTGAAATTTCTCTACACACTCCTTTACATTGAGGATAATATATTTTCATCATACTCTTTAATATCAAAGAAGATTTTTTTTATCACACCCAGTCACATCGAAGATGGATGGTCTAATATTAATCCGATAACGAGTGGTTAAATCGACCATAAGATTATTAAGTTCATCATTATTAACAATTGTCAAAGTTGGTCATCTTAAAAATTATAAGATACATAATTAAACATTATAAAATTGACTTAGTAAGGTGAAAATTTATCTATATATTATTATGTTATCATATTTCTAATAAACGTGGGGTTTCTCAACAAACAAATCATTAGAACCATTTGGATCTTCACATGTATGTTATGTTGGATTTGTATAATTTTCTTTATATAATTATGATTAATTTTGTTTAAAATTTGTACACACTTCAAATCTCATAAGGGTAAAGAGGGATAGGAAGTGCAAATAGATAACTACATACACAAATACATACATAGTCAAGTTTCGTGGAAAAAACAACTGAAGACAAAAAAAAAAGGTTAAAGGGGAGAGAAAGAGATAGAGTATCAAACAATCATTATTACATTTTGACTTTAACTCAAAGGAAGAAAGCTCTAGAGGAAGATTGGCATCTAATTGAAATTATTATTTTACATCTTTATTTTTAAAATAAAAGAGAGAGAAGAATTTAAATTTTGATGATAAAAACATAAAAGATATGAAAAAGGGTGCTCAAAATAATTAAACAAAAGATGATGTTGTTCTTTCTCGTGAGGGGTCAACAAATATCTCATGGCGACTTAAATCAGAAACATGAACCATGCGATATGATAGAAGCGGGTTTTTAGTCTCATCAGTTAATGATTCAGTGAAGAATGTGCGTTGCGATGTTATTGGTGGATCAATGTTGATTGTGTGTTAACTGCTATGAGTAGAATAGAGTAGGCAAATTAATGATTTTTTTTGCATTGAAATGTAAACCCTAATTGGTAACACTGCCATTATTATTGACTAGCCCAAGTTTTATTAGCTTTTCTGTCTTAAAATGAGTTGACAAATGATGCATAACATCATGTTATCAAAGTAAAAAAGCAGCATCTTATCACTCAATATAAAATTAATTCCATACTTCTCCATCAATCGTGGGCCATTATAATATATTAATCAAATTTTACATACAATTTACTTTTCGCTTTTGTTTTTTATTCAATATATATAGTGTTCCATAAGAGATTTCGAAATTTTGAAGAATTTAAATGTACGAAAACTTTTTTTTTTCAATTAAATTCCATTTGTTTAGAAGATGTTTTGATAGATTAAAGTAATTTAAAAATTTATGTTTCAATTTTTTTTAATGAGAAAGTAGTGTGGAACACATTTACTTTTTAAAGAATTAAAAGATTTGTCATTATAAATATTTAGATTTTAATCTAAAGAATTAAAAACTTTGTCATTCGAAAAAAAATGTAGATTTTAATTTAATTTTTTTTTAAAAGTGACTTAATAAATATATAAGTTATATTTAAATTATTCAATAAATATATAAATTGTATTTATAAAGAATCATGATAAATAATGTGAGATTTTTTTAACATGTTTTTTTATTAAGAAAAATAAAGACAAGTGATATAAGTTTCTTTAGTGTTTCTTCGATTAAGAATAATCGAGACAAATAACATGATTATCTCCAAAAAAAATTATAAAAATATTTTTTATGAATGTTGTTTGATTTCCTTTATTTTATTTAAAAAATTTATCTTTATAATGCTAATAATTTAAAGATTTTTAGATTTGATTTCATAAACTTTTTCCATTTCACTAAAAAAAACTAATTTTTCCTCTCTATTCAAACAATTAGTATTTTGGCATGTGCATTGTGCAAAATGAATAAGTATTTGTAGTGTAATTATAATTCATATTAAATAATTTAAACATGATAAAATCAAACTATTTATAGATATTTAGTTCTACAAATTTCAATGTTCCCACATATCATATCCTGGTAGAGTCAATTTTTACTTAACTTATAAAATTGACTTAACTCAACTTTTAATATTCTTGAAAAAGAAAAGATATAAAAACATAAAAATTAATTAAAAGAAGGAGAAAATTGAGGTTTCACCCTTCAAATAAGAATAAATGTATTTAAATGTTGATATTTGAAATATATAATATGTTAGCTACATCTAAAAAAAAACAAAAAGTTAAAAAACAATTGTTCTTACACTAGTGAAGTAAATAAACAATTATTTTAGTGTAAATTAAAGATATATCTGGATCAATCTGAAACTAGTTTTTCAGTAAGGTAGAGAAATTTTGGATGAGCTAGATGTAGCCATTATATAAAATAATTATTTTGATAATGTATTTTATTTAGGAAAATATTGTTGTAACAATAGAGCTATTATAGAGTTTTTGTACTATAATTATACTATAATATATAAACACCCCCACCACATAATCAACACATAAAATAGGTAGTTTATTAAAACTCAACCTAATTAGGCAGTGATCTGTTTGGGCAATTTCATTTGATTGTGAAAGACCAAAGTATGCTGATACACCAAAGTTAACTAACTTTCTAATGCACCAATCATTCACCACTAGCTTCTACCACCACTACCACACTAGTAAAAATAAACATTACTTCACATTCATAGAAATTATTTTCCTCTAAGTGTGAGATATGAGATGTGAAGAAGACAAAAGAGGGAAGAAATTTTGAAAATTTGTACTTATCTTTATGATGGGTATGTATTTAGCGTTCTAAGGGGTGCGGTTAACAATTTAAAAATGCATTTTAATGTAGAATTGGGCTGCAAGTCTGAATCCAAAATATTGCTCTGCAAGATTTTGTTGGACAAAAGATGTATTTTTTGAAAGGAAAAATATTTCTTTTGACAAGCATGTTTACAAACATTTGATATAGATAATCTTAAAATATTTATTTTTTAGTTGATTAATAGAAAAAAGAATGAAATAAAATAGATAAATAATAATATAAAAATTTAAAAGGAAATTGTTGAATAAATATTTCATCATGTGAAAATATCAGCACTTGAAACATGTAACAAGAGTAAATTTTGTTGTCTAACAAAATTAAATAAAACATGTGATAAAAAAGGTTTTCGAAATAACTTGATGGGCAATATGTTAAATTAATTTATACTTCTAACTACAATTATTTATTTAAGGTCCACCACACAGCATAATATTAGGGTGAAATATTCACCCACTTCATTAATAATTAATTCTACTTACATTTAAAAAAACTTAGAATATTTGAGCAAACACATTTTAGTTCCATTGAATTGGGAAATGGATATGGGATTTCACAAATATGGAACTAGGTATTTATATTAAGATTAAGATTAATGTCCCATCCCTGTAGATGAAGCATGCTGTTTCAGACTAAAGTGAATGTTAATGCAATTGCTATGCTTGTCTCACTCACACGCCAACAACACTCACTCCCCATGCACTTCCCCACCCCCAATAGCACAATCACCATTACCTCATTGTTCAATCACCTCAAGTCTCCACCCAATGTTCATGAAACAAGAAGATTGCACGCTCTTCTTCTTGTTCTGGGTTTCTTTCAACCCATTTCTCCTCATACATCATCCATTGCTTCACAGCTTGTGAATGTCTATGTCAACTTTGGTTGCCTCCAACACGCGTTTCTTGCTTTCCGTGCGTTGCCTCACAAGCCTAATATTGCTTGGAATGCCATACTCCGAGGTCTGGTTGGTGTTGGTCATTTCACTCACGCCATTCACTTCTATCACTCCATGCTCCAACATGGGGTGACACCTGATAATTACACGTACCCTCTTGTGCTTAAAGCTTGTTCTTGCTTGCATGCACTTGAATTGGGAAGATCGGTTTATGGGACCATCTTATACAATGAGTTGCACCGTAAAGTAAAGGCTAATCTTCATGTTCAGTGTGCTGTGATTGATATGTTTGCAAAGTGTGGCAGCTTAGATGAAGCACGTAGTTTGTTTGAAGAAATGCCAGCAAGAGACTTAGCTTCATGGAGTGCCATGATATGTGGGACAATTTGGAATGGTGAGTGGGTTGGAGCGCTTTTACTGTTCAGAAAGATGAGATCAGAAGGTATGAAGCCTGATTCGGTGATTGTAGCGTCTGTGTTACCGGTATGTGGTAGATTGGAGGCTGTGAAATTGGGGATGACGTTGCAAGGTTGTGCAGTGAGAAGCGGCTTTGAAAATGATTTGTATGTCTCCAACGCTGTGATAGACATGTACTGTAAATGTGGTGATCCACTTGAGGCCCATCGTGGGTTTAGTCATATGGGTTATAGGGATGTAGTTTCTTGGAGTACCTTGATTACTGGTTACTCACAGAATCGCCTATACCAAGAAAGTTATAAACTGTATATTGAAATGGTAAATGTGGGTTTAGCAACAAATGCGATTGTTGCCACAAGTGCTCTTCCTGCTTTGGGAAAACTCAAGTTGTTGAAACAAGGGAAGGAGATGCACAACTTTGTTCTTAAAGAAGGACTTGTATCTGATGTTGTTGTAGGAAGTGCATTGATTGATATGTACGCTAATTGTGGGTCTATACAGGAAGCCGAGTCAATATTTGAAGGCGTGTCAGATAGAGATATCATGGTATGGAATTCAATGATAGTAGGGTATAATTTAGTTGGTGACTATGAGTCAGCATTTCTTACCTTTAGAAGAATTTGGGGAGCTGAACATAGGCCAAATTCCATTACTTTAGTAAGTGTCCTTCCTATATGCACCCAATTGGGAGCTCTTAGACAGGGAAAGGAAATCCATGGTTATGCGACCAGGAGTGGTCTAGGATTAAATGTTTCTGTGGGAAACTCTCTAATTGACATGTACAGCAAATGCGGATTTCTAGAACTTGGAATGAAGGTCTTTAACCAGATGATGGTGAGGAACGTCATAACATACAACAGTATAATCTCTGCCTGTGAAGTTCATGGCCTAGGTGAAAAGGGTTCGGCATTTTATGAACAAATGCAGGAGGAAGGAATTAGACCAAACAAAGTCACTTTTATTTCACTGTTATCTGCATGTAGTCATGCAGGTCTCCTTGACAGAGGTTGGTTGGTGTATAATTCTATGATTAATGATCATGGAATTGAGCCAGACAGTGAGCACTACTCGTGCATGGTCGATCTCCTTGGTAGAGCAGGAGATCTTGATGGTGCATACAAGTTTATCACAAGCATGCCTCTGCCACCAGATGCCAATGTCTTGGGGAGCTTAATAGGTGCTTGTCGACTTAACAACAAAGTGGAACTGGCCGAGATTCTTGCAGATCGTTTTTTCCAATTGAATTCTGATGATCCAGGCCACTATGTTCTTATATCAAATTTATATGCATCTGGGAAGCGATGGGATGATATGTCAAAGGTGAGAAGCATGATGAAAGATAAAGGGATGGAGAAAAAACCAGGAAGTAGCTGGATTCAGGTGGGCCATTGCATATACATTTTCCATGCTACGAGTGCCTTTCATCCAGCATTTGTACAAATTGAGGAAACTTTGAATAGGTTATTGGTCGTCATGAAAAGTGAAGATTGTAAACCAAGTGTTAATGATAAATTTTAACGTAAGATGAGAATATGATTTGCTCGAATATTGCCATTGAATACTTATAGTATTAAGTGATAGAATCTTTAGTGATTCAAAATTGGTTAAATAATCAATATGATTAAATGTTGCCTTCAACCTAAGAACTTTCTCATCAAAATTCCAATTAGCTAAATGCGTTCCTCTAAAAAGTCCCAATAAACTCATTCCTCGGTCACATTTGAGTGTCTCGAACGGTGTGTAAATGGTAATGCAAATACACTCTAAGCAATGGGTTAATTGCAATTTTTTAATATGGATATTATGCTTAATGCTTAATATATCATACTAGTTCTGACGATGTTGAAAAAAGAAGAGAGACCAGCACATGTTTTAATGTTTAACAGAAGTTTATTACAAGGGGTTTGGTTTCTTCCTTTTTCTTTTTATCCCATGTCATCGTATACTTTTGAAGGCCGTGGATGTGGCAAGCCAATAGGCCCAACGTGATCATTAGGAACGTGGTCAAGTCATTATCAGAACTGAGCAAGTCTTTCAATACCTGTGTATGCATAGCATAATAAGTAATTAAATTTGATTGATTTTGGATAAGGACTATCGAAAAAGAAAAAGAAGTGATTGTAAAACTCAATGACAATGTATTGATGTCAGTGAATGAAAATACTGTGTTGTTATTAGACACCTTAATTAAGTTGAATGATTCTTACAAAGTAACGTTGGATGATAACTAAGAAAGATACTCTTATACCCTTCCGATGGCTATTTCCATCAGTGCTGCAAAGCAACAAAGTGTCCAACTGTGAAGTCAGTGTCTTGTTGCTGAAAATCATTATCAGATTCCACAATCTTTCTGTGAAACGACTTTTTCTAGCAATTGTCTTTGCCATGCTAATTTTTATCTGTTTTTTTTTTTCTCTCTCTCTTGGGGTACAAATTAATGACTAGTAGCGAGGGGAAACCTGATTTAATGCTTGCTTTGTTGCGTGTTCAGCTTGTCCACTAAGATATGAATTCTCGGGGAGTGAGGCCAATAGAGTAGTTAACTGGGAAGAAGCAGGGTTTTCATTCAGGTTGGAAGCTGTGCTAGTTGCAGGAGGGATTTGTGTAGAAGGATTTCCAACCATTGGAATGAAAGATGCATGAGAAATGGGCATGATTGGCACTTGGGTGGGGAAAGGAAACATTTGAACTCTGTTGTCAGTGATTGCAGGCAAAGGTGTCATAGGGAACTGAGGCAGACAGCAAGGGATGGTTGTGCCTGGCCTGAACCCCATCATTAACTGCTGTAAATGGGGACTGTTGACAATGTGATGATCAGCATTAGGTAACATCTGAAAAGGCATGCAAAACCCACTACCCATTGACATAATCTGCATCATATCGCTAAGCTTAAGACATCCACATATATGACTGTTTCTTTAACACAAGGCCTAAAACCAACTTGATAGAGGAAAAGGACATAGAAGGTACCTGTAACTGAAGCTTGAGGGTCTTAAGATATTCAATAGCATCATCAAGCATTGAAGCTTTGTCCGTCTAAGTAACATACATACAACACACAGAAGTGTATATATGGAATTAAAACAAACACAATTATCAGAAAAGGAGAGGAGGGAAATTATATGTATCCAAAGTTCAAACCTTATTACAATTCGGTATCAGCTCCTTCAATATATGCATCCTCTTATTGATCTTATCTCTTCGTTTCTGCAAACATCCAAAACAATAAGATGTTATTATTTAATCTAATAATCTCCAAGCTCATAATTTCTTAAACCGTTTCTCCTAATCTCCTACATGTCCCGCACCCTTTCACATAAATTATGAACTTCTGTATTCCTACTTCTCTTCACTCTGGCGGCTTCCTTAGCAGGCTTTTCCTTCACTACATCTTCTGGTTCTTCATCATTCTGCACCAAGTTAATCAAGACTCCTGAGAAATAATAATAATAATAACCATGCTATGCTTACTAAGAAGATGAAAACTAGTACGGTTCCACTTACATCACTCATATACGCTGAGTCATCGATGTAATCATGTTTCCTGCTACAAACGTTTCTGTTATTTGAGTCTCCAAGTGAGCATAGGGAAGAGGATTCTAACAAGGCTTCATCACAGTACTTAGTATCAGCTGTTCCCTTTCCTTTAACTCCTACTGAGCTTGAGGTTTGGTTACAATATTGACCACGAGATTCGCGAGTACTGAGAGCACTATTATGACCAACAGCTTCAGATTGCTCATCAGGAAGAAGGTTTGATGCATAAAAAATCAAAGGGTTTTTGCTTCCTTCTGATCCATTAGACGAGTTTATCACCGAGCTTCCCTCTGTTGCAAGATGAGAAGAACTTCGACGAGAATTTGGTTGTGAATTGTCCAGAGGAGAGTTCTTTTGAACGGGAAAGTCCATGACAGAGTACAGTGAACTCACCCTTCTACTTTTTGCATTGAAGGCACCGTCATCATTTCCTTTAATGGAATACCCCTCAGACTGCTGCACGTGAAGTTGACCATTTTCCCATACAAGTTCAAGGGAACCTTTACCATAACTGGAACAAAGTCACACACTTCAGCCATAAACCAAAAAGAAGAAAAAAGATAGAAACGTGCATGAATATAATAAGAGAATAAAATCCAAAGTGCAAACTTACATAGAATCTAGATAAGAAGAGCTTATACTCATCCCTGGCCGGGTGGAATCAGGCATAATAATTATATTATCTTAGCGAATAATAATTGTTACCACAACAATTTGTATTAGATCATAAGAAAAGTATATGATACAATTATGAAGAATAGTAGCATTGAAATGGAGAAAGGTTGGAAGCAATGAATAAATAATAATCATCTCTGTCATATATTATGGGAGTTAGATGGCAATAGATGAGATAGGGAAATATTTGTCGTGAAATTGGGAATCTCAATCAATGGATTAAGAACAACCCAACAGAAACTTTATTAGTATATGAATTTTTTTTTTTTTATCACTCGTATGTTTCCCAATTTGATAATCCTCGTACTAGTTCACATTTATTTACATTAGATGCTTTTAACTTAACCAGATAAATGCCGTTAACTAATTTTTCTTCACCTACCTTTTATTATTAATTAAAATTCATATAACTATGTGATTTTCACTTTTTATTTAATTTGACTGTTTTCATAACTTTATAATATCTGAATTTCGTTTTTTTCTAAAAATAACTGAAATTATTGTTTTCAACGTATAAATATTAAGATTAAATTTGATAAATTGAATACATATGATGAAAAATATTTCGATGAAATCTTACATCCACTACTCGATTTTGTAAAATTGAATTACGAACATATTTAATTCAATTTTTTATTTTCATAAAATAATTGTGAAAAGTAAACATATAGTTACTTAGCATTTTTGAATTAAGGAAAAACTGCACTCGTATATATTTAACGTCATGATAAAGAATACTATTTTTTTCTTCCGAATTTAAAATAAACACACATTTTTATCCCGCTAATTTTTTAATAGACATTTTTTAATAAATTGATATTTATCTCCCTTATTTTATTTAAAATTAACACATTTAAAAAAATTTAAACAAAAATTATGGAAAACAAAAATTAAAGTTTTAAACAAAAAGTTATATGATTTAATTTTAAATCAAACTCTAATTTTAAAATACATTTTCATCTCCATCATGTCGTATTTCTTATTTCAATTTATATTTATATTTGTATTAAAATGATATATAAATACAATAATAATTAAATCAAATCTTTTATAGTTATTTATTTGTTTTATATTAATAATATTCTTTCTAAAAATAAAATATTTTTTTATAAGACTATTTATATAGTCTACTAATAGTATAGTTTTTATTATACTTTTGACATTATTATTTTTATAGAAAATAACAAAATAGTTTTTTATGATATTTTAATATGTAATATTTTGAATCATCTAATTTTTTATAAAAGTTTATGTATTTTTAATATTAAAAAAATTTAATTTTAATTTTTTACAGTTTTTATTTAAGTTTTAGTTAATATGATATTTTAAATAAAACAAGAGATTTTATTAAATATAAGGAAAGTAAGTGATATTTATTGAAAATATAAAGAAATATCTAAATACAGGAAAAGGTTTATTTTAAAACTAAAGAGTAGGTATGAATGTCATTTGAAAGAAAAGTATAATTTTTGTATAAATTAAAGTCCATTGGCGACGCTTTAAATTTATCAAGTAAATAAGGGTTGCAATATTTAAAAAAAAAATTAACCAATTTGTCTAATGAGTTGAAAAAATCACGTGGAAAAAAATGTTAAATATGTTTTTA
The DNA here is from genome assembly GCA_963425845.1 of Sphenostylis stenocarpa. NCBI lineage: Eukaryota > Viridiplantae > Streptophyta > Magnoliopsida > Fabales > Fabaceae > Sphenostylis > Sphenostylis stenocarpa. The sequence continues at coordinate 18,724,965 of OY731407.1, forward strand.
GCGTTTATACGTGAAATTAAAAATAGTCCTTATGTTCTAATTCACATAAAAATATCCCTATATTTTTAAAATGATTGAAATAAGTTTTTATCTTAAACCGAAGTTAAGTATATACTTGACCTGTCTAATGATATGACTCATTCATTATTTAACAGGTGTAATTATTTTTAAAAAATAAAATTAAAAGGTGTCAAACTTTTAAAATTTATTTAAATCCGCATTTATAACATTTAAAAGTCATTTAAAAAGAAATTTAAACTCCTCTATCATTTATAAGTCATTTAAATTTTTCTATCTTAATTTTCGGAAATGAAAGGTATACCACCGTCGTACACTGTCATTGTGCACCACTGTCGTACACTATCATTGTGCACCAGTCGAACCACAATAAACTGATGGAACCTTTGAATTTCAAGATCACTTTGACTTCATACATCCTTTACAGATAAAGGGGAAGAAAGAAAAGATATTTGATGTGTGACGAATAAAAAAAAAAAGAAAACGAAAAGTAGTTGCGACAAAAAAAAAATGAAGAGTGGTTATAACTAGAGCTGAAGAGTTTTGATGGTGAGGAAAAAATAAAAACTTATACTTTTTAATTTTTTTTAAATAATAATATCTGTTAAATAATTTCTATTTTTTTTAAAGAAAAATTTTATTTTTTTTTAATAATTATATGTGTGAGTTATATTATCTCTCTTACACATATAACCATATATTTATAGAAATTATTTGAAGGAGGATATATTCCAATCGTTTGAAAAATATACAGATTATTTGTATGGATATTTTGAAGGATGGACTATTTAAAAAAGAGACTTTTTTTTCTTATTTTTTATCTCTTTTTTTTCATTATTCTATTATCTATTCTTCTATTTTTGAGTTTTCTTTTTTTCCACGGTACTGCGAATAAAAATATACTTACATATATAAAAAAAAACTTTATGAAATATTATCATTGCTTATGAAAAGAGAGTGATGATTAGAAGTGAGAAGAAGAAATGTGTCGGGTGACAGAGTCTCTCACGTGGTAATGACACTCTATTCACGTGTCCCAACATCTTCTTGTCTCCACTTTTTTATGTTTGGGACCCTCACTCACTCCCTCCTACCATCTAAAACATAGTGTTCAAAGACTTTTAGAAATTTTTTATTTATATTCATTTATAATCTCTTAAAATTTATGATTGCATTCACTACTCTGTTTTTTTTTTTAAGTTAGGATTTAACTTAATACAAAACTAGATGAATTTGGAATGGGTGTGTGGGAAGGACTAAGAAAGGACACTCTCCCACTTTCTCTTAACCATAATTCCCCCACAAACAATTTATTTTTTAATCTATATTTTTCTTTTTTTCAAAGTTGAATGATGTTATTGATAAATAAATAAATAATACTTAAGTTTATTTTATTTTAAATGTATTATTGTATATTATTATTAAAATATATATGAATTGAATTGTATTTTATGCTAAAAATTATTTATAAAAAAAATATACATGAAAATATAAATTTAATATGGATGGAATTAATTGATCATGTTTAAAATTTATAATCTAATTAAATTGATTTTATTTTTTTAAATTTAGAATAATTTTGATTTTAAATTATATTAAATTTATATTTGTTCAATAAATAAATTTAGATAGAATTCATTTCTAATCTAATTTAATTTAATCGAATTTGATTAAATTTGAATAGTTTGATTTAACTTAATTTAGTTTAATGATTTAACTCAATCTTGAATAATCTAATTCAATCCACATGACCTAAATTAATCTAAATTTGTCTTATTATACTTAATTTAAGATGAATGACATTAATCTAATTTAATATAGGTGTGATCCAGTATAAATTAGTTTGACTTAATTTAATCAAATATTTTGACCTAATCCAACTCAATCAACAAAATTTTATATAATCTAATTTAATTTGATTTAATCTTGATTTTACTTAACCCAACACAATTTGATCTAACTTAACTCCACTTGACCAAACCTAACTTAATCACGTTAGGTCTATCTAATGTAAATTAACTCAACTTAAATTGATTAAATCAATCTAACTTGACCTTCATCTATCTACTTAATTTAAGTTCGTTCAAATTCAATATAAACTTATCGTATTCACATGATTATTTTATTTTAAATTTAAAAAATCTAAAAGATAATTCAATATAAATAAAATTAATTAGATTGGAGTTAAAATTTAAATTTAAGATGAATCCAATTAAATAAATTTTGAATGGATTATATTTACATATAAAAATGGATTATTCTTGTAACTCTCATTATTTTGTTGAAATGAAAACATGACATGTCTTTATTATAATCATGATTATCAAAATTGGATCAGATTGGGCGGTTCAACTGGTTGAACTATAAATAAGTGTGATAACCGTTCCGAAGCTCCCTATAAATCAGATAAATAATAAATCAATAAAAAATTGGAAAAAACGATGAAATTGAAAGGGTTAAGGGGTCACTCGTTTTTTTTTTAAATCTAAATGACATCATTTTTTTTTTTAGTTTAACATAGAAACATAAAACACATGAAAAGAAAAAAGTTTTTTTTTGTATTGATGATGACATTCTTCTTTTACTATATTATTTGTTCTTATAACTATTATCGTCACTACTATCCACTACCTTTAATTATTTCCTTTCGGCTTCGTTCTTGCTATCGTCATTATCTACTATTATCTTCACTACAATTATTTATGAAAATACAATACATGTAAGAATCACAATCTCTTAATTTTAAAAATCAATTTGATGAGTGAATAATGAGTTGTTCTTGAGTTTTATAACATAGCTTGAAATAAAATAAAATATATAAAATTTGAAATTAGATACAATGGAAGATATGATACAATTTTTTTCTTAATTATTTTCAAGTTAGACATAGTTTTTCCCCTAATTATTTTTATGTTAGTGTTAGTTTTTTTCCTCTAATTATTTTCAAGTTAAATACAGAAATAATTTCTTTTTCTAATTACTCTGTACTTAAAGTGTTTGATGACATGTTTATTCTTATTATTTTTTTATATATTTTATTATATTATACTTTTTCAAATTATATTTATATTTGATTGGAATTGTTATTATTTTGTTATTTTAAGTTTAATATATTATTATATTATTAAAAAATATTATTATATTAAATCCGATTTAATTTCTTATTAAACCCTAGTTAAATCTTTCAACATTAAACTCATTTACCGTTTTGATAACCAAACCATAATTGTAATCACGGTCTAAAAATCAAGATGTTCCCCTTGAAATACAATGAAATTTAATGATAGAATAAATGGATTCACGTGGTCTAAATTAAAAAAAATTAGAAATCTTTTATTTAAATTTAAAATATTTTTCATAATAAAGTATTTATATTTAAAATAAATAACACTTAACGTAATTTAATTTTATAGTTCAAAATTCAAAATATTACCATAATAAATAATATGAATAATATTTTTTTATAACAGCACATATTCATAAAAAAAATAATTTAACTCTGAAATATTTTGAATATATATATATATATATATATATATATATATATATATATATATATATATATATATATATATATATATATATATATATATATATATATATATAAGGGTTCTCCGAATTTGTAGAACCTATTAGAATCGACATAAGTGGGTATCAGGTGGATTACATCTACCCAGATCGGTCGAAGAATCAACTCTGTTGATATGGCCTTTACAACACTAATTGAAATGCAATGAGAATTTGCATTAATGCACTTATTTATGAAGAACGAACAATAGTGTATATATTGATGCATTAGAATTAATAAGTAGTTACTAGGTCAAAATAGTTGTGAAATTAGTCTCTCCTTAAATAAATTCTTAAATCTCTTAATTTATGATTTTTTTTGTTATCCAAAAATATCCATATATCTAGCATTAACTTGGTAAACCATCATTGCTTGTTTGGTAGTTGAATTCATTATTTGAATCCAATAATAAGAAAGAAATTTTTTTGCTTAGGAACAATTTTCGTACTTTTAAGACCCCCAGTATATAGATTTATCATATTTAGAAGCTTTTTTTAAAGGAGAGGTTTCGTGACATCAATTTATAAATAAGCAAAAATAAAACCTTTTTATCATTATATTATTGCAAATTATTATTATTATTATTATTATTATTATTATTATTATAGTTTTTATTTTTGTAATGTGATTATTAAGAAAGTGCAATAATAATGAAAATATACAATTTATTTTCAAAAAAATTATTCATGAAAATCATATTAGAAATGATCGAGTCATTGAGGTTTTAAGGTGACAATTATTGAGCCTTTGTAACGACCATATAATATATTTTGTTTAAATCATATTCCATGGTAAGGATAAAATTCTTGTGCTTTATTTGAAAAATTATAAATTAATTATAATTGTTATATTATTATTGATTGCATGATTGCATGTTGAATTTTTACACAAAAGACCTACAATTTAAAAAATAACATTGAAATTTTTTAAAAGTAAAATTTAAATGTAAAATAATGTACTCCACGTCATTTTTTCTCAGCTTAGAAAAATATATCTTTCATTATTTTTCGTACAGCTATGATTATTTCTTCTCTCATCACCTCACTCAAATAAAGATAACTCTTACTGAATCATAACATAAAAGAAATATATATATATATATATAAAACTCTACAAAATATTTCTCTATCTTTTTGTTTCTTTGACTGTTTTCCATTAACCAACCATGCCACATAGCTCAAACATGCATTTGAAATTTCAGTTGGAAAATGAGAAAGGGAAAAAATAACAATCTCAATGACATTTGTGGATGCTTTTTATCCCGCAAATCACGCACAATAGAGCCAGTATTTGAGTTTGATTAAAAGAATTTTTAAGTGATATTACTTGAACTCAGCCAAATTATCTATTCTATGCAGTTAAAAGAAGAGGGAGGGGTCATAATATTACGTACATAGAAATCTTTGACGATTCCAGTCTTAAGGATGTACCAAAATCACAAGGCGCGCTTCCTTCAGAGCAAACTTCCTAACTTGCAGGTAATCAGCACAAATCATATCAATTTAGTATTTCTTCTTTCAAGCACATAGCTACAACTTGCTTCAGTTGTAGAAGTTTTCCTCTTGCCTTCTGCATCCATTTAAAAGGATGGTTACCAATGTTGAAAACAAATGACAATGAATAGGGAAAAGGAAAATCTAAACAGAACCACTAATGGCAGCTGAACCAGCAAATTATCACGTTCACATCCTAAATTCAATGAACGCTGCAAGGGAATAAAAAGAGACTATGGTGCCAACAAAACTTAATGTTCGAATTTTATTTTTCTTTACGGGTTCTATCCTGCCTCTCCATCCATTTTTTCTCTACAGCTAAAATCAAAATCATTCATCATATTATCTCCTCATTAATTGCTACGTAATGATCAATGAAAAGCTAAGATGGCTGCATGGTGATTTGGCTGGTGAGGATCTCTGCCCAACAAGCATAATCCAAATGGTTGGCAATCCTGCATTTGCAGGCTTCAATTACCGTAGTTTAGCAGACAATAATTCAAGCCAAAATTCTTATCAATCTCTTATTATCTCTCCCATCTCCCTTTTTTACGCCATTTTCTTCCTAATTTTAACCCTTTTTTCATCACATGCATCCATCGTATTTGTCATTTTCTCTCTCGTCTCTCTCTACCTTTTTTTCTCTCTCATCTCTCTCTACTTTTAACATCTTCACTACATTTTTAGGGGGATAAATATCATTATTCGTAATTCAAGTATAATTTAACGAAATAGTATGTTGCAGTGTATCATAACACTAGCAATTAGAGAATCAAGCGATTGATTGATGGCTAACCACCAATCTATTCATATAAAATCATGAGAAAATCAAAACCTAGCGCCAATGCATGTAGCAACTACATGTAACAAATACTTGCCTCCTGGGTGACTCTGATTTTCCTTTGAGCATCATCAAGTTGGATCCGCATTGCTTCTTCAACTTGCGACAGAAGCTTCTTATGTGCTACTCCTACATACAAAATATATTCAAAAAAGGCCACAACCAACATGATACTTCTCAATAATACAAATAATGTTCTTTCTTTTCTTAGCAAGGGACTAGATCTAAGAGCTCTACCGAGCTTCACTCCCTTATCTAGCTAACCACCAAGTGGTTGCCAATCAAACAGCTTTATAATAGTCATAGATATAATTGTCCACGAATTTTGTTGCATACTACATTGAGACCCATTCCATTAAAAATGAAAGAACTTGCGACGCTACTACAGTGACACTATCTTCGCGTAATTAAACTTAAAACAAAATGATTAACAGAAATGATACAGAAGACGACATAAATATTTCAAACTGCATCATGGCTCTGGCGATTTGAAAGGTTATACCTTTATTTTCTCAAAAGGGGGGAGGAAAAACAAAAGAACTGTTCTTCTCCCTGATATGACTCCCATCTCTAATAAACACCATTTTGTTACTCTTTTTCTAATATATATATATATATATATATATATATATGCGAGCCTTGAGTTTATACTGATAGATGTATTGCTCTTAAAAACCAAAGGACGTATCTATATCCAAAAGACGTCTTTTGCATATTTGGATTAGATTAATTTGTTGGAAAAACTGCCTTTAAAAAAACAACTATTAAATTTTAATTATAAGTTATTTTAAACAAAAAATAAGGTAATACAAATACTATGTGTACATACTTTGCTTTTCCATGGCTCTCTTGATCTCTATCTGATCTGCTTCAAGATCTTCAACAGTGCTTCTGCAATCCTGTAGATGCTGATTAACCTCTTCCTTGAATCTACTGTATATTAACCTCAACTGTTTCTGCTGGTCTGCGTTTTTGTTAGAGGAAGAGAAGGTTAAAGAAGGTACGAAGAAAGGAGGAGAAAACATCTCCGAACAAAGTCATGCACTAACAAAATCATATGACAAAAAAAAGCCGCTGAAAAAAGAAAATATGAGGAAAACAATGAATATAACATTCAGAGGTAATGTGAAGTACATATATAGTCATTTATAGAAAATATACGTGCAAGATATAGGGCAAGGACGCTTTCAGTAGAACCATACCGGTCCTTTGTCTTTAATTAAAAACTGGTATTTATTTTTGGTTTCTCAATCGTTACTAGTTAGTAGGACTTTTATGTGTAAATCCATATGAGGTTTTTTATGTACATTATTTCTTTTTTCCTAATTTCAAGTCACTGTATTCTGCTTTTTAGTCAGTGATGGATGAAAAGAGAAAATTGAATAATATAAGAAAAAAAAAGATTTATAACCTAAAATTTTAAGACTTTAGTTAATGTTAATTTTTGACGTGGTTTAAACTCATATGTCTTATTGGTATTGACAGTGGTTATCGAAAGTCTTCCTGATGTACTAATATAAAGGGATTCACATTTGAAGGAGAGATGGTTGGAAAATCCAAGTGAATCTAATGTCTTAAGATTTTGGGTAAAAGATGATATCAATATCTTGTGTTTGATTGATGTTATCTCTCTTCCTGTAACCCATCAAGTGTCATGTAATGCTTTGGTATATTATTAGGTTATGTAATTTTGAGGTGAAAGTAGTAACACCATATTTAATTGCTCTGTTTTCCTAATTTTATGTATTTATATTTGAAACAATAATTTCTGCAGTTGAATGAAAAATAGTTTCACACGTTCTAAACTACTCGTGTCAACAAGGAGCCATAATAAATATATTTACTAGTTAAAAAAGACATTTGATTCGTCTTGGATAATTAATTAGGGGGGTTTCTAAGCCATGAAGAGTATTTCATAAAATTTTCAAATATTAATTACAAATGATTCATGGAGTCACAAACCTTATTGCTGGAGCTGGAACTCTCTCCTTAGAAAAAACTCTAGAAGGTTTCGAAACTTGAACTTAAAGGGTAAACATGAAAAATAGAAAGGGAAGCGAGATGCTCTGATGTACATGGTATGGTGATATTCAAAATATTTATGTCTATATCACTTTAATTATTTTTATAAGACTCCATTTATTTAATGTCTATCAAGAGAGATAAACACAAAACTTGCACATGACACAAAAGTTGAACACCTGAGATCCATTCCTAGGAGAAAATGTGTATAGTAATTATAATAGTAAAACTAAAATATAAATATATTAAACATTGAACTAGAAAGTTTGTTACCTTCAAATCTAGTGTCCAGCCGTTTTCTCTTTGATTTACTGAAATTTGTAAGCTTTCCCCTGAAACATTTTTTCAAGAAAACACAGAAGTGTGAGAGATCGGAAGCCTAAGAATTCATCAGTCGAATATACCTACATATCTGTCTGGATCTGGGAATGAACATTCTGCAGCTGCAGGTGTATTTCTTCCGCAACAGACTTCAAAATTTCTGAGGATTTCTGACTTGTCATTGACTTAAGTTTGCTCTGAAGTTTGCCCAATTCCAACGCCAACAGTTCAACAGCTCTATCAAATTGACAAGAATCGTACAATTAAAAGATTATGTAAACATGAGTTGCAATTTATGTTGTTCTCGGGGACTCTTTAATCAGTTTGTGGTAGAAAAAAGATAAAACACCTTACAAACCCATCTTGATTCTGCTCAGAAGCTTCATCAATCCAATCAATGTCTCCTGTCCCTAATTATTTGTGTAAAGTATATTATAAAAATGCATATATCTTCATAGCTATTTTGATATATACATCAAGTACAAAGAAAATTTACTGCCTTTTGAAGACACTGAAGCTGGGCTCCTATCGTTAAATTTACTGCCTTCGTGCTTGCACAGCCTTTTAATAGGATGAAGAGCAAAATTTTTCCTCTCTGAAGCACGTTTTACGCTTGAACCTTCACTAACAAAATTTAGATACAAATAAGAAAATGGATCTGCTTCAAAAGAACACAACAGTATAGAAGGGAGGAAAAACATACAATTTATGATTACAGTTTGTGCAACTGGAGTACAACCAGAACATGCATCAGATAACTAATACAGGGATTTTAGAGGGCAGGTAATGTGACATTCCACTAACAATTATATGTGATGCATTCCAATTATTTATCACATATCAAGTTCAATGAATTTGTTTCATTCCTCATAACTGTTATCAATCTACTGGAAGAGCCACACAACTATCATTCAGTACCAGTGGATCCCACTCCCTATCAGATTTTCATTTAATGCCAATTGATAGTAACATAAGTGGTCCAATAGATACATAAGTCACATCCCCAAAACTGAGATAACTTATATGAGACTCTTCCCGATACCCTCTCTTAACAGATGGCAAACAAACTAGACGAGCCTACAAGAATAGAAAAGACTAAGAAGAACTATTAGTTCTAATACTATGTCAGATTCAATTTAATACCAAATGACAATAAGCAAAATGCCAAACAAATATATAATTCGCATCGCGAGTATTAAGGCAAAAAATGTGGGATTTTCACCCCTCCTCCTTATCTTTTTGCTTTGGTTTGGAAGATGATCCTTGCCAAATAAGAACTAAACAGGTGTAAGAACCTAACATGACCAGTGGACATAGAAGTTCACTCGAACACTGTATAAGGAACAGTAAATTGTCGAAATAGTCTAATAGAGCACATATCAGTCTCCGATCAGAGGTTATGAAGGACTAGGTACATGCTATACACGGTAAAGAACTCGGGATATTACCAAAATTTATAATTTTTTCCAAGTGAGAATTTTTCATAGCATTCTTTGCAATTAGCTGCCCTATTTGTAGGGATCATCTATTTTTTCTTTATTATGTTTTCTACCAATCGAGTAATTTCTATGCAATTGCATATATTAAGTACCAACCATGTAGGAATCTTTTACTTCTTTGGTGTTTTTCCTATGAAAACACATTTACTACTAAAACTAGTGATTAGGAATCTAGAAGAAAATATCCATGGAAACAGGAGAATGCATTTTCGTTATTTCCAGTGGCCTTAAATAAGTATAAATTACAGAAGGATTATTTTAGTTTCTGTGGCCAATGTGTGCTTAATCCAATTTGGCTTAGTTTTAAGATGGTTTATACTAAAATCAGTCCTTTGAAAAGAAGTACTACTAATTCTGCAAGATCTCCTGCAAATTTAATTAGGAATATGCAAGAGATTAATGTATATAACATTATTTAATGAAACAAAAACCTTCATGATATCCTTGAAAGTTTAATTCTTCAGAAGATGAATCAGATAAACCACCCTGCTCTTTTTTCTCCGTCTCAGAAGATTTGTCTTTTCTGGGTATAAAAGACTTGAGCTCTTCAAGATCCTGAAATCTAATAAGGAATGGCAAAACACAGAAAAACTACATATCCAGTTCAGTTCTAAAACGCTCAAAATTATCAAGTTGAGTCCTTTGGTGTGATAAGGATACAGAAGGTTGCTTTTCTTCTCCTAGCCTATTGAGGTCTGGCTCTGAAGCCTGGAGATTTCTTAAACTAGGAATGCTTCCAAGAGAAAATGTTCTTTCAGTTGATGCCGGACTACTAACATCATTTTCCTTTCGGCCTGTATTTGGTGTTGAGCTAGGAGAAAAACTTAAAATCGGTGTCTTAAGTTGAAATGTAGGACTTGGAAAATCATCTTGTGACTTAGCAGCAACATTCTTAATTACTGGATAACTTCTATATTCTTGCTGGTTTCCATTTTCTGAAACCTCAAGTTCTCCATGCTGATCTGTATTTACAATTGGTGGCTGGTAAAATTCTTTTTCTTGGCTTATTTTCTCTGTCTGAGGGCATTTTGTCTGATATTCAGGTACGTAACCAATAAAATCCCCTGATATCTTCCCAAGTGAAAATGTTGTCTGGTCATGCAGTGGTAGATCAGTCTTAGAAGTTTGTTGATGAAGTTTATCTGCGGTGTCATTTTCAACTACGCAGATCTTATTTTTCCCAATTTTGGAATTCTTTCGTTGATTCTTTTTCTTCAAGGAACCATCATTTGGAAAAGCATCTTGCATCCCAATCCGTTTTTCTGCGAAAGAGAATATACGTTTTTCTCCATGCTTCTCCATGGTTTTTGAATATGGGCCACTCCTACCTTTTCCCAGTTGCTTTCTGGAAGACACTTTCTTTCTGCTCCAAGAACGTGTTATTGGCCTCTTAAGAGTGTGATCAGGATTTTCAGAATCAGTTTCTATAGTGTCTGAATTTTGTATGGTTTTAGCAGATTTGTTTTCCTTCTGGTTCAAACGCTGCTCAAGCGGCAAAGTTTCCTCATCCTTGTTACGTGCGGGAGAACCTGAATGCCGACTCTTATGTGAAGAAGTGGTCCCCAATATTTGGCAAAGCTTCATCCTCAAATTCTCGGTTCTGTTTTCTGTTCTATTTATTTTGTCTTCTGCGTCCGTTTTGTCAGACTCGAAGACTTTTTGTGCAGTGGCAAATGTAAATTCCTTTACCTTTTCAGTAGACTTGTCCTTCCTTCCCTTCATTCTGGCAGCGTCCGCATCAAACTTTTTGTAATTATTAGAATTTAAAATTGAAGTCTGATACGAGAAAAGATGAACCGAATGTTTCCCCGCAGCACGGTCAATTCCATTAGGCTCGTCCCCACCACCTGGAGAGACTAATAAACTAGAGGCTTGATTGGCTTGAAGAATGGCCTCAGAAGTAGGTGTTCTTTGGTAAAAGGATTTGGAGATCCAAGAACACTTAAGCTCTCGTGGACCTCCAGAATGCTTTATATTAAAGGAAGGTGTTACTCCTTCAGCTTCGCTTTTTTCTCCGGGGCAATTTCCCACATTAGAGATTACTCTTTCTGTATTTGGCACGACAACCCCGTCCCCTATCGTGACTCCATTTCTTGTGCTACTTTTTGAATCTGCGATGACTCCTACAGAAATTTTCCTTGTCTGGCTGGAGAGACGGATATTGCTGCCAAAACTCCTACAATCACTCGTCTGCTCCTAAATACATAGTTCAAAACCATGAAAATGTTGACCTTTTGTCCCTCAGTAATAGAAACATAACTAAAATTATAATTGGTCCTAGCCAGTAACATCAGACAGGGCTCTGGAAAATAACATACAGGTTATTTATTATTGCCTGATCCTTTTTATAGGAACTTCAAGGGTAGTTTGTCTTTGCTGCTAATTTTATAAAATCTCTTCCTAATTGTCTATTGCGATAATTGCTTTTTTTACAAAACTTCCTCAGAATATGAATAATGAAAATTATACAAATTAATGACAAATTTAATATCACTAACTAAATTGAATTTCTTAATTGTTATGAAGTAGCCAAAAGAGTCTTATGCAGCGAAGAAAACGTAGTATTAACACTGCTAAAAATTCTCAAAAATGCTCAAGTTGCATTTGCATCAGAACAAATGGCAAGCACAAGCTAACATGAGCTATTCACAGTGAACAAACCTAACCTAACGAATCAACTACCCCATGACAATGTTTCAAACTATTACAAATGAATTAACAAAGGAGCACACCAACAGTGACCAAAGTAAGTCAAATCAGAACATTCGCCTAATGGTTGTAACCACTTACATCATGCAAAACCTCACGGGCTTCAATATCCATTTTCAGTTGCTATTTCAGCAAAGCAGAGACCTCATTAACTAACCTGAAAAAGTAACAACCAAAACAAAATAAAATGAAAGCTAAGAAAAGGTCACTAACTAACCTGAAAAAGTACGAATAAAACCAAACAAAATTAATAGAAGAAATCCAAACAAAACCCAGTACAATTGCTCAGAAGATTATAAAAGAAACCCATTGCTCATGAAGCCTCCGTTCAAAGCCAGAATAACGCGAAACATACACAAAATATCCTTATAATCTCAACAGCCAAACAGAGTGAAAATAACAACCTCGCAACCCAAGAAAAAGAAGCATGCAAATAGTTCGAAGGGGGACTAACAACGTGAACAGAAAAATGAAGAAGAAATTCAAAAATTAACCGGAAGCAAACTCAGAATCAGAACTCATGGATCTATTACCTGAGAAAAAAAATCATCCAGAAAGAGAAATTGGAGAATTCGGAATAGGCACGTAGAAACGATCTCAACAATTGAAAGGAGACACAGGCTACAGTGTAAATGTAATCAGAATCAAAACAATGTTGAAGAAGCAACGGATTAGAGATTTGCGCGAAGGAAAAAAAAAACTTACAGCGTAACAGTACTGTGGAGCGAGGAATTGAAAACGTGAATTTGATTAGCTGAAATGGAAAATCAAAACCCAGAGAAAAAGCGGGAAAAGCAGGTGCGAGTTCAACCGCCTCCGAGTTACTCTTGTCAGCAACAGGGTATGCATCCCGCGTGACTTTATTATATAACAATCTTCAGAAAAATTATTATTACTTTTTATCTTATTTCTTTCGAAGTAATTATTCCCTTCATTTTTTTTAATATTTACCATTAAATAAAAAAACTTCGATCCAGATTAAAAACTTATTTAAAAATAGTTATGCTCTTTTAATTTTATAAATTTATCTCACAATTTAGTATTTACCTCTCTCTCTTCTCAGTTTAGAAATAAAAATTTCCTATCTTAAGTCCATTATATTATTTTGGAAATATTATTATTTTCAAATTCTACAAAATACAACTTATAAATATACTAAAATATATAATATTTATATTTTTTTTTTCTCTTTTTGGTGAGATAAAATTCATCGTGTTATAGTAAGTAATGGAAAAAATTTATCATAATTTTAAAAAATTTACTTTATTTTCTTACTTTTCATAAATAATGATTTTCTTACCCATATTTACAATCTTGATCTTTCTTCGTAGTCTCGTCTGTCCTATGATTGTTAACTAACAATTTCAATCTCTTTTGTTGTCTTTTTTCAGAGAGTGTAGTACCAACTAAAAAAACATCAAAGAGTAAGAAACACTACAAAATAAGGAAGAAAAATGTGAAAAACTAAAATAAGAATTAAAACAAAAACGAAAACAATAAAAAAGAAAATGATAAACCATCGTGTGACCATTTATAATAAGGTTTTTAATTTGAATGATGAATTTAAATCTAATGAATGATTAATATTACATCTTCACACTTCTCGCACAAAATCTAAATATAATAAGATGATTTTAGAATGAAATATCTTCACATATAACCTTCATATTTATTATAAAAAAATTACGAAAGATTTATAATAATTTTGTATTAGTTAATTAATCTAATAATCTATTTCTTCTTCTCTCTCAAATCACTTCTTTATCAGCGTCACAAAAGACTATACATTGAAGCTTGAACGATTTCTTATAATACCTATAACAATTAAACAAAAAATAAATAAAAAAGTATATTAAAAAACTTTTATAATTTAGTTTATAAAAAAATGAATTTTTGTGTTTTTTTTAAGTATTTATATAAAGTGAAAAAACTTAATTTGTTTGTACAGAAAACGCAAGCTAAAATTTAGATTGAGAGGCAAACGTGGTTTTTAGAACCAAAGGGCGTTTTTCTTGTCTGTAGCACAGAGTTGAAGATAACGAACAGTGCCGTTACTTCCTCCTTCTCCACTGTGCGCCCGCCATGGCTACCGTCTTCAACGACATCCTATTCGCGCCGAACCAAACCCTTCTCCGCCCCTCCCTCCATTCCCCAACCTCCTTCTTTACCTCACCCCCTCGAAAATTCCCTCGCTCTCGCGCTAACCCTATTTTCCGTTGCTCCATTGCTGAGGGATCCACCGCATCTCTGCCCAAGACCAGAGACTCCGCCCCCGTCGACTGCGTAGTCGTCGGCGGAGGCATCAGCGGCCTCTGCATTGCCCAAGCCCTCTCCACTAAACATGCCAAATCCAACGTTGTTGTGACGGAGGCCCGAGACCGCGTTGGCGGCAACATCACCACGCTGGAGAGGGACGGATATCTTTGGGAAGAAGGTCCCAATAGTTTTCAGCCCTCTGATCCAATGCTCACCATGGTGGTATGTAATGTTTCTTTTACCCAATTGGGAATTGCCCTTAACACAACCTCATGGTGAGAGGGTAATCACGTTGAAATACCTGCTAATGTGATTTGGATCATGTCTAATAAAAAGGGAAATATGAAATAAATTTCTCCATCCTAAAAAAGTAGCTTATGCATAAATAAAAAATTTAATTTTGAAGAAATTTGAAGAAACCGACATAAAAAAAAAACTTGTAGAAATTACCTTATGATGTATAAGTTTGTTTTACTTTGTGGGGATATTTTTTTATTCTCTTATAAATATTTGTGAAGAAATTGATCCAGATATGTCCTAGCTTTAGTATTGGATAAAACAGTGAGCTTTATCACTAACTTGCTTTAATAATAAATAAAATTTAAACATAAATCATTCATGTCAAAATCCATTTTAACCAAAATTAATTTTATAATATCAATATAATTTCAAGTCAAATTTCCCAATGCTCGTTCAAACACATACTCATTGTCTCTGGTTGAATTGTTGTAAACGTCGTTTCTGTTGTTGCGTTTTGTAGGTGGACAGTGGTTTAAAGGATGAGCTTGTTCTGGGGGATCCTAATGCACCTCGGTTTGTGTTGTGGAATGGAAAGTTGAGGCCGGTGCCTGCGAAGCCGACTGATTTGCCTTTCTTTGACTTGATGAGCCTTGGTGGAAAGATCAGAGCTGGCTTTGGTGCGCTTGGAATTCGGCCTCCCCCTCCAGTGTGTCCTCTTTCGTTTCTTTGATTATGTTTGTGCCAAATGCAATGTCCGGAAGGATGAAATGCAAATGTTCTTAATTTGGTTTTCTCATGTAATATAATGTTGACAAAGGTAACAGGGTCATGAGGAATCAGTTGAAGAGTTTGTTCGTCGGAACCTTGGTGATGAGGTTTTTGAACGATTGATAGAGCCTTTTTGTTCAGGTAAGAGCATTGACGTGTTTTCTTTCCTTTTTATTTTTCTTGTTATCCTCTAATAAACCTTCTATTAGTATGTATTGGTAGAGGTTTCTGTATTATTTTTGGACCCAGTGAACTTCGCCATTAAAATGTAACCCATCATGATAGCTGACTAAGAGCAGAATAGAATAAGTTTATTCCTGAAATGATGTTTCTTGTGCATTGTCGTCTTTTGAAAACTGTGAGATTGAAATTTTTCACATGGGGGGATTTTGTCCTAATTTGTTGCTGTATTTCTATGTTAATAGAAAAATAAGTGACCACCTTTGTTCAGTATCTTTCTGATTATTATACAGTGATCCTTTAGTTCACCATTTAAAACTATACTGAATGCGTTATTTTTCTGTTTGGGGATTTTTTGTCGCCAGGATAAAGGGAATAACTTGTCAAGATGCAAGTCCAATATTTTCTAGTTAGTTCAGCACGATTCATAGAATTTGGTGGTTTTGACATATTAAAACACTTAAACATGTTTACCACGTATTAACAAAAGAACTATTTTCTTTCTTCCATTTTTTCCTTTTATAAATGCTATTGAACTATATGTACAAATAATCAAATGGACAAGCACTTACTACAAATCTTATGTAAGTCAGGTGCAATGTCCCATAAAAGATTTGGACTGTTTCTTGTACTATACTTTCTCTTTTACGTAATCAGTGATGAGCTTACCTCATCTTGCATTTCTCTTCCATTCTGATTTTTCTACTATTTTTGTGTAGCAATCTTTGACGAAATCCAGTTTCTTACCTGAATTTTGTTATATACAGGGGTCTATGCAGGTGATCCTTCTAAATTAAGTATGAAAGCAGCATTTGGGAAAGTTTGGAGGCTGGAAAAAAATGGTGGTAGCATTATTGGAGGAACTTTCAAGGCAATACAAGAGAGAAATGGAGCTTCAAAACCACCTCGAGACCCGTAATAATATACCTGTTCCGGAGTTTCTGGTTTTTGCCATAGTTTATGGAGTGTTTCACTAATTCAATTAATCATGTAGGCGTCTGCCAAAACCAAAGGGTCAGACTGTTGGATCTTTTCGGAAGGGGCTTACTATGTTGCCAGATGCTATTTCTGCAAGGTACTAAATGTTGCCTCTTACCAATGTTCTAGTTAATCTCCTCTTATTCTCCAGATTGACGATCCTTGTCAATTGTGATCCTGTTGACAGATTAGGCAACAAAGTAAAGTTATCTTGGAAGCTTTTAAATATTTGTAAACTGGATAGTGGAGATTACAGTTTGACATATGATACACCAGAAGGTGTGGTTTCTTTGCAGTGCAAAACTGTTGTCCTGACCATTCCTTCCCACGTTGCTAGTCCATTGCTGCGTCCTCTGTCAGTAAGTTTCTTCCTCAAAGGGGGATTATATAATTTATTTATGTTAATTGATGACTGTTTTATTTGTGGAATCTTTGAAATTGGGCTATATGACCTGTTGGAATTGTGTGGGAGTGAAAGCAGGCATTTTTTGGTGCTCAATTGCAGATCTTTAGTTTTCTTTGTATGCATGCCTTTGGCTCTTTTCATGTTTAGTGTGTTGTGAGTGGCTCATGCACGTGCATTTGCTTTTGTGCCCAAGGTTGCATATGTCTCTATTTTTATTATCCTCTGAACTTTCTGAGCCATAATTTATTTCGTGTGCAAACACACTCACATAATGTAAAGAAAAGTACAATTAATCCATGATATGCTTTTTCCAGGGCTCAGTTTTTCATTGCATAAGAGTAATCATATTTCCAAAAACCTCTGGGAGGTGTTTGTTTCACGTTTTAAGTGTTTTTAAGGGTTAGTATTTTATATTCTCATGAGAATTAAAGTTATTGTCTACAATAACTTTCTATCGCCTCTACATTCTTCTGCCTTTCTTTTTCAATTTTATTTTCAACTTTTAATTAAATAAATTTTATTTTTTGTCTAAAATTGTTAAATATTAACCAAACATGTCTTTGAAAATAATATTCCTAGGAATGAAAATTATAATGTAAAACAAATGCCTCCTATATTATCATTTGAAAATTTACAAAATATATAATTTTGTGCATTTTTCAATGATTAACAAAGTATCAGTTGGGTATTTTTTGGAATCAATCAAGCTAGATAACAGAAAATTTTCATGATCCAGCATGAGTGTAGGCATTTGCCAGGAACAAACTAGAGCAGCAAATAGTGTTCATGCTGTGGGTACTGCATTAGTGCATGGCTGTGAAATACATTGTTGTCTTTGATGCTGAATAAACCCAGCTCCTCCTATTAAAGTTCCTTGTTTATTTTTGCCTGACTAAATTCAGAAATCCTGTAAACTTTTTTAGGGTTTGGTATCTCAATAATCTATTTCTAAAGCTGGGATTAAGGGCATCATCACATTTCCCGTGACAGGCTTTTACTAAAGTCAAATAAATGCATCTCAACAAAATAGTCAAATAAGTGCTATGATATCCCAATGTAAACTTTGATGGCTGTTATTCCTGACAAACTTTTAATATCCCTTGCAGGCAGCTGCTGCAGATGCACTTTCAAAGTTTTATTATCCTCCAGTTGCTGCAGTTTCTATATCCTATCCAAAAGAAGCTATTAGATCAGAATGCTTGATAGATGGTGAATTGAAGGGGTTTGGTCAGTTGCATCCACGTACCCAAGGAGTGGAGACATTAGGTGAGTATTGATTTTATAAAGCAAAAGTGAAGTCTTTTAACACAATAAATTACAATTGTTTTTAATGATTATTATTCATGTTAAACTAGGGAATGAGGAGTGCAGTCTAGTGTTTTGTCTGGTTTGATGATTATAACTTGTGGGTTTGACAGGAACTATATACAGCTCATCACTTTTCCCCAACCGAGCACCACCTGGAAGGGTTCTACTCTTGAATTACATCGGAGGGGCTACCAATACTGGAATTTTACAAAAGGTGACATTAATATGAAACATGAACAGTTAACATAATAGGAATTGGTTGAGCTGTTTTGGCATTTGATAGGGTGAACAGTAGTTTTCTGGGAAACTTCAAGGACGGTGATGTGGAGAACTGTTAGTCATTTTCACTTGTGGGTTGTTAGGCTGTTTAGAACTACTGTGATCCACTTGCCTTGTTTCAAATGTTTACACTTTTCTGCACAAAATAATGGGTCAGTTTGGTTAAACTATGTGTTTCTGTAGTAAGCAATTTTTTAAAAAATAACTTATTAATGAGCACAGACATACTCATCCAATAAAGTGAGATTTTTCTTTATTATAAACCATAATAGAAAAACAAAACAACGTATAGCTGTTTTAGTTTTTAAATTGTAAAAACATAGTCAAACAATTATTCTATCAATTATTTTTGCTCTTTTCTTTTTGAAAAAAAAAAAAAAATTGGAAGCAAATAGGCCCTAGGCCTCATGATCTACGTCATAATTTCTTGATGATTAGTGGTTCCAAGTTTTAGGCATTATCTGTTATTTGGCTTCAAATGCTTACATTGATATCTATTTTTTACATATCTACATTAACATTTTTGTTATTTGGAACAGTTGCCATTTCTCTACCTGTATAATCAGATTGGTTTCCTTTCTTTTTTTGATGGCAGACGGACAGTGAACTTGTTGAAACAGTTGATCGAGATTTGAGGAAAATCCTTATAAACCCAAATGCCAAGGATCCATTTGTCTTGGGGGTGAGATTGTGGCCTCAAGCTATTCCCCAGTTCTTAATTGGCCATCTTGATCTTCTAGATGTTGCTAAAGGTTCTCTTAGAAATACTGGGTTTGAAGGGCTGTTCCTTGGGGGTAACTATGTGTCTGGTGTTGCCTTGGGACGATGCGTTGAGGGAGCTTATGAGGCAGCAGCTGAAGTAAACGATTATCTCACAAAGAGAGTGTACAAATAGTGGCAATTTTTCTTTTCATGGAATGGGTGGGAACTCTCATGTTCAATTGTATTGTAATAATCACAGTTTCTCAAAATCGTTGGTTAGGTTTTGGTGGCTTATATTGCAGATTATGTAATATCCACTATATTTTGTTCATTATCTACTTAACACGTGTTTAGGAGGTTTGATAGCAATCATTCTCTTATCTCTCCTGTATATGTTGGACTCCCCTTATTTGTTTATGCTTTTCAGGATCATGTGTTAAAAGTATCAATATTATTTTTTTCATCTTCAATCCTCATGATTTTGGAAGAGTTGTTAAATAGATTGACCAAATCTAGGTTGTTCTGCACTATTTCCAACATTATTTATTAAATTTAAATTTAATAAACTAAAATTTATTTTATCATTTATCCTCGATTTTTTCTCTTTAAATATGAGTTTATACTTTTCTTCTTAGATATCTCTAAAAAAAAAATTTATATCAAATAAATAAATTTATTTATGATTCCTTGCTTCAAGAAAAATATTACAGGATATCACATATTTTTTAACTACTTGTCTTTCTTTTTTTAACTACTTGTTTTTCTCCATCATGAACAAATGAGAAAAAAATTGAAATAAAAAAGTTATTATTTTTATACTCCTTTAAAATTAGAGATTGATACTCGAATTATTAAGCTATTATGATTTTTTAATGATAACTTACAAATGAATTATATTTGTAATTATATTTATATACAAGTAAATGTATATTCGTGTAAATATATAAATATAAAATATATAAATACAAATATATTAATATATTTATATATTTTAAATATTTACCGACGAATTCATATGAGTAACTAATTATTAATTTACCGACGGATATATCCGTCGTTAATTAATTGTTAATTTAATTTACCGATAAATATATCCGTTGGTAATTTCCATCGGTAATTACTTGATAATTTTTTTCGGTATCACTCATTTTTTCAACGACTACATATTTGTCGGTAATTAATGATTTTCTTGTAATGTAAAGAGAAAAATTTACAATTTTTATGTTTTGTGGGAAAATCAAGAATGAAAAAATTATGTAAATAAAAAAATGACAAAAAAAGGTTAAAAATATGAAAATAAAAAATAGAGTCTCTAATCTAAGAAAAATTGAAGTAGGAAAGCGGTAAAAAAAAAAGTCTGAAGATAAAAAAAAAAAGAGAAAAGAAAAGTTAAAAATTGTATAAAAGAATAAAAATAATATTTATTATAAGTGAAAAGATAGAAGATGAAAAGATAAAAAAGTTAAATTTTATTAATATTTAAAAAATATTTTTTTATTTAATCATATTATTTATATATATAAGTTTGAGGAGACGTGACCACCAAAACCCTTCGTATATATACATTAAAAAAAGTTGTAATTTTTATTTTTATTCTAAAGAAATACTATCATAACAAAATTTTATTCCATAACAATAAAATAGGTGATATTTAAAAAAAATGGAGAAAACATTTCTAAGAAATAGTTAATAGGTCAATACACAAAATAAATATTTTTGGATAAAGTATCATAATTTTTTATCTTACTACTTTAAATTTCATCAATTATATCTTAAAAAAAGAGAGTTAAAGAACGGAATTATACTGATCAAGTAAAAAAATTATTAAAGACCAATAAACAAAATAAAAATACAAGTAATCATGAATAAAATTAATGAATTTATTAGAGATTTAAAACGTATTTATGTTTATATTATAAGTAACTATGATTGGTAAGATAGGGAAGTAAGTAGATTAAATAAACATGTTTGATTAAAATGCGGGCTTTGAAAGAAGCAAGGGAAAGGGTAAGGATGGTTAGATTTGGCCAACAAAATGTGGAGTTGGAAACGTAGAGTTGATTTAGAGTGGGAACAAGGTTACATGGGAGATGCAAAAGTTGTATTAGAAAAAAAAAAAAAAAAGTTTGAGGAATGAAGGAAAGCGATAATTTGTAAGATATGGGCAATGATGACGGAGAAGGGAAGCAAAGGAATGAAAAGCAAGATGATGGAAGAACGGGAAGGAGAAGGAAAATGGGCGATTCGGTCTTGACATTCCAAGACACATCCAATTGGGCGATTTAAGAAAAAGTTGGTGTGGGTTACACCTTGCTTTTCCAATTCAACACAATCACTGTTTTGGAGACCAAATGACAGATTCATGGCTAATCCAAGCAACCTTGTGGTTGGGATGGTGGGGAACATTTTACTTTTCCCTTTTTCACCCCTTTCAACATTTTCCCATTTATTCATCCCTCTTTACCTACCATTTCCCATATCTTTAGATCCAAGTTACCACCCTCTTTTCTATCTTCTCAGTTATGAGATGTGAGATTCGTAAGAGTAAAGAAGAAATTAATATATTTGAAAAGAATCATGTGATCCCTCAGTATCGGTGCTGTCTTTTCTTTCTCTTTTTGGTTCATTTCTCCAATCACGACACATTGTTAGATCTGTTCACTCCTCATCTCAAAATACTTTTTCTTTTTATGTCAACATTTATTTATTACACCAGAATTATCAAAGTAATTTAACAGTCTCAGTGTTTGGAAAATAAATACACCAGTTTAATAACTTTGGAATCACAAGATACTCTCTCTTTCTACGAAAATAATATAATTATTTGCAGTATCAAAGTATATTGCACAATGAAAATCATTTTTAGAAATGTTATGATTTAGGGTATATATTGCATAAATAAAGCTGATAAAGGGCGAATTGATTGTTTTTTTTTTAAAGCAACAAGGATTTAAAATAAAGTAAAAGTGAATAATGATTATTTGGAAATGAAGGGCTAATAAATTAAACATAAAATTACACTTTTTTAAAGTGTGTTTCCAATTCCAACATGTGTTTGATATTGAGCACGACTTATTCTCTTTTTTCCCTTTTATTTTCCTATGCTGTCAAATCGAGTTGATTGCCAATCCCCAAGACCAGATCTCGAGTTTTTTGCCGTAAAAAAAGAAGAAGAAGAAAAGTCAAAAATATATTCAAACATGTCACGTACTTCACGTTCACGAAGCGATTATAGATGGCCTTTTGTTCTTTCTTGATCTATTTATATCATCGTAAAATTGCTTTTGATATTGATTACCGTGAAAAGCAGTGATGCATAAGAGCAAAACGAAAACCACATGAGCAAGAAATAAATGTAGACGACAACCCTGCATAAATGAAAGAAAATGGTGGTGAAGTTTGTCTAGTGCAGTTAATTCTTGAAAAGGAATGAGAGAACACTTGTAGAAATTTTGTTCTCATATATGTTTTCTTTGGTACGTAGCAGTGTTTGTAGCCTCACTTCACTTGCACCAATGCCTTAATACATTGGAAAATAATACATTTGGTCTCTGAAACCAAGATCCCCACGAGCAACACGAAGATTATATCCATTGAACATTGAGTACGTGGATATTTACATGTTTATACAAGGTTTCAGATATCAACATTAATGTCTTCTTGTCCACCCCAATTTTCATCCCACGAATTGTCCAATATCTAGGTTCATTCCATCCTCCTCAGTACTGAATCAGTGTATTGCGAACCACACGCTTTGTCTAACTATTGTCTCTATAGTAATTGCCAGCAACATCGTCTTATATGGCCACTAATTGAAGTGTTTAAATCATAAAAGTCTTGATGAACTCAATTTTGTGTAAACAACCAACGTGTTATCTCATTTAATATTAACTAACTAACTAATTAGTATGAATATATATATATATATATATATATATATATATATATATATATATATATATATATATATATATATATATATACACTTATGAAGGCTGAATTATTAAACAAAAAACATGTTGACATAGTATAAATACTATGTTATTTTTACTTATTTACACGTGTAGTTGTCGGCTACCATGACAACATTTTAGGTCTACCAATTGCATGGGAGGAAGAAAAAGAAGAGTGGTGGCCAATGGAGGGTGGCGCAGCTGCTGAAAAAGTCTTCTTCAGAGCACTTCTCATGTGTAATCTACCAAAATAGTTCCTTCCACAATGGGCAAAGCCTCTAGTTCTTCTTCCTCTTCTATCACCAGCTGCAGGAACAACCCTTCCAATTCATCTGCATCCTCTCTCACACACCAACATGGTCAAGACCTTCGCACAGATCTTAGGCTTGGACTCAGCATTTCCGCCACTCAACATGTTGGCTCGTCCAGTTCAGGGTTTGTATAATATATGAAAAACATGATTTGTCATCATGAAATGGTACACCCTGGGAAATTTAAGGGTTTTGATACTGATACTAAGAAACTCTCTCTTTCTGTCCCTCATCTGGTATGCTCAAACCCAGTCAAATATTGGCTCAGTATCAAAACTCTTCAGATTTTTAAGGGTACTATATAGCAACTCTCTTTAACGACATCATGGGTTATTTTGTGGCTAGCTTAAAAAGTTGTTCACCCTCTCAAGTATTTTTATCATTCTCGTATTTTAGGGGGCACTGGCAACCGATGCAGCCGCATCTAAACAGTTTTTCCCAAGCTGAAGTGAATGATTGCAGCGATCATACCAGCTTCTTTGTGAAGGTGTACATGGAAGGTATTCCAATTGGTAGAAAACTCAATTTGTTAGCTCATGATGGCTACCACGAGTTAGTAAAGACCCTGGAACAGATGTTTGACACTACCATTCTGTGTAAAGTCTAATGCCATTCTCTCGTAGTTAATTATCTTTACTTTGTGTATGTAGCATCTTTGTCTCCTCGTTAGTAAAATAACAACAAGGGAATGTGGCTGTTTTGAACAGGGGGAACTGAGATGGATGGAGTGCAACCAGAGAGATGCCATGTTCTAACTTATGAAGATGGAGAAGGAGATTTGATCATGGTTGGCGATGTTCCTTGGGAGTAAGTTAACCATGGATTTCTCTTGCAGACACATTTTTCTTTCTTTCTTTCTTTCTTAATTTTTAATAAAGAAGATTACTAGATATAATAAAAGTTAACCTTTACTTTCATATAAAATCTGGTCTACTTTAAGATCAAAATTCTATTTGGTTGATGGAGCATTGATGTACTTGCTTTTTGGTCATGTAGGATGTTCTTATCAGCTGTAAAGAGGTTGAAGATCACAAGGGTCGAGACATTTGGGTGATAAATGCATACATATGACAGAAGATTTTGCCTCTCTCGTGACTTAAATTTAGTCGTTTAGAGTGAGACTCAATATTAGTGGTTGCTTGATCATCAAAGTGATGTATATTCTTAGAGTATGTTTGGATATTGGAAAGGGTTGAGATCATGAGAGCTAGCAAAATCAAAGAGAAGGAAATGGAAAAAATAAAATAAAATCGAGGGGTCAAATAATGTTTTCCCCACCTTTATTCCATTATTTAAATCTTTTCAAATCCTCTAAAACAAGGAGATTTTGAAATAGAAGTGCAAGAAAAGTCATATAATTAAGAATTACTACATTTTTTTATCTTCATCATTTTAAATTCCCAAATGAAAAACAAAAAGAAAACTGAAATGCTTTTTGTCTACGTTTCTACTGCCTTTACCTTATTTCTGGTTTCTAGAAGTCAACTTTTAGCTTTTCTGACTACCGACATAATTTCCCCGGTTGTTAAGACCCATTTCCTCCGCATTCTCACAGAGAAAAATGAATAAACAAACGAAAGAAAAATTGCACAGAAATACATGGTGAGGACAGAAAGCAAAGTTGAAACAGATGATGTGCGAGGAATAAGGAACAATGAAGGGACAGACATAATAGAATGTCGAGCACAATAAAGTAATGTTATACTATCATACATATGCATTGCTGTTTGATTTTGAATTTCTGATTAGTCTATATACACACTTGCTGATTAGATTCGACTTCATTCACACAAATGTTTGGTTTTGATTAGTCTTTATATATATAAATAGTTCCACAAGAATACAAATCAGATTGAGACATGACTACAATTTCATTCGGGAATGGAATGAATTTGATTTGGGCACTTGTCTAATCATTTAATAAATTCTACAGGGACACTTGCAGAATCTGTAGGCACAATTCTCTGGATCTGATATGATCCATGATGATTTGTAGTAGACAGGTTCCAACCTTTGCCCAATGTGGCTTCAGTTGACCCAAATTATTATGACATTTAAATGTTCCTGTCCCACCAAATTCATAAGATATATATATGGCACAATACAAATGGTAAACTACTAAATTATTTGAGTCTTATCAGAAGAAAATATTCAATGGAAAAAATAAATTTTATAGACAGTTCATCAAATTTTCAATATTAACTTAGAACATTTGTTTGTAGTAAAAATACAGAAAAAAAACTCTTAAACAAAATAAGATTGATATTAAAGAAAATAAATTGAATAACAATTTTTTTTAATAGAAAATAAAACCCAATTTCAAAATACTTTGAAAGATAAAAGCATATTTTACAGTTTCTTGATGTACTCGAAGTTCTTCATCAGAGATCTCATCACGATAATTTGCTTGCTATTTGTTTTCCGTGATTCTGAGACACATTAACCGTGTATCTTTTTTAAAATGATCAAAAAATCATCCTCAGATAACGTGCAAAGATTTTATGAAATGACACCACCCTTGTCGTTTCATTTTGATAATTTGTTTATGTTTTTCTTGTCATCATGTGGGGTTCTTTTGGCAACAGCATCTAATAATCAGGGCTAACCGGATCAGAAAAGCAGAACTCAATATTCATCAAGAACTAGGTATATGATGACATTAGCTTTCAGCACATTTTTATTGAATCTTTGGCAGAGAAAAGAACATAGAAGAAAATAATAATTATGGAAACAGTTTAAAATGATTTCTGATATGCACAATCCAAGCTAGGTCCTGTGTCTACGTTAAACAAGGTTGCATATCTTTTGAAGTATCCAATACGATCATTAGCCCTTGAATCATCAGGAATTCCACATTCAAGTCCACCATTGATGATGTTAGTGACTAGGCCATACCCTGCAGTTCGATTAGCTGCTATGTCAGCTTGAGTTGGCACATATTTTCCAATCATCACATTGTGACAAGAAGGTTTTGGCTTTTGCTCTGTCATCCAAAACCATAGAGCTGTTTTAAAGGCAATCAATGAATTGTTTGACACCACATCAGGGTTCCTCAATCCATCAAATCCCAAGGCCTTCCCTGCTGGCCCATAGTTGTAGTTCCTGCACAATATTTTCTCTCAATTCATCAATATGCATTGAAAAATTAATAGCTAATCATCGTAGAACTCTATACTTTAGCCAAAACACATGCACATTATAATCATAAATTGCTATATATAACAAGATGGTTGCATTTCACTCACAAAACAAACTGCATGAGACCTTGGGTTCAAACATTACTACTACAGTACATAGTTTGTGATTGGGTGGCTACATAAAATTATTACTCTATGTACGCAAAGCTTTTATCTTTTTCTTTTCTATAATAATTACTTCCAAAATCATGTCTAGGGTATTTTAATTGGTTAACATAGTAAAACTTTTCACAAGGAGGATGCATGAAATTTAAGCCCATAATATTATACGCGTAATGCAGATATATACCATGAAAGTTGAATTGGTCCTCTGCCTTTGTAAGTTTTTCCTGGGTAACAAGGCCATTGTTGGTTGGTGGAATCACAATAGTCACTTTGTGGACTAACTTCTTCCTTGAAACACAATCCCCAAGCATAGGG
This sequence comes from Sphenostylis stenocarpa, assembly GCA_963425845.1. NCBI lineage: Eukaryota > Viridiplantae > Streptophyta > Magnoliopsida > Fabales > Fabaceae > Sphenostylis > Sphenostylis stenocarpa. The sequence continues at coordinate 18,752,434 of OY731407.1, forward strand.
TCCATCAGGTGCAGTAGCCCACCCACCTGTGGTTTCATGCGAAATTTGAGCAAGAAACGCAGCAATCTCACGTTTGCGTGTGACTAAACTACCACTAGAACCAAATTGAGGGAAGCTTTTGGATGCCATGATGAAGGAATCATAGTTGTAGAAGTTTTTAGCGGGGCATGCAGCGTTATCTTTGTGTAGGAAAATGGAATCAAAAAGTTGTTGGCTAACGAGAGAAGAAACGGGTGAAATACGAGCTTCAGCTCCCAAAGACAAGGAGTGAAGAAGAATGGCAAAGCAGAATATGAAGGTGGAGAGAAAGACAGCCATAGAGGAGAATGAGGGTGCCATTGTTAAACAAAAAAGGGTCAAATTCAAAATTGGCTTTTGTTTTGGGAGAAAGAAGACTGCTGAGTAAGGCATTTATAGACACCATCTCAGAGGAAAATGTCAGAACACACAGTTGAATTTGGCATATTATACTGTCATACATAATATTCCGTACCCATTTATAAAACTTTTTCATCTAACTCAATTAATAACAATTTGTATTATTATTCTAAGATTACTTTATTCCATTCCTTTAAAAAATTGTTCGAACTAACCAAAATAAAAATGAAGATAGAAGAAACTGGTGAGAAAAGAGAAAAAAAATTGGCAAAATATTAATCCAGAGGGCTTTGCATTTGTGAGTGAGTGTTGACATAGTGTAGAGTGGGAACAGTTGACGAAGCATTTGGCAAAAGCCACACGGCAACTTTAGTCAATAGTGCCACCCTTCATTCTTAATTTTGACTACATCAAACGTTGATTTTCCTATGGGTTAAGATTACTGTCATCATTTAAGTTTTTTTTTTTTTCAAATATTCAACTTTCCTAATTTAAAACTATATTCATTAAACTAAATTCATTCTACGTGTGTTGACGGTGGTCGACAAGCAATGTTGATTGAATATCATTATCAATAATCTTCTTTATTACAGTATTAAACCATATAAACTATAAAAGTGAAAATTAACAATATACAAAATTATTACGTACTTATTATATATTTTTATTGAAAAATTTAACTATAAATTTAAGTTCTACATAGTTTTTTCTCGTTAAGATCTCATCTATCAAAATTCAATCCAAGAATTTTAATTATGATTGACTTCTTTCTTTATAATAATTAATCTCGATTTTCTAAAAAAAAACAATTATTCTCAAATAATGTTTGTATTTGATAGGAAGTATAAATATCAAATCAAATTTCGTCATTTTTTTTTATATTTTAAATCAATCTAAAGTAAATAATAAATAAATAAAAGTGTTTACATTGAAAATAAATATAATATAACTTCTACTACTTAATATCAACAACTCAATTGGTGTGAATGGGTTAATCTAGGCATGGCAACGGGTGGGGGCGGGTTTTGCCTCCCGATCCCCGCCTCAACTTTTTTAATCATCTCCGTCCTCGCCTCGATCCCGCGGGTTAGAAATTAAGTCCCCATCCTCGTCCCCGTTGGATTTCGGGTTTTCCGCCCCGCCCGTCCCCGATTTTATATTATTTTTAAAAAGATAATTACATTTATAATAAATTAATTTTATTATCTATTTTTTATATATAAATAAATATTTATAATTTATAATAATTATTAATTAAATATATATTTTAATTTATTATATTTATATTAAAATATATATGAAAAAAATATTTAATCATTTTTTATTTATAATATTATTATTATTATAATATCGTATTCAAATATTTGAATATTTATAACACTATTATTATAATACTATATTCAAACATTTGATTATATATATAAGTTAAATTCATTTTTAAGTTGTTATTTAAAAATATGAAATATATAGTTTATAAGTGTCGTCGCCGTCTGAAAAGAGGCGGTCTGAGCGACGTGATGGTTTCGACCCTTTTTTATTTTTCGCGTTTTTTATAGGTGGTTACAACGCCTTTAGGTTGTCCGATAACCGGGCTAACCTAGGGGCGAGGTTTTCGAAAGGGCGTCTTTGGGTTGTCCGATAACCGGGCTAACCCAAGGACTATTTTTGAGGGGTTCTGTGGAGTCGTCACCGATGTTTTTACCAGAAACATCAGAAAATGGGTTTTTAAAGGCATTGGTTTTCAAAAACCAACTTTGGTCATTAGAACCAGAGTTTGGTAAGGGAGTTAGTTACGTGTAAATAGAGTATTAGTCCCTTTACGACGCCCCTTTCGGGTTCCCTATGACAGGCCGGCTATTTAAAAATATTTAAACCGTGGAAAATTACGCTTTTGCCCTTTTTATTGTGCGGAATTTAAAAGTATGACTATATGGCCCTAATCTATTGCATAATATAAATTTAAAACGATAAAAGGGGAGAGCAAGAGTTTAAACCTCCGAAGCAAGCTTTCTTTTTTTTTTATTTCTCTTTAAAAGAGGGTGCTGTTTGGCAACCCTTCACTCTACACAATGCTGGAAACTTTTCTAGATGCCGAAAAACGCTCTCAAAGGCACTCAGAAACTCCGAAAATGCGTCGGAGGGATTCTAGAGAGAAGTTTTAGAGAGAAGGGAGAGCTAGAAGCTTGTGGTGTGTGGAAATGAGGGGGGAGAGCCCCTATTTATAGGTTTTCGCGCTGTCAGGTGGCGAGACCGCCGGTCTCGTCTGACAGGGTCGAGACCGCCGTCTCACCCTGTCAAACGCGGCGAGACCGCCGTCTGGGGAAACGAGACCACCGTCTCGCCACTTGCATGAGGCGAGACGGCGGTCTGGTCCCAACAAGGCGAGAAAACTTATTTTTTTGTACAGAAACTCCCTCCTATCCTAGTATTGGGCCTAATAGTCTCTCCTAATGGCTTGTTAGGCTTCATCCATCTTCAAATAGGAGGTCTTCTGGTCTTTATTTGGAGGCCAGACAAAATTTGGGGTCTACAATAAGGAAATATTTAATAAGTTAATTCTTATTTAATTGGTTCGAAGTAATAAAAATTTAAATTATCAATTCCTTTAATCCTTTAAAATACAATTATTTCATTATGATAAAATTTGATATATAATAAATAAGAATAATAAGATAAAAAAATGACATAATAAAACCTAATAAATATAAATTATAAATAAAATAATATTAGTTACTACTAAGATTTATGTAAAATATTTAGAAAAAGATAAAGAATAAAAAAAAATAACTTTGTGTTCATCAAATTAGTTGAAAAGAATGAAAAAAAAACAAATTGATGAGAGAGATTAAGGAAATGTGAAAAACTGAAAGGTAAGAGAAAGAATAATGTAATAAATTAATTGATATAAAAGATTAAAAAAGACAAAAAAATTAAAAAGTGGGTAGAAGAAAAAAAATTTGGTGAAATATAAAAAAATGACCTTATATATAATAGAAAAAGAAAAAAAAACTTTTAAAATATTAATATTTTAAAATTTAAATTTAAATATAAAGTCGGGGTGGGGATTGCATTACCCATCCCCGCCCCCGCCCCCGACTTTTTAAAGCGGGGAAAACCCGAACCCGCCTCCGGTCAACTCAGGTTTTCCCCGTCAAACTCGGGGCGGGGACGGGTCGGTCCCCACGGGGACGGGTTTAATTGTCATGCCTAGTTAATCATAAAACAAACTTTAAGGTCAGCTAGATGGGATGAGTGTATTCACTAAGAGAAATAATTTCTTTTACAATTATGTATTATGCAAAGTGAAAATAATTTTTGTTAAGATTTGTGTTTGTTTTCGCATTTGGTGGAATTTTGTTATATGGTAGATTTACTTATATCTACTATTGTAAACAACATTAAGAGGGGGAGAAATAATTCAGAATTATTTCTAGCTGTTTTTTATCGAGGTTGGTACCTCGAAATACCAAATTCGTCTCTTTCTCTACATCTTTTATCATTTTGTGCTTTTTATGGCTTCTTAAGCCTCCATTAATCTTCTTATTAAGCAATTGGCTCACCTCACTGAGCGTATCGATGACATTTCCCATGATGTTCCAGTCTTCCAAACCAAACCTTCCACCGCACATACACAGTCTCCATCACCTAAAGTCATGCCCCATATTTGCCTAGACTGTCCACGGTTTAATGGGTCTAACACTTTAGATTGAATTTTTGCAGTAACCTGATTTTTTTAATACTATCAAATTTCCAAAGCTGAACGACTCCAACTCCTTCCTTTCTACATGGATGGTCTTGCACTCAGTTGATTCTAATGGATGGAACGAAATAAAATACTGCTTAATTTGTCAACTCCCTTGAAACATGATTTTCCCCTTCTCATTTTCACAACATAAAAGGTCGTTTGTGCAAATTATCTCAAACCAGTTCGGTTTTGCAATACCTCATAGAATTTGAGAGTCTTGCCAATTGTATCACCTATGTGCCTCCATCATTAATGCTCAAGTGATGTGAACATGACCTATGATAAAGGCTAGAACAAGAGAAGCAAATGGAGCTCTTCAACAAGTATTGTTGGTTGACTAAATTGTGTTTTGGATTAATCAATTAATGAGTTTTAGTTTAGTTTTATTGCAAGTTGTAATAAGCGCCCAATTGAAAATTTAGTTTTCAGTTTTTGGGAGACCAAGAGGGTGCATAGCTGATTGACTTTTGAATGCCACAATTTCAGTTATAATCAATCATTAAGTAGTTTTCAATTCCTAGGTTAATAAATCATTATTAGCATTTATTTTCTTTTAATGAATATTTGTAACTCTGATGGCAAAACTTTTTTATAAGCTGAACTATTTTTATAAGAAATAACAAGTTGAGTTTATTTTTAGAAATATTAGAGTTTATCTCTTTTATCTTAGTGAGAGTGATTCTCCTAAGTTCTTGAGTGATTCAAGAATATTTGGCTGTATCAAAGGACTTTCACATCCTTTGTGTGTTGCCTTCCTTAGAAAGAGTGATTATTTTCTTCCACCTTCTTTCTAATTCCTAAATTTCTTACAAGGCTCTAACCCTAAAGATCCTAAATTACCCCTTGTGATTCATATCATCAAGTGTTTCATCTTTAGAGTGCAACCCGCATTTAATCGAAGTTCTCGTTTTTCAACCAGTTACATTTTTCGAAGCATCGAAGTTGGCCAAATTGCAGAAAGATAAATTTGGTTCTATTGCAATTCATTCCAAGCCTCTATAAACCTCAATTCTGCCACCAACTTTTGCAGCGACATGGCCACCATTATTACCCACACCATCCGCACCGAAATCCATTATAAGCGTCTTTTCGCCTCCGACATGCAGGCTTGACGTGATAAAGGCCTTTGCTATAATTGTGATATAAATACAGTCCTGGTCATCGTTGTAAATCTCATTTTTTTCCTTCTGGTACATCATGATGATGATGATGATGAACAACCCGCCCCAAAAACATCACCACCGGAGTCTTCCCAGCCAGACAATACGAGTTCTGCACAGTTGAGCCTCATTGCCCTTTCTGGTCATTTCAACTCAAAGATGTTTCGCGTCATAGGTCATATTTTGACAAACCCGATTCGGGTGTTGGTGGATAGTGGGAGCTCTCACAATTTTTTGCAGTCCACATGGGGTATTGAATTGGGTGTTCCTACCAGCCCAACTAAACCCCTTTCTGTAATAGTGGGAAATAGACATGCTTTGATGTGTTCCCACGTTTGCACTAAGGTTCCTCTCGTGATTCAAGAGCAACTTTTTCTGGTAGAATTTTATTTGATTGACCTATGTGGGCCTAAAGCTGTTTTAGAAGTACAATGGTTACAAATTTTGGGCCCAGTGTTAACTGATTATGAGCAGCTTACTATGCAATTTACATGAAATGGAGAAATGGTGAAGCTTCTAGGAGATACACAACCTCAACCCATGACTATTTCAATCCATCAACTCCACTGTTTATCATACTGGGGATAGATCTCATAATGCTTTCATCTTTCTCTAGCGGCGCCTAGCCATACCAAACCATCATCCATCTTCGATTATATATACCCATATGTGTCTTTCTTACTCCAATAATATCAAGTCCTTTTTTAGGAACCCACTTCACTTCCACCAAAATTTCCCATAGACCACACTATATCGTTTGTCTCCAATTCAGCCCCAATGAAGGTTCGTCCCTATCGTTACCCCTATTCTCAGAAATAGGAGGTTGAGACTCAAGTAAATTGTATGCTGGCCACAGGTGAAATTCGCCCGAGCATCAATGTCTTTTCTTCCCCGGTTCTCTTGGTGAAGAAAAAGGACCACACATGGCATTTCTACGTTGATTATGGCGCACTTAATGCGATCACTATTCCGGATAGCTTTTTTATTCCAACAATTGACGAACTACTCAACGAATTAGGTGTTGCAGTTTGGTTCTCAAAATTGGATCTTCTACAAGGCTATCTTCAAATTTGCATGAGCCCGGATGATATACACAAGTCGACTTTTTGCACGGACGATGGACATTATGAGTTTCGTGTGCTACCTTTCGGATTGTCCAATGCACCAACAACATTTCTAGTCACCATGAACGAACTCTTCCAGCCCTATTTACGAAATTTTATTATCATCTTTTTTTACGATATTCTAATCTATAGTACCTCTTGGTCTGATCATTTACTTCATTTGGAAACCACTTTTCAATTGCTTCAGACTAACCAATTCTATTTGAAAGTGTCCAAATGTTGTTTTGCCTTACAATAGATTGAATATTTGGGACACATAGTCAGTGTAGGATTAGTAGGGCCTGGCGCTTCCAAAATTGAAGCTATAATTTCTTGGCCAACCCTTAGCTTTGTCAAGGACTTGAAAGGATTTTTAGGTCTCACAGAATTTTACAGCAAATTCATCTGCGGTCATGCTTCCTTGGCATCACCCCTCACAGATTTGTTGCGCAGGGATGCTTTTCAATGGTCTTCACAGGCTCAAGATGTGTTTGATAAACTTAAAGAAGTCATTTCTATTGCTCTGGTGTTGATGCTACCAGATTTTACAAAAACATTTGTGGTTCAATCTGACGCTTTAGGTACCGCCATGGGGGCAATTCTATCACAGGACCAAAAACCAGTGGCGTTTTTTAGTAAGAAGTTTTGACCTTGTATGATGCAAGTTTCTACATATTTGCGTGAGCTCCATGCCATTACATCAGCTATAAAAAAAGTGGCGACAATATCTCTTAGGCAATTACCTTATCATACAAACAGATCACAAGCCCTTGAAGGATCTCTTAACTCAAACTATTATGACTCTAGGACAACAATATTACATGAGTAAACTCCTAGGGTACAATTACATGATCCAATATTGTCCTGGTCGCATAAATGTTGCAACAGATGCATTATCACGAATATCCAATAAACAAAGTACCTCTAAACTCTAAATCATTACAGTTCCTCATTTCCAATTCTTAAAGGAATTATGCACAACTCTCCACTCCAACCAACAATTTCATTCCATGAAACAAGATATTGAACAAGGTGTTGAAACAAAAACTGACTACAAACTCCAAGATAACCTGATCTTCTTCAAGGAAAAAATTTGGTTGCCCTCCTCTTTTCCTTTCTGTGAAGTGCTAATGGCAAAATTTCATTCAACCCCTTTGGTGGTCACTTTGGATTGGTTAAGACCCTTAACCAATTGCAAGAAAACTTTTTCTGGCCAGCGATGTCAAAGGATGTCAAGGATTTTATTTGAAGATATGTGATCTGTCAACAAATTAAGTATAGCCCTCAAAAGGTAGCAGGACTCCTCCAACCCTATTACACCACCCATTTGACTTTGGGAAGACTTGGTCATGGATTTCATCACCCATCTACCTCCTTCTCGCGGATATACAACTGTTTTGGTTGTTGTAGATCGTTTTTCTAAAGCTGCCCATTTCGGTCCTCTACCGACTCAATATTCTGCTTACCAAGTATCTCTTTTATTCATCAATTTGGTGGCTAACCTTCATGGAATGTCTAAGAGTATTATTTTAGATCGTGATCCCTTATTTTTGTGCAAATTTTGGCAGGCACTGTTCAAGGTTTGTGGTACCCAGTTGCGTATGTCGTCTGCTTATCACCCACAAACAGATAGACAATTGAAGGTACTCAATCGTATACTTGAGCAATACTTATGAGCTTTTTGTCACCATCAAACTACTCAATGGAGTCACTATATTCCATGGAAAAAATGGTGTTACAACACTTCTATCCATTTAGCTACCGGCTTCACACCTTTTGAGATTGTGTATGGTCGGACTCCCCCTTCACTACCAGGATACTTATTGGGGCAATCTCCAGTGGAGACAATAGAAGAAATCTTGAGTTCCCGTGATGCTTTATTAGTTAATTTACGCAAGAATTTACACAAGTCTCAAGAGCGCATGAAGAAATTGGCGGATAATTATCGATGTGATGTCCAATTTGACGTAGGGACTTGGGTGTATGTCAAACTTCACCCATATCGTCAAACTTCTGTGGTTGGTCACACTCCTCACAAGTTAGTTAAACGCTACTTTGGTCATTTTCAAATTATTCGTCGCATTGGAGCAGTGGCATATGAGTTGGCTTTACCAGCAACCTCCTGCATACATCCTATTTTTCATTGTTCTATTCTGAAACCCCATGTTGGAAATCCACTGACAGAGTTTGGCATCCTTCTTGCAGAAGCTCATCAAAATGGGTCATTGTTAGTTTCATTAGTTATTTTGACTCATCGAGAAGATACTTTGGTTGACCCATCAAGCATATAAGTTTTGGTGCAGTGGAGGGGGCTTTCTCCTGAAGCGACAACCTGGGAGTCAGGATAGATATCAAACAAACTTTTAATCTTGAGGACAAGGTTTTTCTCCAAGGATCAAGAGATGATACAGATGTTGGCACTAATGGCTGAGTGCCGAGTAACACCAACAACTCAATTGGTGTGAATGGGCCAATAATAAGGAAAAACTCTAGATAAACTTCAAGGTCGACTGAGTAAGATGAGTTTATTCACTAAGAAAAATAATTATTTTTTTTTTTACAATTATGCATTATGCAGAGTAAGAATAATTTTTGTTAAGATTTGTGTTTATTTCCGCATTTTGTAAAATTCTATTATAGGGTAGATTTGCTTATATATATTATTATAAGAAATATTGGGAGGGGAGGAAAATAATTTAGAATTATTCCTAATTGTTTTCTCCACAACCTCCAAATACCAAATTTGTCTCTTTTACTTCTACACCATGCATAAACTAACCATTTTTTATTTATTTATCATATTTCGTGGAACACCTAGACAAAATTAAGAAATAAGAACTAGTGAAATAAAGAGAACGTGATTAATGTGAGAAAAAAAATTAGAGAGAAAGTAGTTAGACTTTTTTTTAATTTTATTTAAAATCATAAATATTATTTTATTAGATATTTTAAAAAAATATATTTATAATAAAATATTTTTTATTTTCTCAAGATTTTTTAATTTAATCCTTTTAATATATTTAATTTTTTATTTTATTAAATTATTCATCACTCTAATTATAATGTTGACAGATGTCAGATTTTTTTCTCCTTTTAAACTTTGTTCACATAAACGTATATAATTTATCATTTCGTCACTTTCGTTAAACATTTCTAAAGTAATAAAATAAAGGTCTATTTCTTATAACAAATAATTAGATTAGGTTCTTTTAAAGAAAAAAAGTATCATATCTTTGAAGAACAAGAGATAATGAAGATGTAATAATAATTATTTCGAAGGTATACTTTCACTATTAGTTACTACATAAGTTATAAAATAATTAACAATAATTACTTTAGATGTATTTTGATTTTATTATTAAGATATATTTCTAATTTAATAATTGTGAGTGACTATAAAAATTACAATCATTTTCAAATTTGATTATCATAAATATTATTAAAAAAATTATAATTACTTTAGAAATATTCTAAAATTTGGTTATTTTAAAATATATAAAATTAATTTTATATATGATTAGAAAAATATTAAGAATTACATAATTTTAATTATATATTGAATTTGAGGATATGCAGAACTAATATAAGATGCGTATAATATAAAAAATTATAATGTTTACTGTGCGCTTTAACTTAAAACTTATTTAAATGTTTATAATATATTAAATATTTTATCTCTAATTGAGTTCCATACTCGATTTGTTTCAAATTTTATTTTGTTTCAAAAGGTTTTTTCAATATTACTTTAATGAATTTTCTAGCGACTTCATTTATTTTTACAATGATTATTTCGTCATCATGATACGACTCTGATTATGGTTCATGAAAAAATGACAAGAGTTGAAAAATAATAACTTATGTGTTTATGCATTAAAAAATATATATTTAATTATATAAATATTATTTAAATTTTTATTAATTAATTAATACTTATTATGAGATAAATATAAATAATTAATGCTTTTCTATGTTAAATTACTCAATTGCAAATCATAATTAAATTAAATTTATAAGTATTCATAATTTAATTTCAAAAGTTAAGCTAGTGAGCTTAACTATGGGTGATGAAAGTTCAACATGCTAAAATGGATTGGGCCCAGTAAGGATTTACGGCCCGCTTAATACGTATCTATAATTTTATCTAAGTTACGAACTAATTTAAAATATGGTTTTTTAAAATATATTTGAAAAATATTACATTTTTAGTTTTCCCTTTATTCCATTCTCCAGATAAATTAGAAATTTTTTAATCATAACTTTTTTCAATGAGATATGAGAGAGATTAATAATAAAAACTGCATGATACCACAATCATCAACGTGTTCCTATAATTCGTTCTCCTATTTCTAACTCCTAATATTTACAAAAAGGGGAAAAAAAAGTTCCATTATTGAAAATATTCTTTATACACAAATAATAAAAACGTGATTGAAATAATCAATAAATTTCCAAACAATTATGTTTGCTATTAAAAAATATAAACCTATTTTTCATCTATATAAATTCAACGTTTGAAAGGTGTTTGATAAAAAATCGAAATCTTAATCGAATTCTGAAAATCAGTACTTTCTCAAACTTAAAACCTATTATACTAAATTATTAGTTCGCTCCCTTAGTTTTTGGTCAAATAAAACAAAGTCCCATTAAACTACAAAAAATGGAGACGAACCACATTATACTTATCCTCCTTTCATTCTTAAAATAATAGTTTTTTTAGCTGTTTTATGTAACAATTTTCCAATATATATTAAAAATAATTAATTTAGTATACCTAATTAAACCTAATGAGATAATTGACCGAAATATTGGAGATTCTATATTATTATTTCTGGTGAAAATTTTGGTTGTTTTCGATGTTCTAAAGACTTAGGTTCTAACCAAATTTCAATCACGTAAATTCTTTTTACTTAGACTATCAAACATTTTTTCAATCAAAAAATGTATGCAAATCGAAAATATCAAAGTATCGAGCCAAATTGATGAAATAAAGCATAAATATTAGAAATGTGGAAAACGTAACAAAACATACATATTGAAATCGAAAGTTCTTATTTTTGTATTTTTTTTATTAAGAAACTCGAGAATATGAAGATTTAATGGAAGTAAAGAAAATAGTAAAAAGATTGTCGAAGCAAAAAGTAGTACATAAAGTTAAATTGCACTAAGAGTAAATGACATAAAATTAAAATTGCACTAAGAGTAATCGAAATCACAGGAAAGTAAATTACACGTGCAAGTAGATAAATTTCCAGGAAAGTAAAGACAACTTTAAAAAAGATCGAGACAAATATGTATTGTGTTAAGTGTAAATACAGAATTTTAAAATTGCATAAGTGTAAATGACAATGAAATTGAAATAACATGAAGGTAAAGACACGTAAAATTAGATTGCATTAAAGATAAAGTACAGAAAGCGGTACCAACAGCCAATGAAAATGGAAATCCAGCTCGCCAGAAAATTCATGATTTGTCGTTCTCCGGTAGACTTATTCACTTGCGTTTCTGTTCTCTCTGCCAATTTTCCCTTCCTTCTTCATGCTTCGCTCTATTTATAGATTTTCTTTAAGGTAACCTCCTACGAGCGGTTTAAAAACCGCTACCACGTTCCATGTGCACCTTAACTGTCTCTCTATTTCTACCTTAGCCACGGTTTAGAAAACCGCTTCTCATGTTTCATGTGCACATTAACCGTTCCTCGATTTCCACCTTAGTCACGGTTTAGAAAACCGCTTCCCATGTTCCATGTGCACGTTAACCGTTCCCTCGATCTCAACCTAAGTCATTGAGTATTTAAACTGTTTTTGACTTCCCACTTAACTTCACACTCAATACCTATAATCGATTTTTTACTTCCCCAATCATGTTCATCGAATTTCCTCTGTTCTTCTTTCGATTCAGATTCTCAAATTTCCTCAGTAATAATCATCGAATTTCTTCTTTCGATTTTCGATTCAGATTCTCGATTTTACGCCACAAACAATTATATATAGGTACGATGAAATGGAGATAAATAATTCATAATTTTAAATAATATCTATAAAAGGTTTGATAATTCATTTATTTATAAGTAAATAGTTTTTATATAGTTCTTTTTATTATTATAAATAACATTTTGTTTATAACAGCTTTAAAATAGATTATAATGATAATTTTTGAACACTCATTATTATACTTATTATTTAAAATTAATATTTGAACACTCATATAATTCTTATTATTTAAAATTAATATTTGAACACTCATAAATATTAGAAATGTGGAAAACGTAACAAAGCATACATATAATACTTATTATTTGAACACTTATTATTTTGAATTATTGTCATAAATTATTCATATAATAAGAATTATATTTATAATCGTTATCATATCTTAAAATCCTATTTTTTTTGCAACAAATCTATAAATTCTACAATAACAAATAAATAAACTAAACAACAAATCTAAAAATTCGGTCACGATAACAATGAAATAACATTGTTCTCTCATTGTTGCTCATCCACACAAAAATATTTCACTACTCCTTATTGTTCCGTCACAACAAAGTTTTCATTATTTCCTCATTATTTCTCTTTTGACTCCGTTTTAACACATCAAACAAAATAGTGTCCTCTATCTTTATCTTAGAGAGACATTGTTATATACTTCTACCCTAGTAAAACATTATTTTTCACTATTGTTCTTCCTTGTGATAACTTTAAGTATATTTGAGACATTTGTGGTAAAGAGAAACACTTTGAGAATGAGAAAAAGAAGGGATAAGAGGAGAAGAAAAGACTCTTGAATCATGATGAACAAATGAAGAAGTGTTAGAGATACAAGTTGAGATCAAGAGAGGGTAAATTGATCTAATAAAAAAAATTCGCTTCAATTGAGTTCCACTAATCAAATAATGATTGATTACAAGAACAGATTGCAGAAAATCAATCTACACCAAAAACTTTAATCCAGTTCTTGAACATATGATAACAACCACAATTACAGTGCTTAACCCAGTGCCCACAATTCCAAACACTAAAAATACAATAAATCGAATGAAGAATCAAGATGTTTGAAGAAACTACAACAATCAAATCAATATGCAAATGTAAAGATCCAATCACAAAATGAGTTTTCTAAAATAAATAAGAACAAAGAGTCTCAAGAAATATTACGAAAGAAAATATCTCTAAAAATTGCTTGAATTGTTTTGAAACGTTGGTGAAAATATGTATATAGAGATTTGTCTAACTAACTGATATGATTAATCAATTAAGTTGCATTTTAACGATTAAAATAACTTAACTTAAATAAATTTAACTAATAAAAATGATTTTTAATTGATTAACAAACATATAATAAAGATTATAAAAAACCCGTCATCAAAATATTAAAATACAACATCGATTATAAATATAAAGGTTATTGTAGATTAGTGTATATATAATCATGATTCATTTATAACTGTCATATGATAATAATTATAATAAAATTATTCTTAATAAAAAATTGAAAGTTATCATTATATTTCTTTTTTAACTACTATTCCCGTATAATCATTGTTAACAAATTATATTTTTTTATTTATCTTGTACTAATTTCTCTTCTTCAATACAAATCAAAATAGCTCAAAAGATAGTTAGATAAGAATGTATAATATCACTCTTATAAAAAGGTTAAAAAAATATTTGTATATAAATTTTTAATATTTTTTATTAATTAGTTTGTCATAATTTTAAAATGCAATTATATTTGAAAGGGATGAAGTATATGACGTAATTAGGTACAAAATCACCTGTGCGTATATCTCAAAATTTGTTTGTATTTTGACAGATTTAAGAGATTTCTCCTAAAAAAGTAAGACCATTTCTTAATTAGAGCTCTTCTAGATCTGTATGCCACATTTATCAAAGAACATAATTAAAGATTGTCTTCAACGATCACTTTCTAGATAAAACCATTATATTTCTTGCGGCTTTCTTTGTTTCTTTCTACATTTGTATTTTTATTTTTATTTTGACAAGTGTTAATGCAAGAGTGAACCACTTTTGACTTAGCGTCCACAATCAAAATTTGGCCCCATTTATTCTTGGTTCTCCCGTTTCCACATTAACGAAATTATAAAACCAGATTTCGTCCAACTTGCGGCTTTTAGGTCCATTTTGTAGACTTGTGGTGCGTTTGTTTCTTGAAATTCAGTTACGTTTAACACTTTAGCTCTCTCACGTCGCGTTATATCGGTAAATGTGATGACGTAAAATCAAACACTGTTTCATATAGCAATCATGGTCTTTAAAACACATCTCTGTGAATAAAAGATCAAAGACGTTAATTTGAAATTTTGATTATTAATTTTTTGGTTTAAGTTTTTAGAGGTATCCATTAATTATTTTTCATCCTTATCGGTGTATAATTTTTATGTATAACACATGGCTTTTGTTTTGAAGAATAAAAAGTCGTCTCTATGGTGGAAAATAGCATCTACGTACCCTCTCATCGTTCTCTTTCTCTTTCTCATGTCATGGGGCAGCCAGTACCAGCAAGGTCTCTTCTTTTCCAATTTTTGAGATCAGGTTCCCTCAATTGATGGGCGATACTCACGACTTGGTCCACTCTCAACCCTCACTCGTAGGCTTAAAGTCACCGTCCTATATTGCTTAAGCAAAACACACACCATTTATATAAAAGAAAATAGGCATGAAACATATAAAAAAACAAATAGTTCAATTATGTATGCTTATATTAAAACCACAACTAAAGCATTCCCTTGTCGTTTTTTGTGACCATGAGAATAGATTCAACGACACGAAATCAGATTGCAACACTAGGATCTTGCGTGTTTGCTAATTTTTGTTAATTTTTGGTATGGTGTTAGTTAAATTTCCTTGTCTCAGTACACTGAAGGCTAAAATGAACAAAATAGAAGAAACAAAGATTAGCGAAATTAGGCGCGTACTGAACGAAGATTGGGGTAGATTAATTGTTCGCAGTTTTCTTCTTCTAACCTAATCAATGGTTTAATAATAGGAGTCTATAAGATAATGAACTACATATAGAGGTGGTGTAGGGAAAAAAAAGTAGAAGGTGGTGATGGCACTAATACACACGTGAAGCTTGGTTGTGAATTTGTGAGTATAAATGGTGCTTTTTGAACCGAACGTGCGGGCAAAAGTTGTAGTTAATTACATGAGTGGGGTCTCCCTCTGACCTTTATTCCATAATACACCCATACGCAATATTCTTTCTTTTCTTAATTGGGCTCTATTATAAATTAATATGCAACGTGCAAGCGTGGATTGGGTGCGGCTGCATGAGTTTTCTGTCAAGTTTTTTAAATTTTTTGTCTTTATCACACTCGATAGTCTATTATTGGTGCAATAATGTCGTAATTAAGATGTTGCTGTCAAAATAAATATTGGAAGAAAAGAGGTGGCGTGCGTTATTCAGGTTCACATTAAAAAAATACAATTTAAAAATTACTAGAAAAAAATTAACTATGCTGCTTAGGATGACGACTTGATGATGATTTGAACATTTGTAGTCTATGAAATGCCATGTTTGTCAAAGTTTTCGACAAGGAAAGATGAATATAAAAGAAACCTACATAACCTGGCATTGACTTCAAGATACCCATATGCTTATTGGAACCTCAACTCTGGGTTCAATTTCTTATTATGTAGGGCTACTTTTGGTTCATTATTCTCTCTCCTGCACTGTACCTACTCGCGTTGAGACTAGAAAACAACGTCAAGTAATCAACGTATTCCAACTAATGCCTTAACTTAAAACCATATCAAATATTTTATATATACATTTAATTACTTATTTTCCTAGTAATTTAAATATTGACAAATCTTTTCTAAATATTTCTCCTTATTATCTTTAACATATTAAAAAAGAATACAAAAATTCATTTGTCTCACATAATTTACGTAATTCCATATACCATTACAGGTTTGTTGATTATATATAACATTATTTACCAGGAAGAGTGCCAAAGAGAATCCTTTTATATCTTTTATCACATCAACTCACGTGTCCAAAACCATGGAATCATTGACTTAATTTTCCACAATTTGACCATTTAACTCAGATTTTTTTAATTAATCAATATATATTAACTCAATGCTTCACCCCATTAGTACTATACCTCCTTTAAAAAATCAATTTTTTTAGTGTAAGTAAATTTTAATTATTTTCATTTCATTTAACGATATTTTTTAAAATATTCTAAATTTAATTATATATATTATTTCATAAAAAAAACATTTTTAAAAAGTATTCCAATATTAATAAAATTCAGTGGTGCTAACTTTTTTTTTTTTAACATGAGAAGTAAGTTTTCTTTAGTGATAAGCAAGGATGGCAATGAACCGAAGTTGACGTGGGGGTGATCCCAATACAGTAGTGGGATTAGGTTGTCTTTTTAGAAGGGGGCCCCACCCCTTATAGTTTCTAACGACCGTTATCGGTGCCGTCAACTAGGTTGACCTGACTAAACCCACGTTCCCTTCTCATCTTTCTCGGACATCTCTGCAAAAGAAGAGAGCAGGTTCACACAAAACAAGATACTTTTCCTATTTTAAACTAATAACCATTTTAACACAAAATAATAATAAACTATTTTTTATAATATTCTCTAAGTATTTCACTGAAAGGAAACATAAGAATAATAGAAAAGCTATTATTTTAAAATGGAGAAAAAAATAAATAATATTATCAAAATTTCATTAATAAATTTAGAATGAGAGTATATATTTAAGTCTTTAACGAATAAAAAAAATCAGTCATCAGTGTACAGGACATATATAAGTTTTGTTTTAATTATTTAAGCGAAAATAACAGAAAACATTAAACTGGCGCAATTAACATCTTAAGATTCTTTCAAACATCATATTTTTAAAAACAGTTTCTGATTTTGGTATCTAACTTAAAGCATAGAGTGAAGTTGCAATCGTTTACTAAAAATTAGTAGTTTAAAATTACAATATAATAATATAAAATTAACTATACTTTATTTTTTAAATATTATTTTAGAGGTGCCAAATCCTTATTTTGATATTGAACATGAAAGTATATATTTTTAAGTTATCTAACAAATTTAGATCATCAAATTATAAAAAATACATACAAAAGATTCATTAACCTGTTCGGTATTATTGAAACATCGGAACATACCAATGTTTAGAAAAAAAAAATTATGAAAATGGATGACACCGTACATTCAATTAACAACTTAATATAATAATAAATATTAGTATAATCAATTATTGGATGATGTTTCCTTGTGAACTGAACGTTTTTCATTACGAAAATAGGATAAATAAATGACAATATCTGTTTTCGAAATACAGTAAAAAGGAAAAAAAAGTCAGTAAATACTCTAAAACAATAAGTGTCTTTACTTCTTACCAAACATGTTATGGACATTTTTTATAATGTTTATGTAATATTATTTAAACTTTTAATTTACCAAAAAAAAATTCCGTGGTAAGATCGTGATCATCATAATTGAGAATCTCGTCATTTTTTTCCACATGGGACTCTTCTATCTTCTATCTCTCTCTTCTTCCCAACAGAAAAGACAAAAAGTCACCCTCATATATTTCTGAAGATGTATGCATACTTATTTTGGATCCTTCATTCTCAAGTCTGAATTAGAAAGGAGAAAGGATAGAGTTTGAGGGTAAACTAGCAGTAGCTAGCAGTGGCACACATATAAACCCTTCACGTTGAAACATTTCTTCGCCACCCTCTTTTGTTTCTAACTCTCTTTCTCTTTCTCCATATATCAGTAAGAGTGAGTGAGAATGGAAAACCGCCACCAAATGCAACAACAACAACGTCCTGGATTGACCTTACTTAGATCCACCAATCTAAATCTAGATCCTGCAACCATCAACACCGGACAGCGTGATGATCCTTCGGTCAAAGAACTGGATTTTTTCCCATCATCTTCACTGTTCAAGAACAGTGATACTGATAACTCAAATAGTAATATTAACCACCACCACCACCACCCTCGTCAAGAGAACCTGCATCATCTCCACACAAACATTCCTAAAGAAAACCTGCATCATCAGCTCGTAAACGTAAGTTTTCACATTAAAGGATCACAATGACGTGTCCATTTAATTTTCTGGGTACTTCATTTATGCATGCACTTTAGATTCTGAATACCAAATATTGATTTTTTTTTTATGTCGTGCAATATATAGACCACGCTGAATTTAACGTGTCCGGGTCTGAGTGATGAACTGTCAAGATCAGCAGCAAATGATCAAAATCTTAAATCTCCGGTTTGCATCATAATATTTTATATATGCACCTCAAAATTAGAAAGACTCCCGAAATTAAGTTTTGGGTTTCAATTTGTATTTCTCTTTTTTCTTTTCAGCCGAATACACTCGAAAAAGAGTTTCTGAGGCTACAAGAAGAGAATTACAAGTTGAGAACTATGTTGGACCAAATCACCAAAAACTACCACCAGCTACAATTTTTCATTGCTTTGCAGAAGCAGAAGCCGTATAAGGTAGCTAGTTTTTTTTATGTGAATTGAACATGAATAATATCATCCATCAATTTTCTCAGTCCAAATTACATATATGGTTTGTAATCTATTTATTAATTCACCTATTTTCTTTGTATATCCTTTCGGACCTGTCAGAGTGTTACCAATTTCAAACTGGGACATTCATCTAAAATGAGGAAAGATCATCGTGATTTCCATCCTTAAAGTCATTGAATCCATTTATGTTTTTATTCTTTCCATGGACTCCAGAGTCTTTGGTCAGAAGATAGGTGTATAAGAAAAAGACTTAAATGTAGTTATAGTTTTTCTTCCGAAACAATAGTAATCAACTAGAACTTTATTTACATAGAAATTGTAAAGAATACTGTCACAAAAATAATTACACATATGAAGTGTGCAAATATGCCATTTTATTTTCATGAACATGCCCAGATTCATTTCATTTAATAAATTCCCATGAAAAATCATTTAAAATAAATTTAAGTATTTAAAGTGATAATCATTTTAAAATAAATAATATATATATAAATAGAATTTATTAAAGTCATTCGCTCAATATACTATAAACTCAGTACAAACTATAAAGTATCTTAATTAACTGCCGGATTTTGCCGATCAAAACTATTATGTCAAAATTTACATACAAACATATACATAAAGTTAATATCAAAGCACTGAACTTATATGAATGTATGGAACAGAATGTGGAGAAAAATGAGATGATGTCTGGTCAACATTTATTGGACCCACAACCATGCACCAAATTAGACGGTAAAGTTGTTGTTGCATCAGTCTCGGATGATAAATCTGGTCTAGAGGTACTAATTTTTAATTTTTCTCAAACAATTCAAAGGTATTAAAAAATGTCATCATTTGACTAACTTAATATTGGAAAGCAGGCTCGTCCTGATCATGCAGAAGATGCTCTTGAACAATCGTCCTCACAGAGTTTGGGATCATCCAAGAGTCCCAAGATTGAAGAATCTAAGGCCAGTGAGCTTCCTTTCAGAAGAGCCAGAGTTTCTGTGCGTGCAATATCAGAAGCTCCTATGGTAATAATTAAGTTAATTATGGCTGTCCTAATCTATATTATTACTGCATTTTTGGCTAGCTAATTAAATTTAAATACCCCTGCTAAACCTACTTACCTGCATCTATTTATATATATATGTGTGTGTGTGTGTGTGTGTGTGTGTATGTATGTATCTAATAAATGTGAGTGTTCAGATTTGCGATGGATGTCAATGGAGGAAATATGGGCAGAAAATATCCAAGGGTAATCCTTGTCCTCGTGCCTATTATCGTTGCACCATGGCAGTAGGATGTCCAGTTCGTAAGCAGGTAAATAATTTTCATCATGGATAATCCTTGTCCTCATGCCTATTATAGTTGCATTATGCAAATGAACTATTCGAAGTACTGTTGGATTTGCCAATTTTCCTAAAGTTTCATTCTTTTTTGATGGATTGATATTTTTAATGCATGACATGGTATATGGTTGTACAGGTGCAAAGATGCACAGAGGACAAGACTGTGTTGATAACAACTTACGAAGGCAATCATAACCACCCTCTTCCACCTTCAGCCACGGTCATGGCCAATTCTACCTCAGCAGCTGCAGCTATGTTCTTATCTTCTTCAGGTTCAACAACTAGTAACGAAGCACTAAGCAACACTGTAGGGGTATTCTCTTCCATGCCCTACATCTCAATGGCAACCCTCTCAACCTCTGCACCATTTCCCACTATCACCCTTGACATGACCACCAACCCTATGCAACTGCACCGGGACCCCTCTTCTGCTCTCACGTCCCCTCTTCCCTTGCATGCAACTACTTTCCCTCAGCTACTAGGACACCCTGTCATCTTCCCTCACAAGGTGGAACATACACTAGGGCAAAGGCAACCTTCGTTTATCACAGATACGATGAGTGCAGCTATTGCTTCGAATCCAAATTTCACTGTAGCATTAGCAGCAGCTATCTCGTCAATTATTGGAGCTACTAGAGGCAATGATGGAAATAATAACAACAGTAGCAATGGTGGAAGTGTTCTTGCCCTTAATGGGACATCTATGTTGCCTGGATCCACTTAATTTTCTCCATAATCATATGCATGCACCACTTATCGGGTCACCAGCTGCTTGTATACATATATTGTAGCTTACTTTATATGACAATGCAGATTATTTCTATGCATACAATGGGAATATGGGAACATAGTTTTTTTTTTTTTTTTTTTTCAGGAGAGAAATTGTATGGGGAAGGAAGAAGTTATTTCTTCCTAGCAAAGCGTCACGAGAGAAAAAAAAGTGTTGAATTAATGTTGAATATAGTAAAACCATGATTAGGAGTATGTTGCAAAATGAGAATAAGCATAATGGCCATTTTGTCTTGCTACCTAACATGTGGAAGATTTGGTTAGATTGTGGAAACATAAATGTAAATTCAAGGGAAATGAACAAAAGAAGAGAAATTCAGGAGGGTCTTAAAACTTTATGAAATGAAATTAAGGATATTTTGCTTATATGTTTGCTTTTGAAGCATTATACATATATATGATATGAACCTGCAAAATTAAGTTTCACGTACAATAATAAGGCTTCCGGAACTCACGTGAACCCCAGTTGATACCCCAAGCGTCTACATTTTAGGCTTTATACTGATGATATATGAGAGAAAAAAACAAAGGTTTAATTTTTACAATATGTTTCTTCGAAGCAAAATATGTTAATTAGCTATATGGTATATATATAGAAATCAAAAAGAATACTCACTTTTTTTTTATAAGATGTTACAAGTGTGAATTAACATCAACGTGTCATGATAAAATAATTGATTTGATCTTTTAAATGTGGAAATGTTATCAATTTAGTTATTAATAATATAAAATATTTCATTTTTTTATTATAAAACAAAATGCATAAAAATTAAAACAAAATAATATTACATTTTATATTTTATTTAAATACATTTCACACTTTTTTTTACTAAGTTATACAAATCAACAATACATTTCACCTTCATACTTCTGGATGAAATTGAGAAACTAAATTTAAATAGAAAATTATAAAATTTAAATATGAGTAACTAAAATCACAAATACATTGAAATATAGAAACCAGAAAATACAAGTAAACCCTTCTAATTTCTGTAAAATAAAAACTTCTAATTTAATGGTAGTATATTATGATTGATCTGTAGTTTGAGTTTCCATTCCATGCACCAAGTTTCGCATTCACATATACATGGCATTTTTCATGTATTAACCCAAATTTCAATATTCACATTGTGATATTAAACACCGTACATCACCAAACGAATAATAATATGAGTTTATATTAATTAAACATGTTATAAGAACATAATTATTAAAAAAAATACATAGTATTTTTGTTATCCATTATACACCCTTTTAATACAAATTATACAATTTTTTAAATATTTATTTAGTTTTCTTATTTCTAGAACATTACTTAAGAATCTCTATATCAATCAAATCAAAAGAATACATTCATTCAATATCTCAGAAATACTTTGGTTCACAATAGGTGTTTGATGTCTCAAGACACCAGTTCTATCTTTCAACATTTGAACATTTACTTCTAATATCATTTTTTTTTCTAAATTTGCATTTTTCTACATCAACACCTTGAATTGTAATTTCCCGATGTCATAAACATGATACTTAATACATATCCCATATCAATTTGCTTTTTTTTTTTAGTTGGCTTAACGATATATCTAACATTGAATTAAAAAATTATTAACATATGAAAAGTTATATGCATGTTATCAAAGAAAAAAATATATCCTGTTTATACACAGATATAAATGTTAAACCAAGATAGAAAAAAAGAACAGGTGTTATTTTAAAATAATATCATGAAACTTTTGAGAATAACTATAATTTTTCATAGTTAAGAAGCTAGTCACACTATCAATCTGAACCATCTCAACAAAACATTCAAAATTGTTTGTAATTTCACAATATCAAGAAACCACCAACCTCAACTAAAAACCGTATTTACTTTTAAAGTAAAATCACTTTTCTAAACATTTTAGTTTATCCAAATAGTTTCATCAATAAATACAATGTTTAAATTTTTATTTGGCAGCAAGAAAGCTCAACCAGTTACACCTGAAAACCCTACCAAAATGCAATTGAAAATTAAAACCAAAAGAAACCAATTCACTAGTAAGGAAAACGATTGCGACAACAAATCCTAACAAAATTGCAATAGAAAATCAAAATCGAGAGAGACCAATAGCTAAGTATCCTATGTATTTTCATTCAACTAAGATCATAAACTTGTCAAGATAAAATATAAAGAAACTAATCTTATAAGTAAAGTTCGACTTTGTGCACTGATTGATGAGTATGATATCAAAATTAACATCTTTAAAGAGAATGACAACGAGCTTGAACCAGTGATGGAGCGTGTTGGAGTAGAGTGGAGTGTGATGGAGAATAGCGGAGTTTGGTGGAGTGTGATACATTGGAGGATGACAGCAGTGAAGAGTACCAGAACCTAGATTTAAGGATGAGAAAACGGATCCAACCCTATTTTAATATGCTCACTTTTAACATTCTCAAAATAAGATAAGACACCATCTTATCAATTTGACAAACTAAACCACACATATTAAAATAGGTTGATGAGCTAAAATTAGCACATTGTTAAAAATAATGTCATTTTTAATGTGGATTCACTTTTACTCAGAAATCACTTTTATTAGTTATTAGGGTTTTGTTTGACAATTCTCACTACTTAAGTTTCCTTTTTTTCTTTATTTATCTTTTTCTAAATTTAATTTAAAAAATAACTAATAATTAAAAAGAATTTTAGACTTTGTTTTTAAGTGGTTATGTTAAATTTTATTATCAATTTGATTGAAATTTAATTTCATAATCAACATATTTTAATAATATTTTTTATTTTGGAGATAGTGCAAGATATTTATTAAATATTTGAACAAAGAAATATAAAAAATAAAATAAAAATAAAAGAGAAGAAGATGAAATTAAAAATTAATTGTTTAGAAAAATAATTACAACTTTTAAAAACAATTACAAATGATAAGAAATATTCTTTTACATAAATTTAAACTAATTTATCAATAACTTAACCTTAAATGAAAAGTTAATATTAAATTTTTTTATAAATAACTTATAAATAAATCAATTTTAGTTTATAAAAAAATTATTTTATGTTATTTTATTTTATTTTAAAAAATTAAATTTATAATATCAGTTTACAGACAAAAAACATAAGTATTAAAAAATTGAGTGGTAATATTTTGACAACTAGAAACCATACAACTCTTAAACAACTCACTTTTATTAATATAATATTCAATATTAATATAATAATCTATCGATTTAATAAAAATAAATTAAAATTATTACTATAATATTAAAATAGAATTGTTTATAGGAGTTGTACGGATTTAGGTTGTCAAAATATCATTTTTCTAAAAAATTGAATAAAATAGCACGAACGCAAAATTTAATATTATATAGCGTCGAGATACAAAGTTTTAATATATTTAATTAATATTAATATTAATTTATTAGTGTTGATATAGCCAATCCACACGTATAATATATTTAAGTTATAATTTTCTTTTTTCAATTTTATGTAAATTAACTTACGATATATTTTTATTATAGTGTCTACCTAACCGATGCACATATTTAATATTTTTATCTTTAATTTTTTTTAATAGTGTCATTCTAACTGGCATAGACATTATTTTATATTTTATTTTAGACCGACGCTATTATTTATTTCTAAACACTAATTTTCTTGTATTGAAGAAAAGAGAAGGTTGATAAAAAATGCAGAAGAATATAGACATGCATCGTCTCCACACTTGAAATCAAGCATGTTCTGATTACTTAACCTCAAACTTAAAAAAGTTGTATCTATTAAATTACTTAATCCAAAACTTAAAAAAAATGAATTCTAGGTTTTGGTTTGCTCAATCTTGAATTTAAAAAGAAAAAATATATGTTCCAGATTATTTAATATGAAATCATTAAAAAAAAATCAGATTATTTATTCCAGATTCCATGTCTGGATTATGAATTATGTAAATCCTTAAAACAATTATTCCGGAATCTATTTTACCTTTCAATCAAATAAAACTCGCAGGGGTAAGATTATTTTCTCAAAATATATAAAGTGCATCTACAAAGTATGTGGGTGCAGGAAGGAAGTGACTCACTTTGAAGGTTGGATGAAATACAGGCCCGGCAATTTTGCTGAATGAGGAGTCGAGCCGGCCCATAAAGATAAGGCCTGAAACTGGATCGAATAGGTCCCACAAATTGTATTCTTCGGGAGAAGGCAGAGAGAGAGAGAGGTGGTATTGGTGTCCGTTGGATGAAGAAAAAGGGCATCCAATGGAGCCCGGTTGAGTTCAATTTTGAAAACAAGGACTTGACCGTTGAGGTGAGTCGAATTGAAACTTGCATCTCTAACACCTCTCTCTCTCTCTCTCTCTCTCTCTCCATCTTCTCAAATCAAATCTACGTTTCATTGCTACTCTATACCATGAGACGCCATGGCTGGCAACGCCCTCTCCACCCCTTGCAGGTATTTTCCAGTTCTCAACATTTTCCATTTTTAGAATCAAATATCAAAATCTAAGCACGGATCACATTCATTGAGTTTCTATTTTGTGAGTACAGTTTGTGGGCGCGGCAGTGTACGCTTTCCTGGTAGTGTGTTTCTACACCTTCCTCGGACTTTTCCTTGGAAACCGAACCGCCGAGTTAACACTCACCCTCACGTTTTCCTTCGTGGTACGTCTTTTTTGTTTTCAGTCTCGACTCTGTTCGGTTTCTGTGACACCGTCATGTGTTTTGCGCAGGCTATTTCCGTAATGTTTCTGTTCGTGAGGTGCACCGCGATCGACCCCACGGACAGGACCAGCTTCCGGAAGAAGAAGAAGAAGAAGAGAGGGACGTCGAATGCGATTCCGAAGCTGAATTACGGGTTCATTCTTGGGCAGATTGTGATGAGGTTTTTCAGGAGGGTGGAGAGGAAGTTGCTGAGGACGTTCATTAAGAGGAAGTACCTTGATCCCTTGAAGATAAGTCCACAAATGGAGCCTCTCTTGCCATTCCCCCTTGTCATGAAGGACGATGATGATGCCATTGCCCCTAATCTCAAAGAGGATGACATCTCGTTTTGTGCACTTTGTGATTTTGAGGTTCTTCGATTACTCTAGCTTGTTGGGATAAACCTTTCGATAAACCATGTAGGGAGAAGAAAATAAGAAAAAAATAAATGAAATAAGCTGAAATTAGTTTAATTATATTTATAAGGTAATTTATTGCAGTTATCTAAGCAATATCAATTGGATTCTATTTGATCGGAAAAAAACACTCACACGTACGTATGTATAAGTTAATTAATGACAGTCAAGAATGTTTCTATGTTGAGATTTAACAAATACTATATAGAAGCTAATTTAACTAATATAAGTCATACACACCACTATCTCATTTAATTCATTATACTTTCTTGTTTTTCCATATATAAATGCGTATTGAGATATAGAAACAAATCATTATCTTACCCTGTCAAATCTAACTCTCCTCTGAATCAGGTGAAAAAGCATAGTAAGCACTGCAGGACTTGCAATCGCTGTGTTGAAGGGTTTGATCACCATTGCAGGGTAGGTACTATGTTCTGCATTTCTAATTTATGGATTTCTTCTCCTCTTTGATTATTAAGATGTAAATTTATCTGCTATCGCTTGTTTCCAGTGGCTGAATAACTGTGTTGGAAAAAAGAACTACACAACCTTCTTTCTTCTCATGATTTTCGTGCTTTTAATGGTGAGTACTCACAAGTGTATAGACTATTTCAATTTTAGTAACGAAAATAACTAGTGTTTGAATTAGGTTACTTCAGTCATGTCGAACATTGTTTGTTTATGTTTCAGCTCTTGATTGAAGGAGGAACTGCGATTGCTATATTTATCAGGTGTTTTGCTGATAAAAGGGGAATAGAAAAGGAGCTTCAGAAGAAACTTTATATAGAATTTCCAAGTGGAGTTCTTGCCGCCATATGTGTAAGAGTTCTCTAAATCATTTAGTTTATTTTTTTACATTTCTGTATTCTGCTCCAGCCTGTAGTTTAAAATTTAACATCATTTTTTATTTGCATCCAACTTTATGGAATGCTGCAGGTCTTGCTTCTCTTATTGACAGCTTATAGTTCAGCAGCGTTAGGGCAGCTTTTCTTCTTTCATGTGGTTCTTATACGAAAGGTAGTTTTCTTTCTTGTTTTTGAAACGATCAATCTTCATATGTTAGCATATTTGATATTTAAAACAATTCCAGATGTTATTAAATTAGTGTGCCGAAGTGTTTAGAAGATAATACTTACTTCAATAATCAGTTTTCGAAAGTACTTTGTCATCAATTCCTAGCTATGTGCTTTTATTGGATTGTTGGTTGCTATTGAATCCTGTTGTGTCTGTTATTAATGAAGGGAATGAGAACCTATGACTATATTCTAGCCATGAGAGAAGAGAATGAAGCCATGGAATTGGAATCATTAGATGATTCTGATTTCTCTTCAGAGGAGAGCTTCGATTTTGACTCGCCCGAAAAGCCGACACTGATGTCCAAGTTTCTATGCAAAGGAAACCAGGTAAGAATGAGATAAATAGATTGTTTCATTTTATGCCGTGATTCTGATTCGAAACTAACAGGGAGGATTGTTTTGACCTTCAGAGCTCACCTAGGTTGTCAATCAGGATTGAAGGAGAAACTGAACCTTCCCCCTTGATCAAGACAAAGAAGTTCCATGTGAGCATTAACCCATGGAAACTCATAAAGTTGACCAGGGAAAAAGCCCTACTGGCAGCTGAGAAGGCCAGGGAAAAGCTTTCGAAAGAAAAGCCAACGGGGGAACATAACTCGTTAAAACCTCTTCCATTGGAAACAAAATGCGGACCATTGATGAATGCTGATAAAACTGGTGACACTGAGGATTTTTGCTCAACATCTTTTACAGCGAAAGGGAGACTTACTGGATCACCAGGAAAGTTCACAAGCCCGAGAAGGAGATTTTCTGCTGGCTCATCATCTACGATGTTTTGTAGCAGCTTGATAGCATCTCCACATCACAAATATAGAAGCAGTTTCGACTTGAAATTAACAGATGTGTCCAGGGAGCTCGAAACACATATTTCAAGGCAGGTTCTATGTTCAGTTATCAGCAAAGATGATAGCGAGGCATCCCCAAGAAGCCTTGTATCTTAGAAATTGAGATTCTCATCCTTAGAGAAAGAGCTGTTGATATGTCCATTCTCCATATCCATTTTCTATATATCATTGATTCCTTATGATTTATACCTGGGATGGTTAATCTTTATGTAAGATGGATTCCTGTTTAAGTTATACATGGTACAGTTCCAGCTAGCCAATGTATGTACCTGTAAGTATGGCTCATTTGTTTTGTTAATTTTCCATATAAAGGCAATGCAATCATGCTTTTCTCTCAGCTATCCATTATTGTTGTTGTTCCAAAGTTATTTTACAGAAAGATTTATACTAGTTTTCTGCAAAACACTATTGTTGTTGCAATCACGTTTTACCTTTCTGCCAAACAAGATTCCAAGATTTAGGGTTTATTTTTCCCTTGATGGAAAGGTTAGCTTGTTGAATCCCAAGATTATATATGGATATGCTAACTCGAGGAAGCAAAATGGATACAAAATTTTCATTTTACTTTTCAAAAATAATAAGTAGCTAGGAAAGCATGACATGAAATCATTCAAATTCAATTTCTGATAAATCACTCAATTATTTGTTACTGCACACAAGTTACAAGAAACAATCATCTCTCGTTGTCATTCTGCAGACAGAGACAACCGCAGATCAGCAACACCATTCAACTTGTGCAGGTAAAATTCGTCTTGTTGAAAAAACTCACCAATCAAATTTCAGCTATTGAGACTTTGGTAGCGTGATGTTCTAAACCCAAGCAACCCGGTTTTGATTACCCAAACTCTTTAAGTGGTTTGGTGAATAGCAACAGTCAGAACAATGCTCAGGGGATATTCGCTCATTGAGAGGCTCACAAGCTTCCGGTGAAACCAGGTCAGAGTATCCTTTAACGTAAGAGCAGTTCCATGGCAATTTTGAGGTCACATTAAGTGTGATGTTTGATAGGCAAATATTGACGAAGTTGTCACCTTTAATACCCTGTATAAGGCCCGCACGTTTGACTTTTCCCCCTATCACATCCGTGATAGTAATCCTTTCAATTACTGGAAGAGCATCTGGGTCATAATTGTCATCTGGATGTTCTCCATATAAACCAGTGAACCTAATAGCAATATCTACATTAGCCAAGATCACGTTAGAGATGTAGACATTTCTAACATAACCACCCCTGCCAGGGGAAGTTTTTATTCTAATTGCACTATGTGAATCAAAAATGTAAATATCTTCTGCATGAACTTCTGATACACCTCCAGACATCTCACTTCCGATAGCAATCCCTGCACTCGTTGTTTTCCCAGTGAGCCTCCGAATGTTAATATTTGTACTGGGTCGACCAAATGAAATGCCATATCCATCCCATCCACTTTTGATGGAAATCAGATCATCACCAGTGCTTATATAACAGTCTTCAATGCATACATTGTCTGAAGAATCTGGACACAATTAGAAGGTATATATGAGAATATGATGAGTGTTTCGAAAGAAAATTGTTAAGGACACTGGTGCAGTTTTTTAAGTGCTAATTAGAGGGTGTTAACCTGGAAAAGAAAAAAGAAACTATTGTTGTAGGATATACGTAACTTTACTTCTATGAATGTAAAGCACCACTACCAACACATCAACAACAGCCGAAGCCCACTAGGTGATGAATATTCATGACAAGAACTCCATATCACACTAACACGGGATTGAAAGAACATTGGGTTGTTGAAATCAATCTAGAATACTATTTGTTTGCACAGTGTATAACTTTGCAGCTAAGGAAGAAAAAACTCACCTGGATTAATTCCATCTGTATTTGGTGAACTAAGAGGAGCAATGATGGTGACATTATGAATTGTAACATGGCTGTTCATCCAGAAAAACAGTTTCAAATCTCCCCCTAATCATGGAAGCTTCACTATTGCATAAATTTAATATAGTAATTTAAGTGCATGACGTTCAGTAAACAAGAAAGGAATATAAATTAATCCTTCTTTGAGGAACAAACCTGCAATATACGGGGTGAACGGTCCAAAATGGTGAGTTCAAGAAAGTTACGTTTGAGATGAGAACCCCGGTTGAATTCATCAACTCGACCAAATGAGGACGTGTATAATCCAATGTTTTGTTCCGAAACTTGTCCCACCAGATACTCCCTTGACCATCTATAGTTCCATTGTTACCTTCATTGGGATACCAATGGCATCAATAAACAAGATACAAAAAGATTGGTTTTTCTCACCCATTGCATGTGCATACACCTTGGGAGGGAAGAGATAGATATGCATGAATGGATAAAAAATAATACATAGGTATCGGTATAAAACGAAGAGGGAGATAAAGGTGAAAAGGGTATTATCAACCTGTTATTACAACATCAGTCAAATTACGCCCATAAATGAGGCTTCTATGCCTTCCACCGGGCAACTCCCTTCCTCGACCATATGATGGTAGAGGCTCCACAACTGGCCAGTCGTCAGAGTTCTGTAACAAGCATGATATAGCATTTATTTCACACGGTACATGTAATAAATGAGACAGCCAGGTCAACTGATTGAGCTACCAGATTTTTTAGACTTAAGACAGCATATAAAATACAAACATTGATTGTTTTCTTAAGCCAAAAATTAAATAGTAAAAAACATTGCATTGTAAATCAACACATGTATAGCTCAGGAAGTATCTATTTCTAATTAACTAATAAAACACTTTCAAATTGATTAATATGCTTAAGAAAGAAACATAACTAAGGAAAACTATGTCTATGCTGAAAGTTACAGTGTGCTGTTTCATAATTACATAATTACATTGCAGACAAGCCAGCAAAACAAACACATTTGGCAGATATGCTAATCTTCCTTTTCCTTGATTTCACTATATTATTTACAACAGATTACCGTTGATCCAAGAATTACTGCATCACTGTCCAACCACAATGTTAGATGGCTGATGAGATCAAAGCTTCCAGTTAACCACCGGCCAGCGGGAACAAAAAGCTTGGCTCCACCTTTGTCTGCAAATGAATTTAGGTAGAAGATGGCATTCTGAAATGCTTTTGTATTGAGAGTGATCCCATCGCCAACTGCCCCAAATTCGGTAATACTGACACTGTGAGGCCGCACTTCCTTCAAGTTTATCCGATTGCAGTAAGAGCTGCCCCACACAGTCCATGGGCTACAACTGAACAATGCAAGAACCAGAAACACATCCACCAACTGCATGAGAAACATGTCACCATCATTAGAAGCGTCCTCGTTGCAGAAAATATCAATTTTTATAAAACATTTAAGCAGTAGTTACATTACATGCTTCCTCAGTTGCTACAAGAGCAGTTCAAAATGTATCTTAGCAAGTATCAATATTGTGAAATTAAAGAACTATATACGACCAGTTGAAGAATTTCAATTGATGAGTTCAAAATCTACTCAGATCAGCCAGCCACATTTCGGCAAACAGTTAATAAACAAGAAGATGTTTTCAAATACCAGAAAAGTAACAGGGAAAATTAGAAAACCAAAGACCAATCATTTCTCATTGGCCACCTCTTCAAGCATGAGGGATAACAAGTAGCACAGATTAAATTACACTACGGTAAACAACGGAGAATCCCATGAATGCTGGCGTTCTTGATCTGTGCAAAAAAATTTGCCTTTAGATCTTACTACTGCATCCACTACTCCTAAGCTTGACAGTGGAAACCAAAAAGAAATATTGGATTGAGACTTCTCAAGGGGAAAAGTGGGGGTAATAAAAAGCAACAACCAAAAATAAGCACAGACTCACTCACAGTTGAAAGTCTCTTCATATGAGTGAGATCCACTTGTCCCTTTTGACCAGAGGCAGAGCTTTTGAGCCACCCTCAACGACCAATTTGAAATCCTCCTTGTGATGAAAAAGAACCAAAGAGAGAGAGGGTGAAAGGGGCAAATAAGAAGAGAAGTTTCGGTTTATTGATCAAATTGGTGAGAAAGAAAAGAGTGTGATACTGATGCTGATTGGATGGACCATTTGAGAGTGAGAGAGGCAACACAGCAGCACCACCCAACCCAAGTAAAAATCATTGACAGGGACTGTTGATGCCCCTCAAAAATTAAGCAGTAGGACCCCCTTCTCAGTATGTCTCTCTATCTTCTTCCAAACTCTTTCTTCCTCTCTCTCTCTCTCTCTCTCTCTCTCTCTCTCTTTTTCTCTCTACCGTTGTGGAAGAAACCAATTAAACAACCCAGAAAGCCACCAACCGCAAGCAATGATTTTGAAGACACGAATCGCTCTGAAGAAACTACTCTAATCAGATGATGACGGTGTCTGGTTTTGGGCATTTCACTGATGATTCCATTGATGCAGCAGTGACGCAGACGGAGACAATTTCAGAGGTTTCCAATTGTATGAAGCACTCACCACTCTGATGTCTTTCTTGTTGGCGTGTTTCTCGGAATAACCTATGAACTATCTATGAATCTGATCGAAAACCATTTCCTGTTCGTACGTAATATTTGATTAATCTATCTATTTTTCCAAGCACTTCACTCCATCTTCCATTGTTTTC
Source organism: Sphenostylis stenocarpa (assembly GCA_963425845.1). Classification (NCBI taxonomy): domain Eukaryota; kingdom Viridiplantae; phylum Streptophyta; class Magnoliopsida; order Fabales; family Fabaceae; genus Sphenostylis; species Sphenostylis stenocarpa. The sequence continues at coordinate 18,785,110 of OY731407.1, forward strand.
TTTGTTTTATTTTGATTTTAGCATACAATTTTTATTGTAACATGAACAGATGAAGACATTAGCTATAGATGTGCGAGCAAGAAAGGAACAACAGAACAGGGTAGATTAGCCAAAAATAACAAAACCAGATTGCATTCAGTATCTTTTGCAAAAAGAAAAGAAAAAGCGTTAGATTAATCTTCAGTATTACCACTACGTGACATTTTAGTTTTTCTTTCATGTAGTTTAATTATTGTTATTAGTAATAGATATTTTATTTTTTATATGCAATTAAATATTTAATCTTTATTGATCTAATTAGTTTTATATTTGTTATTCCTTCAAAATTAATTATATAAATTAAAACTATTTTTATATTTTAATAATATAATTACATTAATATCAAATTTTATTTATAATTAAAGATAATAATATTTTTATGATAATAATATTTTTAAATGATAAATATTGATACAATTTATATATAACGGATAATATATATCGCTAATCTGACAAGACACGTAAAAAAAATAAAAATATATATATACATATAATATAAATTTAATATGTATCAATTCTAGTAAAAGAGATGTATTTTTTTAATATCTCTCTGCAATATATAAAATATCGTTTTAGGTCGATAAACAAATTTTAGTTTGATATTTATAATTTTTGTTTTCAACATTTGATACCACTTATTTTTAAGTCTCAAACATCAATTTAAGGTAGATAAGTAAAATTTCGTTTTAGATCCACAATTTTTTTCTTAAGGTATCACATGTTAATATTTTCACTTTAGTTTCTAATAAATATTACTCGGGATAATTGTTCAACCTTTTACTAAAATTATACACAATTAATAGATGTCACATGATAAAAATTAAAAATAAGTTTGTAATAATCTTTTGAAAATACAGGATCTAAATATTTTTTTAAAATCAAAACAAACTATTTTAAGGTAATTATAAATATAAGTAAAAATTTAATGTATTTAAACTTATACAATTTTCAATTTATAAACAAATAAAAGGTGATTGGTCTAAGATAAAAACTTGGATAATCAAATTTAAACTCGTGTATTTTAGAAAGCAATTTTTAATAGGTGAATACATATAAAGAATAAGAAGAATTTTTTGTAATGGTTATTATGATAATTTAAAATCTTTTATTGCATGTAAAAAGTTAGGTCAACCTATGTGTTATTATTTACAAGTACAAATGTTATAAGTTACTAAATAATTGAGTTTTTAGTCTACACTTTGGTTACTTAATACTAAAATCTCACAAATTCATCTTTTGTTTATTGCTTTAATTCTCCTTTTCTCCCTTAAATGTCAAGTCTTGGTATGTTTTCACTTTAACTAAAAAACATTTACAAAATACATCAAATCTTTTTATTTTATTTTTTCAAATTTTTTTATAACAAAAAAACTCTAATTAATTAATATTTTTGGACAATTAATATCTAAAAATATCTAAAAGCACCAAACATGTATTAAATAATCGTTATAATAATAATAATAATAATAATAATAATAATAATGTGGTTATCAACTTTTCATTATACAACTAAAAGGTTAATAAATGTTATAGAATAGTAGTAATACAATAAACAAAAACATATTCTGACAGATGTAAAATAATTAAAAAAAAATCCACTTCTGCTTATTTTATATGCAAACAAAAAGTATATTTAACCAATTTTATATTTGCGCATTTTTTTAAAATTTAGAAAGATAATTTTTGTTTGTTTGTTTACAATATTATCATATATTTGTATGGTAACTAAGTAAGAAAAACCGCTTTATGTGTGACTATAAAGTAAGATCATTATTCATTTAATTTATATAATTGTGATTTTTTATCTTTTAATTTATATACTAAATTATCTTAGAAAATAAATTAAAAATAAAATCTAATTATGTTAGTTAATAGACAAATTAAGGGTGTGTTTGTACGTATTCCATGACTTTTCAAAGGAACAGTTCTATTTTTTGTGTAAATGATTTCTCTACAAAAAACATATTAAGGGACAAATGCCTCATTAAGATCTTAAGTCCAAGGAAAGTCAATAGATAACAAATAACATTTTTCAAAAACTTGTAATGTTTGAATTATTTTTTTATATTATTATAATTTGTTTTTTTTTTGTATTTTTTTAATTAATCATTTTAACAAATATATAATAAAATGATGATTTTAGGCAGCACAATTCATAAATTTTTTTTATCTTAAAAAAATATAAAATATAGATTTATTACTCTATATCTTTCTTAAATAACTTATTTTTTATTTAATTTTAATAAAAAAAATTAAATTAAAAAAATTCTTATTATCCTTTTGTTTATTTATTTTTATAAATTACTTAATAAAATAATTATAGCAAAATTTAAACAATCTGTCACAATACATAAAATTTTACCAATAAAACTTATTTTAAATAATTTATATTTTATTTAAATATTTTACTATAATAAAATAAATAAATAAAAAAGGAAATGAAAGATGGTTGGAGATTTATGGTTCCCCAATTTCAAGAAGATAATAAATGAATGTGCAGTGGACATTCAATTCAGCATCAAACTCCGTCCTTCAAAGTCAAAACAAAGCAACCCACCTTATTTTAGGACTAGGGAGGGTGGGGAAAATAGTGTCTACCCTTTCTTAATATAAAATCAAATTAAGATTTTAGGGACACTGTCCCTCTGCATGCCCAAAGAAAACAAAACAAAGATGATATGTAGCACAAGAGAATAGATATATTAAATATTTACTTATTATTAATAATGTTTTATCATTAAATTATAAAAATATAAGATAAAAAATATATTTTTATTTAGTTTTCATATATTATGAATTACTCCACTAATTTTCTAGTCATTACCGTTAAAAAGATTATTATTAGAATTATAATTTATAAATAAATAATATTTACATGATAACTCTTTAAATAAATAACACCCATTTGACCTGTTTCTTTAACTTTTGTAACATTATTTATCATTTTTCTTGGTAATTTAATATTTATAAAGCTGATTGTTTGTTGCTTTAGTAGTCTCCTTTGGTGTGACACTTACTTTTATTGTTTTACAACTTCAAACTTTTATTTTAATTAAATTAATATATATATATATATATATTAATAATATATTAATATTTTTAATAGTTAAAAAATAAATAAAAATATTATTTTTTTATGTGACACTTAAAATCATCCATCTATAAATTATTATAACACATAAAATTAAGTTAAAAACTTTTTTAACGATGACTAGAAAATTAATTTACTTACATGTTATGTAGGAAAAATATTAGTAATATACTTTTAAACTTTTTTAACGATGATTAGAAAGTTAATTTACTTACATGTTATGTACGAAAAATATTAGTATTATATTTTTTAAAATACTGCTTAATTGCATTTTGTTGCAGGTAATATCAATTGTCCTGTGACGAAGGTCAAGTGGTGAAGTCACAATTGAATCGTGACGTTTAGGTTGTTAAAGTAAAAGAGTTGCGGCTTCGATTAATAGTTATCACTTTTGGCTTAGTGGTAAGCGTTCGATCCTGACAATTGGTATCGAGTCATGGTCATGAGTTCGATTAGTAAGCGCTTCATCCTAACACATTTTTCTATATTTATATAAACAATAATAAATAAGATTGTTATAAAGAGAAATAATTTATTTATTTTAAATTATTAGATATTATTCATCGTTTTATTAATTTTTTAACATAATAGTAAAAAAATATTTTATATTATTATATTTAAAAAATAAATAATAAAGAATAACTTTTAAATTTTTTTACTTATGTATCTGGATATTTTCTTTCAATATAATAATAGTAATAATAATAATAAAAATAATAAAAATTTAGATGTTACTAGAAAAATGCAAAATCCTGCAAACGCATTAATTTTTGAGGCATTCATTCTAGTTTCTTTTCTGTCTTGTATAAATGTGTTTAGGGTATCACAGATTACATGTATTTTTATTAGAGATAATTAATCTTGTTATAATTGAATAAAACTAATATGAAGAGTGAAAGTTTTGAACTTTATAAACAATAAACAAAAATCAAATTATCAAGAGGAAGAGAAACAAAACAACACTTGCACTTCATTAGGATACTTTAAAAGTTGATGAAGTTAGAGAAGGTATGGACACTAATAATTATCGAGGGAAGTGGCAAACTAAGGAATTAAGAACAGGAATGTTGAGTAAAATTTGCTTTCCTCGAGTTTCTAGGTCACAGCTAGGTTGATGGACCCACACCACATTGCAACAAGACTGCGAAGGTCACAATGAGCCCTTAAAACATTGATGATCAAAATAAATATAGAGACAATGTCCATAAAATATTAATATCTTCAAGTCTTTAGCAAGTGTTCTTTCTTTGTCTATATAGACAAAGAACAAACCAAGAGAACAAAAGAAAGTACTATTCAATGTACATCTCAATCTTTTTGCATGCTGCACTTTATATCGAATCTAAATATAATTAAATTTTGTTAAATTGATAAGTGAAAGAGATAGTAGAATCTAAAACTATTTTAATTTTTATTATTACTTTTTTATATTCTTTTTCTTTTAACTTCTTAGCACATCATTTCACCAGCTCACTGGTCCCTGCACTAGAATAAAATTAAATTTACCAGGCACAAAATTCGAAAGAAAGAGAAAAGAAAAGGTAAAAAATTAGTAAATCTCATCTCTTATTTGATAATTTTTTTTCTTTTTTTTTTTTTTTTTAAGTTTTTAATAATTTTTTGTTTCGATGCCACTTGGACCGGCCGGCGTGACTGTAGTATAATGTTCTCTTTGTGTTTTATTGAAGGGGCCACAGTTCCCTTTTCTATTAGGGCCCATATCGTGGGCCATCTGGGTTTCGCAGTCCAAGCCCAAGTATGACAGGGCGTGAGAAATCTTACGAAGCCCAAATCTATATAATGAAACGCGGCGAGCGAGAAAATAGGGCTCTTACTCTCACGTCAATTCTGAATTATGTGTTCAAAGGTTGAAGTGTGATTAGAAGCATCCATTCAAGCTCCACTCTTCCATCGTCGTACGTTCAATATTGTTTTACTCAGTTTCTTTGCTGCAACCTTTATACTGTTGAGAATTGAAACTTTTTGTTCTTTACCAGCTTTTTGTTTTCGTTTTCTTTTCACATTTTTTTCGTCGGGAACCTCTTTTTTTCTACGATGCTGTGAACTTTTTTCTTTTAAGAGTTTATGGAATATGGTGTATTCTTGTTTGAATGAACTGAAAGGGCTTTTTGAATTAGTTTGTCGCGTTGGGGTCACTTAACACGGAACCGGTGAACATTGAAAGTAAAGTATGCTGAGTAGGAGTAATGTCAAAACTCCAAGGAAGGATGGGAACAACTCGAATTCGGGCTTTGCCTCTCTAGAAAACAAGTATGCAGCACTCTCCCCTTTCTTTATATATATATATATATATATATATATATATATATATATATATATATATATATATATATATATATATGACATCTTTCAATATATTAATCTTTTTGACATTGTTTTATATGACCAAATTTTATATTTGTAGTTTATGTAAGATCAAAATCAATATAATATATAGTTTATAAAATATAATAAAATTTGAACTACTTCATCACTTTGATATTGGCCTTGTTATTTTTTAACAAAATTTGAAATTAATAATCGAAATGATATGAAGTTATAATTTCATGGTTGAATCGATAAAATTATTTTTGTATTAAATTATTGACGATGTAATATTTAGAAAAAGTTTTACATTTTCTAATTCCTTTTGCAGTTGCTATGAAGGAGAACGTCTCACCAGTCTGCTCCAATCAATTCGTAGGTAAGATGCATGTTTCACATTGGATGCTTAATCATTCTTCAAACATGATTTATTGTTGACTAAAGCCGAGGCAGTGACCTGAGAAAATTTTAACATTTTAAAGAGTGAACTACTCAACTACCTTCAACCATGGTGTAACACCTTGTCTGACTAATCCTTATTCTGTTGAACAGGGAGATCCAATTGGCAAGAAATTCAGATGGAAGTTCCTTGCCAGAGAAGATATGGTTAAAGGTTAAACTTCTACTTGGTTGGTTTGTGAAACTTTTAAGACATTTCGGTATATTTATCAGGAAGCATACATTGTCATGTAACCTTCTGTTGTCCTCACAGCAACAATTTTCTATCGGGGTCAATGATGTCACTCGTGTCCTTGAGCGCATGAAACCATGCACTGAGTTAGAGAGGTCAGCTCAACAGTTCCCTTTAAGAAGCAACAGTAAAGCATCTTCAGTTAAGCTTCAGGTTGATTTCCTCTGTCGTGCTGTGTAGAATATGTATATATTTAGTTAATCGCTTAATTAGTACCTTCGTTTTTACTTATTAGTTCGTCACTTATAAGTAAATCCTTCAACATGCACTTTTTTATGATGTTTTAACCTTCACATGATGCTGCAAACAGCCAACTACGATAATAAGGCTCTTTGTTATTGCTGACTCCTGCAAATTCTAATGGTTGATTTTGCATGTGAGAGTCTCATTATTTTTTCTTGCATTGCTCTAACTTGCTTAGTTTTTTCTTGAAATAAATGAACAAGTTGTATTCGTAGTGTTTCTGCTGTCAGGTGTGGGTGCATGACTTTGTTATATAGTCAAGTCCCGAAAAGGACATTATTTACGTTGTACATTATGCAGGCTGTGCTTGTAGCTTCTGACTGCAACCCACGATGGCTGACGAAGCATCTGCTAAGCTTGGCTTCATCGAGGAGTGTACCCCTGATCTTTGTTAAAGATAATAAACAAGGTTCTTTGAGACTAGGTGAACTTGTTCAGTTAAAAACTGCCATTGCTATCGGAATTAAGGTGAGGTCCTCGCACGAAACTATGTCTATATCATCTTTGTTTCTGGTATTCTTTGAATAATAAATAAACATTATTTAAAAGTTCTAAAAAGAATGAGAGAAGTGTTTATTTAAAACAGGTTAATCTACTTTAACTTTTCATGATATAAACTTCTTGGGGAAACTGCTACAGATTCTCTTGAGGAGTAACCATGATTTTTCTTAAAGTTTTCAGCGTTAAAATCCCCTAATTTGTATTTTTTATTTTTGGATCTTGGTTTACTGAGTAGTACTATTATTTGTGTTTCAATGAATACAGGTTAAACAAAGCAGCATAAATAAAATTATTCAGGAAGTTGTTCAAGGTGATAGATTTGAACTTCGACCTGACGGTTAGAATTCAGCAAGAATATTTTGATGCGCGAAAGGCATTTTTAAGACCCTGTCACAAATGTAATTATGTTTGGTACACATGTAAATTTAATCGCTATACTTGTGTTTATAATCAATACTATTTTGGCCTGGCATTCTAAAGTGTTCTGTTTTTATAATATGCACTTGTAGGTATTTTTTTATTATTATTTTATGTTTGAGAATGAGATAATTTCTATTTTCCGTTTACATCTGTAAATTTACGTTGACCAAATGAAAATTTCTACAATAAATTGCTACAGACATGGAGGAACCAACTGAATTTTTTAAGTTGATTCTTCTCGCTCAGTATGCTGGAACTCCTGATTAATACTAATGTTGATTGCCGTCTTAGGACTTAGTACTTGATGTTGAAGTCTCGATGGTACCAATTGGATCAGGATTTGGATTAACCCGATTGCGTGCATTACGTTTTCCTGATTTGCCATTCTCCGTTTTATTCTGATCTTGCTTTACTAGCACAGGTTGGAACTGCCATATTTTCGTAAAAAAAAAAAAAAAAAGTTAAGCAGTTATAAGCATTATAATAACGGATAAGGTGGAAAGCTCAGCAGCCTAAAACTTTAGATTAAAGCAAACCTGATATACAGAATATATGACATTTCTTCTTATTTGTGCCATCATATCCAAGAAAAGGTTATAGCCTTCAAGTTTATACTCAATAAGTGGATCGCGCTGCGCATATCCGCGTAAACCTACGGCTTGCTGAACAAACTTTAGTGCTTGCAGATGTTCCTTCCACAAGCGATCGATATTGCTCAAGACTAAGAACCGCTCTGCTTCTTTCATCAAGCCAGCTGCTTGTTCCTCCACAATATCCTGTGGGGATTGTAGTAATGAAAAGGAAAAGTCAAGACGCCTCAGTTTTTTTAGACACAACACACAAGAAGCTAAAATTTCAAACTTTAATGCGGAACAAGTTGGAGTGATGTTTGATAATTTCCCCTCTTCCCCCAAAACTTGCATAATAAAATATTTTATTTAAATCACTATTCTCATTTTTTGTCCTTATAATTTTTAATTAAAAGAAAACGTATACAAAGAATCCCCCTTTTGAAGAGGCAAAATCTCGGTTCCCCTCTCCAATGTGTTATTTAATAATATAAAGAGAATGGTTGATTTAATTCCTAAATAATAACTGTTAAACTGACCCTTTTCTGCTTGTAGGCTTCACGACCACGAAGACGGAGATAATTCCGCAATTCTTCATAGTCTGAACACTCGTTCGTCAGCAAATCAAGGGTTAAATCATTCAACAAGTAGCAATATCTAATGAAAAATAAAATCTTCTGTCAGAAAACTGGTTATATCTATATTAGCCAAAAACATGCGCTATCAAACGCATCAATGATAGTAGATGCATCGACAGTGTAAAAATATTTTATATTATCATTCAATTACAAGTTGTCATGAATAAGTTTATTTGTCATGATTTTTAATTGATTAATATTGTAAAACTTTACATTGGCAGCATGTGCATATATAGAAACTAAACTCTTATCAAGTACCCAAATACAGGAAGAGAACATAATATATGCAAAATATAATAATTTTTACTATACAAAATTTGACTTTTTTTAATAAATTAATAACTACAAGTTATATCAAAGAGAACTTTTGATTGATTAACAATGTAATAACTTTGACACTGACATGCTCATTCAACTCAAATAGAACCCCATCATAAATAATGGACAAAAATACAATCGACAAATTAGAAATTCAAACAAATATCCAAGAGATGCTACTTAGATTGACTTCACAGTTTGAACTTAACGCTGACATTTAGAAAAGTTAAGAATATTTTGGTTTGAGATATTTTTTTCTATTTTATTTTAATTTTTAAAAACGGCACCTTTTGTGTAGTTTATTGTTTTTACAAGCTAATATAAGAAACCACCCCAATAGTTTTTTTTTCATTGTATCTTGTACAACTCTTTGGAAACTGAAAATTAATGAAAACAAGTTCACATTCTTGTAATTACAGAAAGTGAAAACATTTTCAAAGAAAACAGTCCCTTACTTTCCCTTCCTAAGTGGATCAGGATACTGTTAAGGGTGTTATTAAAATTGCTCGAGAAAATCTTAGTCTCGGTTGAGTTAAAAATGATCTGCTTTACTATTAAAAACCAATAAAAAATGAAATAAAACAGTGTTAGACGCATTCAACTTAGTAAATCAATTGTCTACTTGGATTATTTTGAAGAAATTAATAATAATAAAAAAGAAACAATCAGGCAAAACATTCTTGATTTTTAATAGCTTGTTTATCACATTAATTCATTATATAAATAAATTAGATATATTGATTCTATAAATAATCCAGTATTTATAACTGTAGAAAATATATTTTTACCAAAGTTATTCAATAATGTAAAAACAGTAAAGTTGGTTGTTCTCTTGCCGGGTGATGTAAACAGTAAGTTATAAAAAATGAGGTGTTGCCTCACGAGTGTGCGCAAAGCAGCCCTTGACCAATTCAATGAAAACACCTAGTTTTCTCCAATTCAGGGGCAATTTAATCCTGCCTATGCAGTCAGGCATCTTCGAGATCGAGAAAATGGCCAGTTCATAGTTGGAGAGGTTGGTTGCTGGTCGTAGTGAAAATACGTTAAGCTAAGCCAAGTTTTATGTTTTACATTGCTGGTCGGGATTCCAAAACTAAAAGCTGAACCTAGTTTATTCACTTGACATGGACCCTTTACAACTCATAATCTGGCCCTTTTAAAAGTCAACAACGTATAAGATAGTGAGCCTAGGTCTTTATGTTAAGTCAAGGACTGAAATATTTAAATATAATAATAATAATGAGAGATTGAAAATTTTCAGGACATAATAAGAACAACAAATAATCAATAACAAAAACTTAAATAGGACAACTAAGCCTAAACTTTTTGGATAACCTAAAGCCTGACGTTTATTGGCTGAATATGCTTCTAAAAAAACTTTGGCTTAATTTAATGAGCAAATAAACCTAAGGTAAGCTAGAATCCTTGTCCTTCCATAGTGTTGAAGACAGAGATTTGGTAAATTGTTTGCGAAGAAAGCACTAAGCTGTACTACCTCTTATTTATAACCATTTCAGATCAATTTACATTAATGAGTAACAATGACTAAAAACAAACAGGGTTCTGCATATAACTAAATCAAGCATGGCATCAAGCATAAAGGCAAAAGATTTCACTTACTGCTGAATTTTTGCAATTAGTTTTTCAAGATCCCAGCTGTCCTTTGGAGTATCAGAACCAATGTTTGCCTAATTCATCATGATTGCATTATCAAGTTAGACAATGGGGAAAGGTATGATTAGACGCTTAATTTTAGCAAGACTTACCTCTAAAATGTCATCCATTGTCAATTCAGCATATTCAATAAGAAGAGACTGAAGATTGTCAGATTCAAGAGCTCGTCTTCTCTCAGTGTAAACTCGATCTCTTTGGCTGTTAAGTACTTCATCATACTCAAACAACTGCTTCCGAATGTCAAAGAAATAGTTCTCCACTTTCCTTTGGGCTTCATCTAATGCTTTGGTCAGCATCTTGGACTCAATAGGTAGGTCTTCAACTCTGAAAGCTCGCATTAAACCCTATACAATACACATCAAAATCTTAACCTAACCAAGTTGCGGGCAAACAATTCCAAGTGTTGCAGCAGCACAACAATGCATTACCTGAATTCGATCTCCACCAAAAATACGAAATATGTTATCTTCAAGACTTAAAAAAAAGCGTGAGCTTCCAGGATCTCCTTGTCTGCCACTTCGACCACGCAGCTTTATTGATAAAAAACAGCGTCTTAAGTTCAAATACTTATTTAACAGGGTAGGAGAAGCTATTATAGCTGCAATGGTGAAATAAGTCCACAACTTATTTCATCCCTGCTTCCCTCCTTTCAACCCAACAAGGAAAAGGAGGTAAGAATAGAAAACCTGATTATCAATTCGACGTGATTCATGACGCTCTGTGCCCACTACATGTAGTCCACCAGCTTCCACAACCTGCAGTGATAATGATCATTAATAATTAATCAACAGGAATGTATGAGGGGAGGTATTAGTTAAGAAACATATTGACCTTCTTCCTCTCTTCCTCAGTGAAGACTTTGTATTCTTTTCCAATTTCCAAAAATGCATTTCTCAGCTTGGCAATGACTTCATCTTGAGCAGGGCCCTACATAAAATTATATAATGACAATTTTATTGTACGGAATGAAAAATTCACAACTTATATATCAAAGAAAACTCTAGTCGTCTTATAAAAGTATTGCTAAAACAAGTATTGTCAGATTGTCACCTTTTCACATGCATAGGATAGGCGCTCCTCTGCTTCAAGCTCAGTTAATGATCTTTTGCCCCATGTTTCAACAGCTAATTGCACAGCCTTTTCAACCAAGTCCACATTTTTATTTGATAGTTGGCAAGGGAGTAACTTCTCATTCACCTGAATAATGATATATGTGGAGTTTCAAAACAGTACTGTAAAAAGTACGTAGAGACAAACATATAAACAAATAAAGGCGCACACACACATCTAAATCAACATAGATTTATGTGTACCTTTTGTAATATAAATATATTTGAAAAACAAAAAGATTTGGAATTCAAGTTTCTTTTCTACAGACATCCAGAATTCCCTATCCACCACCTTCCAGATATTCATCTTTCACAGCTTAATTCTATTGATAACACCAACCGATTTCTTCCCTCCATTTTAAACCATAAATGCAGCTCTTTACAGTCAAAGATGATCTAGCAAAAGCCTGGTTCAAGCATAACATTCTTCTCTTTGCATATTGTTCACTATCGTAAACTGAAGGATGCAAACATACTCATTGGGTTTAATGTTGCCTAATGATTGCTGTCCACAACTCCCAAGTGTGACAAATTTATTAACCATTGATTCGTTCCAACAAAATGAACCATCATAATTTTGAGAACTGTCATTGCCAACCAGCACCTTTTCATGTTTTCCCATTAGTGGAATCTTTCTGAGTCGTAGCACACTTAAATTTAGAAAACGATGAAAAAGTACAAGAGAGAGATAAAAAATGAGGGAAAAACAAATAATTAGTTAATTTAAATTTTAAAAGCCCATGATTGTGAAGCTAGAATAGAACAGAAGTAAAATTAATTTGAGATTGTTGATTAGGGACAATAAGAGCAGTTATTTGATCAGTTCAATATGTAAAGGGACTAAAGGTGGGATTCCTTCAGAGAGCTACAAATTTCATGAAATAGGGAAATTGTTGGAGAAATTTTTTTTTTCTGCTGGTCCCTGTTCGATTTCACTCAATTACTAAAACTCATCTTTTCTCCACCCAATTGTTTCAAAGGTTCTTAAAATGTCTTAAATATCCTTATCTACTTATTGCTTTTCAGAAATAATACATAGGGCATTTTGGTCTAAGCGAATAGATTGCTAACACCCTCCTTCTAGAGAGTAAGCAGGGGTAAGTTAGCGCACCCAAACCATGATTGTATTTTACATATGCAGTGTTTAAAAGAAAAACACCATACCTTCCATGTCTTGTAGGGAGGAGGCTTCTTTATTGAAACAAAGCCCTCTTCGGCTGGCTTAACAACTCTGCAATCAAGTTCACAGAAAAAATGTAATGCTTGTTTGATAAGATGTCTTCAATAACTTGGAACTTGTTTTACTTTCAGATCTAATGCAAGACAGGCTCTAAAAGTAGGAATTTAACCATAGGATAGAGGTAATCAAAGGATTTTTTTTCTCACCCATTAAGGTTTCATCAGTGACAAATAAAACTCAGAAAAAAGTGAGATTGTGCAAGCAAGGCATATATATATTTATGTGTGTGTGTGTGTGTGTAATTAAAATAGGTCTGCCTTTAAATAAAAAGGCATGGTGGGAGGCACCAGAAAAACCTAAACCACTTCACTCCTTCACTTCAGACAAGTTTTTTTTTTTCTTTTTCCGTGTAAACGGGCAAGCACACACTTCCATTCAAGCATTTTTGTTTCTAACTTTGCAAAGAGAATCTCACTCATTAAAATCCCACCCCAGGCAGCATCTCCTTAAACCATCCTCACCTCCCCCCACTGAACCTATCCTCTTTTCTTCCAAATACCATTTTAAATAATTTCAATCAAATGGCAACGGGTACATGGAAGAACACATTATCCATAATAAAATAATACCTAGACATCAGCATCTCACGAAGCTTCAACCGTGCCATAAATTCAGCATTACCACCAAGGATTATATCTGTCCCACGACCAGCCATATTGGTTGCAATTGTAACTGCCCCAAGACGACCACTCTGTGCCACAATTTCTGCTTCCCTCTCAACATTTTCTGGTTTTGCATTAAGAACCTAGAAACAATACATATTTCATTCTATAGCCAAAAAATATTAAGAAAAAAAAGTGGTTGCATCTCATTCTATCAAATGGATGAGCAGATGGTCAGTGTTATCAACAACTTGTCCTAGGCTGAGTAGGCTATCTATTTTAGAAGCAAAAATTATTTGAAACAGGTATCATTGACAAAGTATTATAGTAACATAATATGTCTATGAAGCATAGACACTGCTTGAGCTGGTGGAGTATCTATGTCAGACAGACATGTTTTTCTGAAACCAACTTCGGTAGGACACATGTTGAACACCCCCCATTCGATTTCCAATCAAAAAGCTCAACCACTTGAGCCAACACCTACGAATGTTTGGATTCTTCAAGCACACTTGTATTATAAGAAAATAAATAAACTTTTTTAAACTTTCAAAAAGTCACCTTAAAATATAATATAAAATATTTTTAAAAAGAATGTGTTTCAATGTTGTTTTGTGTGATTTACTAATTATTATCATAGAAAAAATGTCCAACTTATCAAGTTGTTTTAAGAAAGCGAATACGCCTTTCTTGGAAAAATATAATTCATCTTTTTTATGGATTTTTTTATAAAGAGAAAAAGTGCTTACATTGTAAATGATGCCTCTAAATATGGTGGTATAGTATAGGAAGACAAGCAAGACCTTACCTCATGTGGAATTCCAGATTCTTTCAATTGCTCTGACAAAGCATCGCTCTGCTCAACACTAGTCGTGCCAACAAGCACTGGTCGACCAGTTTTGTGCATCCTAGAGATTTCCACTACAACTGCACGCCATTTCCCTGAAGTTGCCCTAAAAACTACATCAGATTCATCCTGAGAAAGAAATTAAAGATTAGTAACTACACATGAGATGGAAGCAATCCACAAAGATGAACAGTGAGGCTTCTGAACTTAACTTTAAATGGAAGCAATCCACCTACACTACCTCAGATGGAACTAGAATAATTTACACATACATTGTCCATCTAGATATAATAAATATATTACCATTACTCTAGTTCAGGAATTGGAATACAGATTCCACATGGCAAAACAATCATCAGTTTATTAAAATGCTGCACATGAAGGACAAGCAAGAAGAAACCTTTCTTATCATAGGTTTGTTTGTTGGCACAATTGTAACTTTAAGCTTGTAAATGCTCTCAAATTCTGTGCTTTCTGTTGCTGCAGTGCCAGTCATGCCACAAAGTTTGGGAAACTGTAGAGGTACATAGTTGAAAGCATCAAGATAATTTCAAAGGCAAATGAATGATGATTCACTTAATCAGCTCAAATATGACATTGCCAACCTGAAGAAAGAAATTCTGGTAACTGATGGAAGCCAGTGTGACAGTTTCATTTTGAATTGGCAGCCTTTCTTTTGCCTCAACTGCTTGGTGAAGGCCATCACTCCACCTTCTCCCCTATAAGCAAATAAAAATTACTAGTGCCAAATTAACTTCTCAGAAATATCAACACGTGAATACTCTTTTCTCACGTAAGTTTAATTATTTGTTTTCTCTATAGAATTGATAGTGAGTACCAATAATATATAAGATTTTGCTCTTGGCTACACATGTACTCTACAATAATTAGATAGTAATATAACACCAAGGTTTGGCATTGTAATTACAAGTACAAAATATCCTTGTATATGTCATTTCATGGAAGGGTGTTTAAAGATAAGGAGAACATGTGAAATGTATCACAAGGTAGAATCTCTATTAGTTTGCATTTCAAGTAGGGAAGCTCAAGTATTGTCCAGGTGTAGACTGTAGACTAATTTTCTTGCAGAAACTTCAAACTAAATCTAGCGAATACTAACTACAACTATTCTTATAGTATCAATAATTAAATAATAATAATGCTTTAATTGTTGAATAACAGTCACAAGTTATCCAGTAAAGGACAAAGCAGCGCATTAAATTATAATTTAATACTTTTTCCTCAGCCATAATCTAAAACAGAAGAACTCCATAATAAAAGTTAGTATGTGTAAAAGGCTGAGATTATAATTATTATAAAAACAATTATATCAAATGTAGATCAATAAACTGCTATGCTGACACTACTATTCTCTGTCTTTGCTTGCTAAATTGTTTATTGCCATTAAGTCAAATAGAATCTCTCAATACCTGCATGACTCGACCAGTAAACTCATCAACAATAAGGACCTCTTTTCCACGGATAATGTAGTTTACATCTAGAAGAAAGAGTTCTTTTGCTTTTATCGCATTTAGGATATATGAAGCCCACTGTTCCCGTGGATCATATAAATCTTTGACAGCTAAAATTTCTTCAGCATCTTCATAACCCTGCTCAGAAAGTAGAACTGTTTTTTGTTTTTCATCCACCTGCAATGGCAATCTCAGTAAGGATAACAAAATTCAAAGATACGATTTTATTTTAATAAATTAAGCATATGTTCCTGTCATTGAAGACAAAAACAAGTTAAGGTCATGATGAAAATGTAGCGTCATGATACAAAAGAAATATCAAAACCTCCACAACCATGTTGATTTTAATTGATTTAACAGACTTTGTTTCCCATTTTCAACACAATATCTCTAATCTATTCATACACAACATACCATGAAAAGCACCCAGTTGTTAGGCAATGTGAATGACAGAATTTTATTCGCATTGCCAAGCAGCCCTGATATACAAACTAACTTGCATATCAAATTTACTGTTTCTATTCAGATAAGCATTTCGTTGTATATAATATTTAGAGAGTTTAACGACTATGTACTATCCGTGTAAATAAAAAATCATGGTAGATGACTTTTAAGGTATCTATTATAAAAGTCAATAAATTTATCCTACACGACAGCTTATGATTAGATTACAATGTAAATTTCTTTTATAATGTCAGTGCATAGCCTTTTTTCTCATATCTATAAGGCATCTTCTTATCTTCTCCCTCATTTTCATTAACCTAGGGCTAGTCTGATCATGTTTCCTACTTTTCTTTCAATCTACCCAACCCTCACCCCATATTAGCAGATGTTTGAAAAAACAGGAAAGGTCCATGACCTCCATAAAAAAGCAGGGATAAATATTCCTTCACCGTACATTTTTGTTTTTTGTAAATAGTACGAGTAATTCAAACATCTTCATGTCTCACAAACCAGGCAAATGAAGATCTCCTCTCAGTAAGTAGACCTTGAAAAAAGTGGAAAAAATAATAATCACGCATGAACTTCACTTAGCATTGTTGTTGTGTTTGAATTGAGGGATAAAAATATCAATTAATGAAAAAAATAAACACTTTTTTTGTTTTAATAATGTTAGGAACAATTTGAACACATTGTCTATGCTTTCAAAGTTCTTTTTTCTTTTTGGATTATGCATATGCGAAATCAACCTATTGATATTGGGATACAATTGATTCTTCCAATGTATCATTTTTAGTTCTAATGAAATTCATACGTTTAGGAAGAATCATCTTAGTCTTCCAACATCAATAAGTTGATTGATCTGCTCTTGTACGTTTCAGAAGGAAAAAAAAATAAAAAATCTCTGGGAGCACTTTCCTAGATCCAGAATAGAGTACTCAAGTTCTCTCAATAATTAAAAAGTACAATGTGCTTGAATCTAGCTGGGTTCACAGAAATTCTAGTTGTATGACTAAGATATCTAATGAAATCATTGTTGGAACTGAGATATCATTACAAATAAGGCAAACTAATATATCCTTCCATCAATTATACCTCCCGAAAGGGAAAAATTAACAATCACAAAGGAACTTCACTTACCATTGTTGTGAAGTTCCTATCAAGGAATCACAATATTAATACTAATCATGACAATGCACTCCCAGTTTATAATTTTGTTGTCATATTCTAATTAAAATTTATAAGCCCAACGGTAAATGCTGTGAGGAGACAACATTAAATGTAGCAAAATTTCCTTAATTATACATAATAAGACTTCTAAAAACATAAAATACCAGATTTGCTTACAGTGATCTGAGCATGTAGGAATAGAGAAACATAGAGTATGTATTCTGATAAACATAATACCTCAAATTTAAAAATGTAAACATAATTTATTAGACTTACAGTGTAATGTATGTCTCTCTCAAATGCTTCTGCAATCTTTGCAGCCTTATAATATCGATCACTGGGTTTCTCTGCAGGTCCTGATATAATAAGTGGTGTTCTAGCTTCATCAATAAGAATTGAATCAACCTCATCAATGATACAGTAATTGAAACCCCTTACAACAAGATCTTCGACACTCTGTACATTCCACAGTTCAGAGTTCAGCACCATATTAAAAGGATAGAAATTACAATCTAAAAAGCATTTTGCAAGAAATATGTAAAGGAAAAATTACTTTCCGTGGCAAGATTGTCTCTCAAGTAATCAAAACCAAGCTCACTATTAGTGACATATGTTATATCACATGAGTAATTTTCCTTTCTTTGCTGACTTGTCATATTCTCTGCCAACAAATATATTGAGTTAGACTGCCACAAAATAATAGATTTAAAATGTTTTACCGATTAAAGAAGCTCAGTTGAAAGAAGATAAAAATAAAAAGTAAAAAAAAAAACCCTAAACGAAAACCAAAGAACAAATTAAGTCAGGAATGAATAAGAGTTTATTAAGAAAAGAAAATAGACTGGAGGGCAACAAAGTAACACAGAAGTTTGAAACACAATGCCTTTATGCCCGAACATCTCCATGAGCACTTCTAGAAGAAGAAAAAATAAAATAAGTTTCTCCATAAGCTAAAATTAGTTTGTGCATAAGTTAATTTATAGAATCTCTCATATTAAAAAAAAAAAAAACAAATTTTTAACTTGTGTGTAAACTAATTTTAGCTTATGGAGAAATTAATTTTATTTTCTTTCAAGAAATGCTTACAAAGAAGTTTACCCAAGTAGGCTCACAACCAACCCCAAGTGATTAACAATGGATGAATATAGATGAAGTTAGAGAATACAGATAAAAAGAGGAGAGGGAAGGAACAAATTATGAGACATACGCTGAATGAGGCCAACCTTCAATCCTAGAAAGCGTGGAACCTGACCAACCCACTCACAATCCCGCCTAGCCAGATAATCATTGACAGTTACGACATGAACTCCCTTCCCACTTAATGCATTTAAATAAGCTGGCAAAACCGCAACCAATGTCTTCCCTTCTCCAGTTCTCATTTCAGCTATTTCCCCTTTGTGAAGAACCATGCCTCCTACATGACCCAAACTAACAATATTCATAACTTTTCCTCTTCTGCATATATTTATATACACAATAAATAGCACGAGCTAGAGTATACTACAATATGTATAAGGCAATAGAATAAGTACAAAACTTGGATACAATTCCACTTGTGTTTTTGGTACCGATTGGGACCTATGTTAATCTTCAATACAAACTTTATTGCGTCGGTTATTTTAATTGAAACATCACTTTGAAGAACAACACCAAAAGACACTTAATGCATGTAAGTTTTTTCCTACAAAATGACAGTCCAATGCCATAAACAACTATTCGTCGACGAAAGACTACCTATGAGCTGGACATCGAAGGGACGAAGGCCAAGAACCCTCTTCGAAGCTTCTCTCACCACAGCAAACGCCTCCTGCAACACATACGCACATACACTTTACTTCCTTGGTCACGATCAAGAGCAACTACATTTGATTTCAAACACCACTCGTAAAACTACAACAAGCAAAAGTATAAACCCACCGGCAAGATAGAATCCAAAGACTGGCCCTGTTGCGCGCGTTCTCGCAGCGCAAAAGTCCTGTCCCTCAGTTCCGAGTCCGACAATGCAGAAATCTCCGGTTCCAATCCTTTGATAATGTTAACAGTTGCAGCATATTGCTGCCTCGTGGATTCTCCCGTGTCAGCGCCTTTGAAGATGCCGCCGAGCAAACCTCCGAGGGACGCCATGGCACCCGATCGACGCCTCCTGCTCCGACGTGTGCCGGAAATCGACGGCGGATGGAGCAGGAGGTCTCCGCGAAGAAAAGCAGAAGCCGGTGGAGTTAGGGTTTTGTAGTGATAACATGCGTGCGGGTTCCACGTTTTGGAGGTGAAAGAGGAACAGAGCGACGACGACGCCATGGTTGGGATTGAGAATTGTGCACAAAAATTGAAGAAATTGTCTATAGTGAGGATTTTGAATTGGGTTAGACAGGGAAGATAGGTTTCATGGTCTTGGTGCGAGTGTGGTAGCTAGTAAAGCTGCAAACAACGACGGTGAGGTTCTTTCCGCTTCTGAAATGAAATGTTGTGATGGATATAACATTGGCAACGTGGACACGACGAAAGATAAGATAAGGAGAATCAAGTGTAGGCAAGTCCACGGTGGCAGTAGTAACACATTCTTAAGAGGAGAATATCATTTTTAAATAAATTTAAATCAAAATAATTATTGTTCAGTTTTAGAAAGGTATGTTTTCTACAAGGAAAAAAAAAAGGTAATTTAAAATAACTTTTTAATTCTCAACGTAGTCGATCATGCTATAGGTAATAATAGGATGTGTTAACACTCTTGAGATTTGTGTTGTGAGTCTACAAATAATAATCATCCTAAGATGTTAATTATATGCTTTTATAATGTCTTGTGACATTACATTGACTAAAGAAACTATAGATGTGAAATGAATAGATTTACACAAAATATATTTTGTAAATAAAAAAAATATGAGTATTTTTCACTTTTTAAGTGGTAAACTAAGTTAGGAATATAAATTTGTCTACGGCTATAAAAGTGGTAAACATATTTGGCAGATATGCTGATCATTATAATAAGAGGATAATGAATATAACATAATGCAAATATTTAAAATAATTGCTTTGGACAATCATTTCATATATTTAATTTTTTGAAATTAATCGGATAGTTTTAGATATTTACTTACTTAATCACATTCTTTCAATTTAATTTATCAATTCAACATATATATATTTTTTAAATATCTTTTATCTTATAAATATAAGATATTTTTAAGTGATAATTTTTTTCTTAATGAACAACTATTTTTTCAAGATTTGAGAGAGAAATGTAATAAAATCTCGTCTCGGAATAATATTATAACATATAACAAAATTTAAAATTTATCTTAAAATTGATTAGGATGTATATATTTATGTTCAAATCATTTAGTATGTAATAAATAAATATTAAACAATTTTCTGTAAAATATTATGACTTTTTCTTATAAATATTTTCTCTTAAATAAGTATATAAAAAATTAAGTAAAAATAATTTATAGCAACGCAATTCTTGATAAAATTTATGTTCCATATCAACAAAATATGTACGATAATATATATACATAATAAAAAAGTTTTAATTACATTAAAATTTTTAATATTTAAAATTAATTCTATAATTATTTTTTAAAAAATTATATAATATTATTTAAAAATTGTTTAAGGCCTTAAAATTCCTCAACAGTTCAGAGTATATTGGTTTACAATAACTTTTACACGTTTTTTTATTTAAAAATCATTTTGATAAATATTAAAAAAATTAAATTACTAAATTGAGAGAATATTGGTTTAAAGTATACAATTATTTTATTTTTATTATAAGTTTTATTATTATATTAAACTAATGATTTGATATAATTATAATTATTAATTTAAATAAATCTAAAAATTATTATCATGATATTGAATGTAAGTTAATGAAAATGTATTAAAAACTTAAATTATTCTTAATAATTTTAATTTTATATTACAATTAATAAATTTCTAAATTTATAATTGAATTTTTTAATTCACTATTATCATTAATATGGATTTACTAGTGTAAATAAATTTAGAAAGTTAATATTAATAAAAAATATACTATTAAAAAATTATATGATTTATTACATTTACATATAACATCATAAATATATTAAAAATTACGTTCTATGTACTAAAACTAAATTTATTGAAATACGGAATCAAATGAAACAATAATTAACTAAAATTAATATTTATATAGAAAGTTATTAAAAAAATAAAATGAACAAATATGATATTGAAAACAAATTCAATTTTATTATAGATGACAAAAATATAAGAAAATATAAATTAAAAGAGGTAAAAAATACTAAGAAAATATAATAAAAAGTTTTAAATATAAATATAAAATATATGTTATTTGTATGTCAGAGGATTTTAAAAGAATTGGTACTCATGTATGATTGTTATTGTATAATAACGAAACAACTTTAAATAGAAACAAGGAAATTGTGTTTGTTAGATGTTTGCTACTATTACTGTTATAATAAAACATCTATTTTAGCTTCAATCATTGGTTAACTAGGAAATATCATATATAAAAATGGAAACAAATCAATCTCTTTACATTTTGTAAAAACATTTAGAACTTCAAATAATTGTGTTTGATAAAAAGAAAATTCAACTCATCTTAATACCAACAATTCTTGCAATTTGTTTAGTATTAATTATAATACATATAATTATGTTATATGAATATTCTTAAGCTATAAATGAACTATATTTATACGTAGCATTATTAAAGAATAGCAAAAATGAAAAGCAAGTGATGAAATAATTATAAGATAAATATAATGGAGATATAAATTCCAAAAAATAAATAGATTCAATCCCAACATTTGTATTTAACAAATGACTTCTAAAAGACAAAGAATAAAAATTAAAAATAAAGAATTCACAAGATGAAAAAAATCCAATTCAATTTATCAAAATCATAATTTTATAATCTAGAAGCTAAACATAATAATAACAATAAAACTTTTATTTTCTATATTTTTTGTACAAATTTTAAGAGTAGTTCTGAAATATATATATATATATATATATATATATATATATATATATATATATATATGTGTGTGTGTGTGTGTGTGAGAGAGAGAGAAACTTAAAATTAAGATGATAAATAATTTTGAGAATAGAGATATAATATAATAATATAAAAAATTTCACATTACATAAATATTGTCATAATTTTAGTTTATGATGCTTTAAGAAAAGAAAGAATTTGAAAATGAAGAAAGAAAAAAGAAATGTTTTAAGACGTGATTCTTTGAGGATAGACAAAACTCTGTTGTTCACCATTACTTACATCAACGAAAAGTCATGAAATTAGAAGATAAAATAAAAATTAATAATAAAAATATAGGGTTCAATCTCATTGTCGAACTTTGTCTCTACGAAGTAAATACAAAGTGATTTAAAACTTTTAGGTTAATAGATATAATAAAATTGCCATCTATAATAAAATTGATTTTGTTTTGAATAAATCTAGATTCAAATTCAACTGTGTCTATTAACCTATAAGAGCAACTCTCTCAAAGCTTCATAATATAATTTCTCTAGCTTTCCTTATTATATCTAAGATTTCAAAAAATGAAATATAAACATATTCAATTGGCTTGGACGATTTGAAAGAACTAGATTCAAATTCAACTGTGTCTATTTATTATAATCCACTCTCGTTATTCAATTACTTACTCATTTGATTAAATTTAAAATATTTTTTATTTAATCTTCAAATTTAGATAAGCGTATACATTTTTGAATTCTTGTTCACGCCTATCATGTATTTTATTATGTATGATTATGGTGATGATTTGTTCGACAATGTTTTACGTAATAATGACATGCTTAAAAACCAGATGTGTTAGATAAACATTTTAAAAACAGTGACATGTGGGTGAATGAATGTATTTTGAGTGTCAATGACGTATTTTATAATAACCTCCAAGTTTATGTTTTTTTAATCACAGTGATACGCCAAACATATATTTTAAGTAACAATAACAAGTTATGTAATATTCTTGTAGTACGTCTTGCACACGTTTTAAATAACAATGATGCATTAATTTATATTTTCTAACACTAATAATATGCAAAACACATGGATTTTAAGTAAATGTTATATATTGGGTAACATTTTTTTTACTAGTAATGAAAAGCCACACACTGCCGTGATCATTAATACTGTGAACAATATATATTTAAATATATTAAATGATCATTAAGTTTAAAAATAATAAAATAATAAATTATATAAAAATTATAAAATTAAAAAGAAAATAAAAAAGATAAAATTGTAAATATATAATTAAATATATTAAATATTTATTATTATAAAATTTAAAAAAAATAAAAAAGATAAAATTGTAAATATATAATTAAATATATTAAATATTTATTTTGTTCGGATACTAAAATCCCATATTTAATAAAAGTTACACAAATTTAAAAATTCATGACCCTCCCCGCTCCTAAAAATAACAGCAAAGTCACGTAGATGATTCAAAGATCATTATATTTTTAAACTAACATATATTATTGATACGTATTTATGAAAAAAAATTAGAAAAGTATTGCTTTTACACATGTCAACGTCCTAATATCAAATTGATAAAATAATAATTATAAACTAATAATAATAATAAGAATAATAAGTTAAAAAAAATTAAAATAAAAAAATTAAATTTATTAATTTATTAATTTTAACATAAGTTGTAACGAACTCTATAAATGACTACTGTAACGATGTATTCGCAAAATAGTAAATAAGTAAATAACGACATCTATCTTACATTATATTATTGTAATTGTAACATATATTGAAATTCCGATTCACTAACGGAACCTCAAAATATAGTAACATAATTTACGTAATTTATTTATATATTATACATGTAAAAGTAGCTCCCTCAAAACTATCTTACTGAACTATCCCTGCTGTCCAGTAGTCACATCTCTATCTCTCAGCTCATGATCTGCTCCCACATAAAAGTGATCATCGCAGTCTCATCCACATGGAAAAATAGGGGTAAGTATTAAATCATTCGATATAATAAAACAAATATAGAAGTAATAATTATATATTATGATTAATTACGAAATCATCATCACACTAAGACATCTTCCGGAAGTATACTCTAACTATGGACACATTGTGATCGACACCCGCATACTGTAACATCCTGGTTCTCAATACCCCTGGTTTGTTAAATTTTGATAAAATCTTTGTCAAAATTTTAATTATTAAAATATTAGGAATTGGGTAAAGAAACTGTAGAGTTTTATGTTTGTTAGATTATTTGTGTTTTTCTAGAATTTTTAGAAAATACTTAAAATTGATCCGTTTCGCGGGCAACTGGACGCCTGATAGTAATTATATGATTTAGGGTTAAAATTGAAAGAGTATGGACTTAACAATTTTAATTATCACATTTAGAAATTATTGTTTTCTTGTATGCATTGAGTCTGGGTACATTAAAAGTTTATTATGTGTATAAATAAACAAGAAACATATGATGGTTAATATGGTTTGGAGTGATGTTGGAGTCTTAAGGGTTGTGGGTTCAAATCTTGACTAGGGTAATAAGGAGAAAATAAAGATATTTTTTTTTTATATAATGCGCTGAGCGCACGGAAATCCGCTGAGCGGATTCTAAGTCGAAATCTTATTACTTGCGGCTTCATATCCGTCGAGCGCACTAGAAATGCACTCGAGCGGATTATGTCTCGCTAATCGATCAACAGTGTTTTTAATCGACTAAAATAGAGAGTTTTGAGATCCGCTGGCGCATCGGAAATGCGTTGAGCGGATTGTGGTTTGAAATCTCTATTACATGCGGCATGTAATCCGCTGGGCGCATCAGAAATGCGCTGAGCGGATTATTAGGTGAAATATTGACTTTAAAAAGACAGAGTGTCATTATTCTGTAATATGTAACCTAGTTCCTCATTTCTCTTTTTCTCTCAAACGTTTTCTTACCTTCAAGCGTCATTTTGAGGGAGAAATCTTGGTTTTCTTGAGAAGCTCCAATAGGTAAGTTGGTTTATCTCAATCTCCTCTACATTTCTACCATTTTATTTTTCAAAACGGTGCATTTTCTATTTTTCTCCTCACTTGGCTCAACTTGAATGGATGTAGGAAGAAGGTTATTGTAGGTTTTACACCTAGAATACTAGAATGATGCTTAAAATTGAGGATTAGAAGTTGTTAAGCTAAAAACTTTAAGAGCCCTAATTCGTAGGTACTATTCATTGAATTTTTGGGACTTGTGTGAACAGAATTAGGAATTGGTATCTTCATGAAAGTTGTAGCTCTTTAAGTTGTCGAAATTTATAAACTAATTTCACATTAAACGGATATTTATAGCTTAAGTTATGCACATTTTACTATCAAGTGTTCTAGCTGTGACGTTAAGAGGTAGCCCTGTTTCAACAGCCTAGGTTTTTGAATTACTGAGATTGATACGTGTGAAATTAGGACTTAATTCCTTCATAAAAGTTGTAGGAAATTATATTCCCGAAATTTAGAAATTTATTTCATGTTAATATCTTATGTGTAGCAAGAGTTATAATCCAATTACCAAGGCATATTCAGAGTGTTATTGTAGTTGAGCCTAGTTGGAAACAACCACTGAAAACTGAAAACTGCATCTATTCTATAGGGTATTTGAATTTATTTCCTTCATCAATATTGTAGGTAATTAAGTTATTGAAATTTTGGCTCAAATCTCATGCCAAAACAGTTTATATAACTCTAGAAAATTTCGAAATATTGAACCTTGTCCATGGTTGTTATTAAGATTCTTTCTACTCTAAGTGCCTACAAAATAGGATAATTTCTAAGTTAATTGTAGGGTGAATGTGAGCTTAAAATAGTATTAGAAATGGATTAACAATACAAAATGAATTTAAATTCTCATGAGATAGAATCATAGAAATATAAGATTCTAACTAGCATTTTATTACGTATATAGATTTTGCTGAAACACAACATCAAGCTTTGAAAGGAATAAATGTGAACTTATCAGGTAAGGGGTGAGCTATATAGTAAGGATTACATCATAAACTTGTTTGACCTTATTTGTTGAATTTGTCTAAATTTGTTATGATTGATCATTTTGATTTTATTATATGCTTGGTTGTGAAAGTGATCATGAATTGCTTACGTGTATGATGATGTAAAATATATGCTTGGTACTCTATTATGATATGTATGGTCTTTGAGTGAACATTTATATGCATGGTGGTTTTTCATGAGAAAATTCATTGAAAATTAAATTGAAAGAATTGGATGATGGGTTGTGAACCTTTTTTGAACTATATTGGAAGTTTTCTCGCTTGTAACAGTGATTGGAAATTTTTGGGAAGTCTCGTATTACATGGGAAACTCTGTCAAATTTTTGGAAAAATGTGAATTTCTAAGAAAAACCACTTAGGGACTCATACATTACTCATTTGAAAATGGTGATTTGTGAAATCTGGAGAATCGGAGATTATGGACTCTGAGAATACGATAGGGAGGCCCTGAGGGAGGACTTGAGGATAGGAAGGGTAGTGGTTGGAGGCCCCAAAAGACCCAGGCTCGCTACCTGTTGTCGGGGATCCCACTGTACAAACTCTGCTATACTTGACTGTGCTCTTACCGTATATCAATGGTCAGTGAGCTACTGGGTTTATATTTGAGCATGGGTCTCAACAATCCCGTGGGTGGATTTTCCATGCCTAGTAGTGTCAACTCCTGGCTACCCCAGTACTGATTTGAGAAATGATTCGGGCCCGCATGCATAAACATTTTAGAAAACATATTAGGATCATGCATCATTAACATCAATCATTTGAAATTTGATTAACTTGTGAATGTTTATGATGTTGATTTTAAAATGATGTATGAACTGTTGCTCACCCTCTTGTCTTTCTGTTTTCTTTATTTCCTTGTATTTGCGGTACTCGTTGGACCTGATCGGTCATTGTTTGAAGAAAGGGGAGATGACACAGATTCCACACCCGATGAGTATGATACTCATACTCGTTAGCTGGGAGCCACAATGCTGACAACATGTATTGGGATAAACATATCCAAACTTTTATAGATAGTCTTTTGTAGTATATAGACTTACATGGTACTGAGTAGTATTCACTATTTTGTGTAGTTAGCTGCTCTGTAGGAAGTATCCCAAATGTTGCCTTAATATTTTGGAGGACTGTACTAATATTTCATCTATATGTAATTATGAATGTTTACTTTTAGTACTTTTTAAAATGATGAAATGCAGGAATGTATTATTGAAAATTTATGTATATTAATATTATGTACAAGGGAAAGATTATTATCGGTTAAAAAAAAATTTATGCTAAAAAATTATTAATTCTTCTGAGTGAGGGTTTATAAGGTAGGGTGTTACAAATACCATTCTGACCACCCTCCACATAGAGTAGGATTATTGACGCACTTCATCACTCATACTGGAGTACCCCTCTGAGCGCGCCACCAGTCATCCCTCCATCGACTTCTCACCACCTGATCTCGTAGTCTACCTGACCCGACCAATCAGTAAAGTCTGGGACCTCATTCAGAATCCTCTGACATAGTTATTACACTAATGTACTTTGTACAACCCCGGGTACCATTCAAACACAACAAAATCATTCACATTTGCTGGATTCTAGACCACCTGTCCTCACGGCTCATTCAAGTAAATAAATAATAGTATGTGACTAATTCTGGGCACCAACCCTCCAGCTCAGTCTAAGCAATACATAACATCTCATGATTGATTATGGGCATCAACCCTTAGACTCGACTC
The DNA here is from genome assembly GCA_963425845.1 of Sphenostylis stenocarpa. Classification (NCBI taxonomy): domain Eukaryota; kingdom Viridiplantae; phylum Streptophyta; class Magnoliopsida; order Fabales; family Fabaceae; genus Sphenostylis; species Sphenostylis stenocarpa. Next base: position 18,813,281 of record OY731407.1, read on the forward strand.
GACCTACACACGTCACAACACACTATTGAATCTTTAAAACTGCTACATTCATTCTATATTTTAAATATATATATATATATATATATATATATACATATATATTATTCTTCTTCTTTTTTTCCGAAACCATTTCCGAAATCACTTCCGAAATCATTTCCAAAATCATTTCCAAAATCATTTCCGAAATCATTAAATTACTATTTTACCCTTAATCTTTTCTAAAAATTCCATATATGTCCCTAAATGACTATTTTGACCCTTAGATGTTTTCGAAAATTCCTTCCATGTCCCGAAAATGACTATTTTGCCCTTGGACATTTTCAAAAATTCTATTTATGTCCCTAAGATGTAAAATGACTATTTTGCCCTTGGACATTTTCAAAAATTCTATTTATGTCCCTAAGATGTAAAATGACTATTTTACCCTTGAACATTTTCAAAAAATCCATTTATGTCCCTAGGATGTAAAATGACTATTTTACCCTTGAATATTTTCAAAAATTCCTTCCATGTCCCTTTCTTCTTCTTCACGCCAGTAACAAATTTTGCATATTTTGATAGATTTCAAATTACTTGGTTTTAGACAACCAAACTAGTCCCAAATTCAAATTAAACATGAATTATATCTAATTTAAGTTGAAAACAACAATTTTACCATATAATTCATCCTTAATTTTAAGAATTTCAAAAAAACTTTTAAACGGTGAACAGTTCATCATAATCAGAAATTCTTCAGACATTCAAATAATTCATATCTCTACTCTTATTCCTTATTCACAGAGTACCCATCAATTCAATTTCATATATTGAATGAATTAAATTTCCCCTTACCTTGTATGATATTTCTACCGAAACTTTTCCACTTAATTCTAACTCTCTCCTGTTTCACCAGATCCTGCAGGAGTAGAGTATCATTGCTTAAAATTTAGATAAAAGAAGAAGAAAGATGAGGAACACGTGATATGGGAGGAAGAATTTATTGCTGTAACCATTCCTCCCCCTTCGAACATATAAAAAAAAAATTTACTATGCATGAGAAAAATTTCGTTACGAAATTTTCTTGCACAATAATATTATTATAATATTAAAAAAAACATACATCACATAAGTCAACATTGTTAGCAAAATTTGGGTCATGTATATATATGATACATAATTTAAATGTGTTAAGGTCATTATTTATTAAGCCAAATAATAAAGTGGTCTGACTAAATTAAAGTTTTGGCTAAAAGCATATGTCATGAAAATAAAATTGTGTAGAGACCATTGAGCAATTTCTAATTTGATGAGGGGTCAAATTGGAAATATTAAAACTTAAGTAATTAACCTAATTCTCGGTTATCTAAAGGGTCATGGTCCCCTTCGGGAGCACACACACGAACGTAAGTATCGAGTCCCGTTCCTTTCTTTCTATCCCCATCAAGAGAGAAAATCAAGAGGGAAATACAGGTGCTCTTCAGGTGGAAGACCATAAGATCAATACAGTGCTCTACAAAGACATCATCATTAGGACTAATTCAGGTACGCTTTCGCATTCAGTTTACAACATGTTTATCAGTATGAAATTATGTTTATGTTTGATCGTTAGAATCAAAATCAGGATTATTATTATTATTATTATTATTGTTTTTCCAACAATTGGTATCGAGCCGCCCATATTTGATTCATGTCTCGTTTAATTTATAGAACCCTAATTATGAAAATTAGGATTAATTTTGTTTTAAACAATTCAAATTACCCAATTTTATGAATCCTAAGTGGAGAATAATCTCTAATTTTCGTGAACCCTAAAAATTTAAATTTGGGGGTAACATCCCCAATCTGATTCTGCTTGCTGATGGAACCGTGGAGGAAACTATGGATTCTTCTTCTTCTTCTTCGTTTTTCCCTTTTGTTTTAGTTTAAGTTTCAAGTTTTACTGAGAAAAAAAAATAGTGTTTCAAATTTCAATTTTTTTTGTATTGGGTTCTCTGTTCTTTTTTGAATCTTTTGTTTTTATTTAATTTTATGGGTTTGGAATTGGGAGTGGTGTTTGGGGAATTCCCGACATAGAGGATCTTAGGCAACTGGTGAATGTTTCCACATGTGTGGCTGTTATTATTTTATTGCCTCTATTCCCTAGGAATTTAAGGAAAATTTGATGTTAAATTAGGGTTTGAGTGATTACTGTTTAATTCCCTTTTAGGGTTTAGAGCAGTATGCTAAAGAGACTCATAACTATCTCTGTTTCATCCCTAGTGTGATTTTAGGGAGATGTTCATCCTTTATGTATTGGTGGAAAATGAGGCATTTTTTCATCCTTTGATTTATTCAAATGAGGTGTTCATCCCTAATGAGATTTTAGGGAGGTGTTCATCCTTAGTAGAATTCTAATGAGATGATTCTCTTTTGAATTAGTTTGCAAATATTAAATATTTGATTTTGTTATATAAATTAAATATTCAATTTTTTGGTAGTTTAATATTTTTTGTGAGCAAATTGAGTCAAGAAGTCACCAAAGTAAGTTCTCTTGAATTGGGCAGTTCATGAAAAATATTGAATGTTAGTGTTTGTGTATATTCATGCAAGTATTAGTCGGCCCAAAGGAAGATTAATATTTGACCGAATTGCATACACACTTGTAATGATAAACATGTGATAATTATAAGGATTTGCTTTGTCGATGATAAATTAATCCAAAGACTGGTTTGTTGTTGGACGTGTTTTATTGTCAATGTTTGATTATTACAACAAGATACCTCTAGCAGTTAATATTACTGTCCAAAGACTTGATATTGATGGTGCATTGGGTATCTTGAGATGGGTTAAACCACTATTTGAATATATATTATTTATTTTTATATAATGTGAGCATAATTAGTTTATTTCTCGTGTTCTAAATTCAGCTACAATTTCTTATGTATCTCGCCAATTTAAATTCTGTTCGGTCCTCAATGGAACAAATTATAAGGACTGGAAAGAGAACATTGATATTGTTCTTGGTTGCATGGATATGGATCTTGCGTTAAGGACTGAGCAACCCCCTACTCCTACGGATTCAAGTACCTCTGAACAAAAAAGAGATTATGAGAAGTGGGATTGCTCAAATCGCATGAATCTAATGATCATTAAGCGCGACATCCCGGAGGTGTTTAGGGGCACTGTTTGTGAAAACATCACAAGTGTCAAAGAATTTCTTACTGAAATTGAGCAGCGCTTTGCAAAAAGCAATAAGGCGGAGGCAAACACTCTTCTTCAGAACTTGATCTCCATGAAATATCAAGGCAAAGGAAATATAAGGGAGTACATTATGAGCATGTCTAATATTGTTTTTAAACTCAAGGCACTAAAGCTTGAACTCTCAGAAGACTTGCTCATTCATTTGGTGTTGATTTCTCTTCCTGCAACGTTTAATCAATTTAAGATATCTTACAACTGTTAGAAGGATAAATGGTCTCTTAATGAACTCATTTCACATTGCGTACAAGAAGAGGAAAGAATAAAGCAAGACAAGATAGAAAGTGCTCATTTTGCAAGCACCTCCAAGGCTAAGGGCAAAAGAAAGAGATCAGAGGATCTCAAGAAAGAAGCTGCTAAGGGTCCAGAACAAAAGAAACAAACTCAAGAAAACAAATGTTTCTTTTGCAATAAGACTGGACACATAAAGAAGAAATGTGATAAATATCATGCTTGCCGTGAAAAGAAAGGGTTGCCTAAACTACCGGAAGCCAATTGATTCTGAAAGATGGATTTATGTTGGAGATGGTAAATCGGTAGAGGTGGAAGCTATAAGACATTTTAAATTGTTGTACTGGTTTTTTATTTGGATTTGAAAAACACTTTTGTTGTGCCGTCATTTAGATGGAATTTGGTTTCAGTTTCTTATTTGGACAAATTAGGTTATTTATGTTCATTTGGAAACAATAAGTTCAGTTTGTCTTTTAATTCAGATATTGTTGGAACTGGTTCACTTTTGATTTATGATAATTAGTATTTACTTGATATTGTGGCCACCTATAATGAAACCCTTAATACAGAATCATGTGGTACTAAACGTAAAATTGAAAATACTCATTCAGGTGCATTATGGCACAAGTGCTCAGGTCACAATCAAATCGTGACGTTTGAGCTTGTGTTACACTCTTAAAGATATGGTAGAGAGTATGATTTATCATTCCACCTTACTGGAATCACTTTGGGGAGAGACACTAAATACGACATCTTATATTCTAAACAGAGTATCAACTAAAGCAGCAACCAAAACACCTTATGAGCTTTGGATTGGGCGACAACTTAGTCTGAAGCATTTCCATGTGTGTGATTGTCCAGCTGAGACAAGACCTTATAAGTCAAATGAAAAGAAATTGGACTCCCGAACAGTAAGTGGTTATATTATTGGTTATGCTGAAAGATCCAGGGGATATAAATTTTATGATCCCACATTAAAGACAATTTTTGAGACGGGAACTGCTACGTTCTTTGAGGATATTGAGTTTGGGGGGAAGAATAAGATTAAAAATTTCATCTTGGAGGAAGAATCGGTAACAATTTCAGAACCGATTCAAATAGTTACTTTTGATAAAGTAAGTTCGGAACCTCCACAAGGCATTGTTGATGAACCCCTTACTCAAGATGATTTGGTTGTTCATGAAGAACAAACTCAAGATCCTCAAGAACCTGTGCATCATGAGCTAATAACTTTGCAGAGATCCACTAGAGAAAGAAGAAGTGCTATTTCGGATGATTACATGGTATTTCTTCAGGAACATGAGGAAAATAATGATATAATGGAAGATGATCCAGTTAACTTCTGTCAAGCTATACAAGATTCTAACTCTCAAAAGTGGATTGAAGCAATAGGATAAGTATAAGTTCATGCAAGACAATAAGGTTATTGGGAACTTGTCCCATTACCAGAAGGTATGAAACTCATTTGGCTTCAAGATGAATATTGTTGATGATTGTATGTATCACAAGTTTAAAGGGAGACAAGTTTAGTCTCAATCAGTGCCCAAAGGGAATTTGGAAATTGAGGAAATGCAAAAGATTTCCTATGCATCAGTTGTAGGGAGTTTGATCTATGCCCAAATATGTACGCATCCAGACATAGCATATATAGTTGGGGTTCTAGGCAGATATTTAAGTAATCCAGGAATAGACCATTAAAAAGCAGCAAAAAGGGTCATAATATAAGAGAACAAAAGATTATATGCTCACATACAGGAGGTCAGACCAGTTGGAGATCGCTGGGTTTTCTAACTCAGATTTTGCAGGATGTCAAGAATTTGTAGCATGCTATGAGACATCAAATCATGGAATATGACTGAGAAATTTTGTCACAGGGCTGCAAATTGTGAAAGGCATTGAAAGACCACTTAAGTTATAATGTGACAATAAATCAGCTGTATTGTTAAGGAAATAGTACAAAGTGGACAAATTTTCATAGAACACTTAAGGACAAACTCCATGATAACATATCATCTAACTAAAGGACTTCCGCCCAAGGTCTTTCATGAGCATGTTGCTCACATGGGTGTTTTACAGTTTGAGGAATTTGTGGTTTAGTGGGAGTTAGTCACTTTCATATATTTTATGTTATATGTTTAATTTCATATATGTATACATTGATTTTTAGACATATTTGGTTATTTATAGATATGCGGTTTTTTCATTCATTCATTACACTTTATACATTAAGGATATTATATCGATTTCGATAAGTTAAAGTTTGGACCAGTTGAAAATAGACATGTACAAATCACCTTCACGTAATTTTTCATGCTACACATTTCATGATGAATCCATGTCATTTAGTTATGTTAGGATGAGTAATCATTGTTGGTTTTAATTGCGATGATGCAATGAAAAACTGGTTTGGTTCTATATCCTGATATGATTAATGAACAGGACTTTTGGAGTATGCTAAAGGAATATAATGGCAATTTTGAGCTCATAAAGTCTAACAAATTTGTAAGGTTGTAAGGACATATATATTTGTGACCAGTGGGAGATTGTTAGCAAAATTTGGGTCATGTATATATATGATACATAATTTAAATGTGTTAGGGTCATTATTTATTAAGCCAAATAATAAAGTGGTCTGATTAAATTAAAGTTTTGGCTAAAAACATATGTCATGAAAATAAAATTGTGTCAAGATGATTAGTCATTATTTTCCCGCATTTTCTTATCTTTATATACTTATCTTAATTGGTGCATTGTGTTTAATTGTCTATTATCAGTGCATTTTCATTGATTGGGCTTCATTGGGCCAATAATTTAGATTTTAATCTATTTGATCTAATTTTTACTCATAAAGCAATTTTGGACTTGAAAAATTGGGCCAAATGTCATATTTTATTTTATACGGGTACTGACATTAGTTTATTGTTTTGTTTATCATTTTTTCTACAGATCTCCAAATAACATGATTCTAAAATAATTATAAACTAGACACATTGAGCTTTCCACAGGATCCAAAATCATTCAATTCGGAGCTAAATTGGATTTTACATAAATTATCCAAAATGGGTCAAGCGCACCAGGCCGGCCCAATGGACATGCTTCAGTAATTTAAGTCTCATAAATTCATTAAAGCTCCGAAAATAGTAGAAACGGTGGCGTTTTAAAGCTAACTCAAGAGGCTTTCGTTGGAGACCAAAATCGCTTAATTTGGATAAGTATTGAAAATAATGCACGTGTTTGAAGTTCATGGACCTGCACTCGAAGCCAATTTATGATGTGTTTCATGGACTAGTTGAGCCCAAACCTCGATTAAGATTAGGGTTAGGGTTATTTATATAAGAGAGGCACATCACACGAAGAGGAGACAACACACAAGGACTAGGCAGCCACCACACTTCCGTCTTTCATCTTCTCGCAATTTACATTCAAGTTTGTTACTCTTCTGTCATTATTTTTAAATTCTTGTTTCAATTTTAATTATGTTTCTTCTATTGCGTTTTCAACTTTCTATGGATAGCTAAATCTTTGTATTGATTTTCCGAGAAGAATGCAAGTAGATCTTTGAGGTTTTGTTCTTCAATTTCATATTGTTTGTTCTCTTAACTCTTCATCTTCTAATCTCAAGTATTGAATTATAATCTGTTTATGCTTAATAAACCGAAACTTATATCACAGTTTGCTTAATTTCGTGTTAGATATGAGATTATGTGATGTATGCAATGCTTAATTGTATAAGGATAATTTGGGGTTAATCTTCGCTTAGTTGGTTAATTTCATGTTGGAATAAGGGTTAAGGAAAATTTGGGATTAATCTTCGCTTAGTTGGTTAATTTCATATTAGAACAAGGGTTAAAGCTAATTTGAGATTAATCTTCGCTTAGTTGATTAATTTTGGATTAGAATATAATTTGGGATTTATCTTCGCTTAGTCGGTTAATTTCGAATTAATTTCGTAATCTAGGATAAGTGACGCTGCATTAGAATCAGAAAATCAATTGCATTTTAATCTGTTTTTAATCCGCATTTTTATAATCTATTTTTGTTTTGTTTCATCTAATATTTTAATTTTGAAAAACTCCCATTTCAATTTTTAGTTACTAAAAATTGATAAACTTTGATAGAATTTTGTGGTCTTTGGGAGACGACCTAGGAAAGCTTCCTAGTACTACATTTATCTGTTTTAATTATTTGACCGAGTACGACATCGATCAAAAGACCATTGAACAATTTCTAATTTGATGAGGGGCCAAATTGGAAATATTCAAACTTAAGTAATTAACCTAATTCTGGTTATCTAAAGGGTCATGGTCCCCTTCTGGGAGCACACACAGAACGTAAGTATCAGTCTCGTTCCTTTCTTTCTTTCCCCATCAAGAGAGAAAATCAAGAGGAAAATACAGATGCTCTTCAGGTGGAAGACCATAAGATCAATACAGATGCTTCTACAAAGACATCATCATTATGACTAATTCGAGTACGCTTTCGCATTCAGTTCATGACATGTTTATCAAGTATGAGATTATGTTTATGTTTGATTGTTAGAATCAAAATCGGGATTATTATTATTATTATTATTATTGTTTTTCCAACAAACATTGTTATTAATAATTTAAATTACTAACTTAGTTTAACATTTATTAATTTATACTAACATTATTTTAATTATTGGTAATTATAAATAAATAAAACATTTTAAACTTCAAAAATTATTTTAATTAATACTAATTTTTTTAATAATAATGAATTTATGTTTATTTTATAAACTAATTACCTTTGTATTTTTTTAATAAAATTTTTAATTTAAATTTTTCAAATGCTTTTTCGAAAAATAATATTGCTTTAAAAGAGAATTTCAGTTTAGAACTGAGGTCCTTTTATATTAAGGACTTGATTGAATTTTATTTTAAAAGTAATTTTAAAAATAATTTTAAAAAATTAAATAATTTCTAAAAACCAGTTAAAAAAATAATTTTATCTTAAAAACTGATTTAAAAAAAAGATAAAATAAATTGAGAAAAAAGTGTTAAATTTTAAAAATAATTTTAGGATGATAAAAATGAATGATGTGATATAATTAATAATAAAAATAAATATCATTAATGAAAATAAAAAACTAAAGAAATATCTGTAATCAAAATTAGTTTTTAAAATAGAAAATAGAAATAATTTTTAAAATATATTTTAAAAAACTGTCAAACAAGTATTTTAATTTTGAAAAATTAGATTTAAAAATAATAATGGACAAAGAAACGTTAAACTTCCAACTATTTTCTGACAAGCTTATGAGGATTGGGATTCAGGTAACCAAAATTTGAACGGGTGAAGTTAGAGATCGTGTTTGATAAATTGATATATATAATCCGAATAAAATCAGACGGTGGTTTTTGGCCTTTGTTATGTTTTCTGGAAAAGGTTTATTATTCTAAAAAAAAAAGAAAAAGAAAAAGTTGCCTAGATTACAGAACCCCACGGGTGTGGATTGGCCCATCCAAGATCGAGGTAGAAACAAAGAAGACCAAAACGCAAACGCTCTGACACTCTCTTTTTCTTAAAATTTATATAAAACGGTGTACCAATATGATAAGTCAAAAGCAAAACAATAAAAAGAGCAAAGAGGAACACACTAACGACAATTTCACCGCATCACTCTCGGGTCTCCACTCCCTGTTTCTTCACCCCAGCTATGCTATCTCCAACCTCACACTCTCCCTAAAGGCCTCCAATGTCTACTCTTCCTGATCCCCCGAACCCCTCCATGGACAACGAAACCCACCGAAACGGCGCCGTCGAGTCCAACCACCTCATCGCCAAGAAACCCAAGCTCTCGCACCCCATTTCCGACTCCGAGATCCGCGAAGAATTTTCCCACCATCAACGCGGCGTCGCCAGGATCAACAACGGCAGCTTCGGCAGCTGCCCGCGCTCCGTCCTCGCCGCGCAGTCCGGATGCCAGCTCCGCTTCCTCCAGCAGCCCGACGACTTCTTCTTTAACGTGCTTCGCGGCGGCATCCGAGAATCACGAGCCGCCGTCGCAGACCTCATCAATGCCGCCCACGTCGACCACGTCTCCCTCGTCGACAACGCCACCACTGCCGCCGCCATCGTCCTCCAGCAGATTGGCCGCCGCTTTGTCCGCGGCCATTTTCGCCCAGACGACTCCGTCATAATGTTCCAGTGCGCCTACCAGGCCGTGAAGAAGTCTATCGAAGCCTACGTGACTCCGATCGGCGGCACCATCATCGAGGTCCAGCTCCCCTTCCCGGTCCGTTCCGACGAGGAAATCGTAACCGAGTTCAAGAAAGGCCTCGAGAAAGGTAAACTCAACGGCGGAAGAGTTAGGTTAGCGATAATCGATCACATAACGTCGATGCCTTCGGTGGTTCTCCCCGTTCGCCAGTTGATTAAGGTTTGCAGAGAGCAAGGAGTGGAACAGGTTTTCGTGGACGGCGCTCACGCCATTGGAAGCTTGCCCGTGGACGTGAAGGAAATTGGGGCTGATTTTTACGTCAGCAATTTGTACAAGTGGTTTTTCTCTCCGCCTTCGGTGGCGTTTTTGTATTGTAAAGATAATTCAAACGACGTGCATCACCCTGTCGTTTCGCAGGAGTACGGGAAGGGGTTGCCGATTGAGAGTGCATGGGTTGGGATGCGGGACTATAGCCCCCAACTTGTTGTGCCGTCGATTTTGGAGTTCGTAAATCGGTTTGAGGGTGGGATTGAGGGGATCATGCAGAGGAACCATGATGCGGTAGTGAAAATGGGGACCATGTTGGCAGAGTCTTGGGGAACTGTTCTAGGGTCGCCTCCTGAGATGTGCGCTAGCATGATTATGGTGGGGTTGCCTTCTAAGCTTTGTGTGATAAGTGATGATGATGCCTTGAGGTTAAGGTCGTACCTAAGGGTCTATCATGCAATTGAAGTTCCTGTATATTACCAGGCTATGAGGAACGATGATAGGGATCCCAGGGACAAGGATGGGTTTATAACTGGGTATGTCCGGATATCTCATCAAGTTTATAATAGTGCTGATGATTATCAGAGGCTTAAGACTGCGATTAATCAGCTTTTGGAGGATGGGAAAATTTGCAGCGGGCTTCCTACGGAGTGATTTGCAAGATAGAGGATAAATAAAGAGGTATAGGTTTTACTCACTCCTAGCTGGCTTTGGATTTTGAGTTAAATGTATCTTTATTGACATTTTATGAGCATTCGTAGCTGGCTTTGGATTTTGAGTTAAACGTATCTTCATTGACATTTTATGAGCATGGCCGTTGTTGTTGCTCCGCATTCTCTAGTTTTTTTAGTCTGCATTTCTTAACAACGAAGAAGTATTCCTACACTATGGTACTTGTCAATGTAGCTTCATATTGCAATTCGATAACCGTGATCTCCATATTGCCTACAGCGGATTCTACACATATAGAGTATGCTTTCTAAGTATATTTGAATAAGATATAATAGTAAGAAACTAAGGATATAATATGATATAAGTGTCGCACAAAACCAAATTATTAGCCGGGCTTTATAGTGTATATATTTAGTACTATACTTTGTTTTTCAAATTTGAGGGTGGATTGACAGATTTTTGACCTCGCATTTGGTACTCGTTCTCTTGTTTCATTTGTCTTTTCCTATATTCCTTACTTTAACCTTTTTCAACCCTGGTTATGGTAAACTAACATGTGGCTGTCTTACATTCCAATGTATGTTGTGACTTTGCTAAACCTAAATCATTCGTTGGAGCTGCTACTTTACAAAAGCAATGATGTTGATTCCTTGGAACTCTTTGCTCCTTTTCAAGTGTTGGATTGTCTTTAGTTGGGAATTCTAATGGATTTCCAATAGGTGTTGACAGGAAGGAACATTCATGTTGTTGATGTGGTCCACTAATTTTGATTATCATATATCTTTTTTTAAGTCTTGATTTAATTGAATCTATCTTGTTTCCTTATCTTTTCCTATCCCAATAAGATCTGAATACCAGAATCTAAATTTCTGGTCCTTATTTTATTAATTAGGCTCATGGTTAGATATGATCCTATATTCCTAAGTGATCTCTTTATTTCTATTTTGTCAATTAGGATAATTGTTAGAGATATCTTTGTAGCCTTTTCAGACAGCTGAATTGATTTTAATATTTTCAATGAAATAATTTTCAGAAATTTGTGATAGTCTTGGGGGTTCTGTCACAGACAAGTCTGCATCTTGCTTTCACCATAGGTCACAAGAAGGATTATTCTATTTCTAGGCCCATGATTTGATTCTACACAAAGTTCACAACAATTTTTCCAGTAAATTGATTAATTTTATAAGCAAGTTTAAACATTGTGAATGTTGGGCTTGTCCTTGATAGGGATTTGAATATTTTGGGGTTGTTAAATCCCACATTGAGTAGTATGCGATGCTCAATGGAGTATTTTAGTGCTTGGTTCTTCCCCCTTAATAATGATAGGAACTTGGGAATTATAAGGCACCTAAGTCTCACATTTAGTGGTATGAAATGGTCAGTGGAGTGTTTAAGTACTTATTCTCCCCCTTAATAGCTAGCTTTTAAGGGGTGAGTTGCCCAAATGCTTGGGTGCTTATCAATACTAGATTCCTGGATCAATTCTTGATAATTAGCTTTCAATCTTTCAAAGTTTTGGTCAACATAAAGAAGCTAACAGGGTGTTTGGTTTATGACTACGTTTTCTGGCTTTTGGTCTGTTTCCAAATTCAAAAGTTTGTATTACTGAAAAAAAAAATACAATAAAAAGTTGTTTTCACTGACTTTTGAAAAGAAGAAACAAAGTGGAAAATTGGTGGCCTTTAATTAAAAGTGTGTACAAATGTTTTCTGAAACCAAAGAGTCTCTCATTTATTGTGGCAACAGGCAACCTATGCTGCACGTGGTGCATTTGGTTGGGGCAGAAATCTCATATTTTTATGATATTTTTAGGGCACACTTGATTTGGTTTTATTGTTAAGCTTGTGCAGCTCATTTGGCATAAAGCACATGGCATTCTTAATGGGGGTTCATTAAAAGATGCGTTGATGGATTGAGCAGCTCCGTTCCATTGAATGTCCCTTTCTTGGTTGCTTTCTGTTGTGTGCTTTTGTCCAGGAGGATTCATTATCCTATCGTGTTTTTTCAAATTTTGTTCTATGATAGTTTTTTGTAATAAAAAATAAGAGTAGCTTTTACTTACCCCCTTGAGAAAATGGCATTAACTAACAGTTTTAATTTTTAGTTGAATAGTGAAATTGTCCTACTCCACTTGTGTAAAACAAAAAATGCCCTCTTATTTAACTCCCAAATCTGAATGGCTACATCCAACTAAAATCCAATTACTTTTTTGGTGTAAGTGTTCCTGTTTTTGGGCTCTCATGTGCACCACTATTGGGATGTAGTGTGTTGTTGCTGAAGATGGTGAAGGCTTTGAGCTCAATGCCATCGAGGTGGTTGGTGAGTAGCTTCTGCGATCAGATGAAACTTCCAGATTTGCACAAATCTTTGTACCCAACTGCTACTTTTCTTAATGGGTCAACTTTTTTCTCTGGCCAATCAAAAATATTAAGGAACCCTCTTATCTACCTTTGAAAGCACACAATTATAGTTCCAATAGTCAGCAAATTTTGGCATAAATTTCATAGGAATAATGGAAATGGATCTCTTAAGATCCTATGAAATAACAACATTATTTTAATTATCTGATGGATAATTTGAACCTGCTTACTCTAGCTTAATTTGTGCTTGGCATAATTTCAAGCTACAAAGGTCATAAGAAAAGGAACCTACAAGTAAGCAGTGTTCAATTTTAACAGTAAAGTTTAGCAGTAATTTCAAGCTACAATGATCATAAGGAAAAGGAACTTACATGCATAACGTGATGAATGGTTTTCAATTTTGACAGTAGAGTTTAGCAGTTGGTTTTATTTTCAATTCTTTAACCCACTGATTGACACTGTCATTATAATCCAGTGATTATTTGAATGAGCATGTTAATTGTCCTTTTGTTAAAAAATTAAAAGAGAAATAGAAGCAGAGTATCAAATTTAATGTCATCATGCTTGTTCCAACTTTGCTGTGAGTATCATCCTGTTGGTAAATATACTTATTTTTTGCTTAGTTGATAAGTATTTTAACTTGTTTGATAATGCAGTCGACATAATTATATATGCACTGGTCTGTACAAGGGAATACAATATTACATCAAAAGCATACATGTAAATCTCACATGCTCTTGTTCTGGTCATGGTGTATTTTTATACATGCACCTTGATCTGCATAATTATGGAGAACTGTGATCTGTTGGCTGCATAATTGTGCAGCACCCACTTGGAACTTCTTCCAAAGCTGGTTTAAAGTGAAGACACTATAACTTTATTATTTCTATTCTTAACTTTCTAAAAATTGACTTGAATGAAGGGATTGAAATCATGCTTTACCACAATGAAATTTTTGAGGACATTAGTGTTTAAACTCCGATGCAGCGGCTATGATAATTAAGTAACAAGCTTTTGGATTGACAATGACCTGTGATTCTGAGTTAGAAGCATGACCATTTGACAGACTTTTGATAATAGAAGAAACATCCATTGAGGATAATTGCAATTACTATAATACTTGAATAGAATTTTCTTAATATTCACATATAACAAAAAATAAAACCATCTCACTAGTATATCACACTTTCGATGGAAACATGAAAATGTGATTGTAACAACTTTTAATAGTTGATATTGAGTCATTTAGAATTTGATTTCATTTGGTCCAACCTCCCTACTATTGGCAAGTTATAATCACTTAAAAGTAAAAAAGAAGAAATAGATATGTTTTAGAGGGCTTAATCACACCTCTTATATGATCCCTTTATTTACAATTATAGAGTACAAATACGATGAGTAGATGGAAAGTCAAGGGAGTAAAATTGATCTAGAAACCTAGTTACAAAGATAGATATAACTCATAGGTTAATAATTCCAACACTCCCCCTCAAGTTTTGAGGAGCATACAGATTGTATGTACCAAGTTTGAAATAAATGAATTCAATTCTTAATGATTTTATCAACACATCTGCAAGTTGATTATTAGATCTAATAAATTCCGTACAATTTTCCTTATTCACCAACTTTTTTCGAACGAAATGATAGTCAATCTCAATGTGTTTCATTCTCTTATGGAATACTGAATTAGAGGTATTGTGAAGTGTAGCTTGATTATCACATTACATTTTCATGATTTGAATCTCACAGAATTTGAGCTCTTGAAGGAATTGTTTTATCCATGCAAGTTCACAAGTAAGAGATGTCATTGCCATATATTCAACTTTAGTTGTTATTACACACTTGTTATAGCTTTGTAAACATACCTTCTCAATCCAGTTCTTCTTGGTCAAAGCCTTTCGAAACTTACCTTGTCAAAATTATGTCTTCATTTTACCATGTCGTGGTTTACCATGACAGGGAGATCCCAACACTCCTAATTGAGGGCTGGTCTACAGCTGTACATCAACAATCTTGATTGTGATAAAGAGAAGAATCACATAACATGGTTTGAAAAAAATCATGTACCTAAATCCTATCTTTCAGTTATTGAGATGATTGAGCAGCATATCTTTTTTAACTACTGTGACTGTTGATCTAACCAACATAAGTGGAAAATTAATAAAAGCTGAATTATGTGATTAATTATAGTTGGATATTTGCCATATGAGATACTTAAACAATGATGTAGGATACCAAGACCGTCAAGCCAGAACTTAAACAATGCAGAACTGTGGTCAACTGGACATGTATGATTATCGTGCGTGTGTAAAACTTATGTTAACTAAATGGTCAAAGTTAACTTTTTTTCAGTGTTAAATTGCAGGTATCCAAATCAACTTTGTTAATAATATAATTTGTCATATATGTCCGGGCAAAATGTGGAAAACCTTTACCCACAACTATATGAAATTTATATTTTTATTGAAAGTAGATGGGTCTCCTTGATGTATTGTACAGACGCTCACTGTTCCCACTGACAAGTCTGTTAATAACTTATTGTACCTGTCTCCTTATTTTTCTCTTGTCAACCGAGCTTTTATTTCACTACACAAAAATCTGCTTTCTCAGACATTTTTATTTTTCTTACTTAAACATTTCTTGACTCAATCATCTCACCAAATCGGTTGTAAGAGAATGTACTATTCTCTACCCCGGCAATATGAACTTTTGGAGTAAAGTCAACAGCAAATCTTAGTGAACAGGAATGTGTTGAGTGGAGATGGTGAATTAATATTGAAAAATAAAAAACACATAGAATGGAAAGTAGTGCTTTAAATAAGCAGAATAGTCCATGGCTGAGGCATATAAAGTGATGCAGAGCAGGTCAGTAATATTTGTATTTTCTTTTTTCATAAAGAGGCAAAAATATACATTAAAAAATTATTTAGTTTTTAACACTTGAATTGAATTACAGCTCTCTGCAATTTTTTTTTATTTCTTTTATCTTCCAATTAGTTTTGAAGGGGTGGCATTAATTGTTGCCAATATTAATGCCAAATATGTTGTTTTTTTATCGTTTTACAGTTGTCTCCTACCCAGGCAACAATTTATCTTCGAATCCTTTAATAGTTGATTTCTAGTGTAACTTAGTCCGAATGTTTGAGTTTCCATTAAATCGAAAACCTGTTATAAGGCTACATAATTTGTTTATGAATATTGATGGATTTAGTAGGTGGAGTATGATTGTCAGTTTCTGAGAAGGAAAGCACATGCTCCTACATGGTCTAAAGGCCCATCTACTGTGTAAGTTCATTCTATTTTATTTGGATTGGCAATTTGGAGAAATGTGTTCTAACGTTGACTTTCACGTTAGATGTTGAATGTTTCATGTACAAATTACCTCGTATCTATTTTTGTCTGTTAAGATTGTTATGATGTAAAAGATTGCGGCAGGGTTAAAGGTTAAGAGATTTGACTTCTGATACCGATTTAGCTGTCTTAATGCCGGTTAAAAGTTGGAATAGCTTCATCTGTTATTTATTTTCATAATTTAAATTCCTTAAGCGCTTAATCACTTATATTGATTAAGTTTAACTTTGGTTTGTTCATCCTCTTGAGTTCATCTTTGAGTGTTTATTTGATTGTGCCGTTTTCTTTTCTTTATTTTTTTATCATTGGCCTGAATTTCTGCCTTTTTTTTTCTTTTTTCATGTGAGATTGTTAGTATGACTTATGAGAGCCCCTTTGTTTGACTCTCGAGTTAACAGATTCAGAGTTGAGACTGGTTGTTGGCATGCTAGCTTCAGTGGTCATTATTTTTTTTATTATTGTCTACGTTTCTTGTCTTGTGGAAACTTGGAACAACAACATTGATGGCTGAAGGTATTAAATTTTGACATATGTTTCTATTTACTGAATAGTTTTATGGTCTTTTTTACTGCAACCTATTTTGCACCTTATAGGATAGTGACTATAATCTTGCCAATTTTATGTTTACTATCATTATATTTGTTGTCAATTGATTTATAAATATTTGATTTAGCTGTCGAATTATCTAGAATTAGGATATTTATTTCACAAGGGGACTTAAATACCATTGTGCTATGCTCTTCTTTAAATTTAATGAAGTTGTAAGTGATATGTCCATATCTTAGTAAAGTTAATATTATCTCATCTTTAATTTATTTTTTATAAAATTTCTATTCCAATTAAGTTCTAACATTTGTCAAAGATAAATGAAATGCAGAGGGGATAATTTATTTGATAAATAGGGCATGATGAACTTTTCTTTACTGTGACAACTATAAACTAAACACAGGAAAACAACACCTGTCTCGTTCCATGTTCACATTTGTTGGATTAGTATTTGATTGGGCTGGACTTTTCTATAATGGTTCATTCTTCTTGCACACCCATATATTATTTTTCTTGCATCCCATATTTCTTCAAAAAGATAACATTGTTTTTTAAAAACTTTTCATAATGAGTGTTTTAGAAATATTTTGGATTAATCTTTCAAAAAAACTAATTCGATTGACCTTTCCAAAAGTTCAGAAACATTTTTAATCAACTTTATGAAAATATTTAAAATCGATTTTTTGGAATAGTGAAATTATGTTTCCTAAAAAATTATTTCTGAATTTAACATTTAAAAATTCTTTTAGATTGATCTTTCCAAGATGGTAAAATCATGTTTTGGATTTCATAATCCAAAATTTTAAAAATTATATATTTTTGGATTTATTTATTCAATTTTTCTGAATTTTTCAATCTGGATCACTAGTTCTATAAAACTAACAAAAATATTATTATCTTTTCAAATAAATAAATATGGGTTACGGGAAGAAAATACAGAGGTGAAGGAAGAATATGCCTTCTGTAATCTTCTTTTTCATGTGTGAATCCCTACTCAGGCACATCTTGTGTTTTGATCAATCTTATTTGCCTTCAAAAACAAATAAATAGGGTTTGATAATTTTTTTTAAATATTTTAATATTAAATAATTTTAAAATTAATTAACAGTGTTTAATTTAAGATCATTTCTATTAATATTATTTACGATATTTTTTTATAAATAGAATTATAGTATGTTAGTGTACGAGATAAATATAAATATTTTTTATATAATTAAAAATCACAATAAATACATCTTTCTTATGAAAATTATATTATAATAAAATTCATAAATCTTTGAATATATAAATTATATTTTGAATTTATAATGAATAATTTAAAATATGATATAAGATTATTTTCAATTTTGATTAATTATAAAATATTGAGATTAATAAATTTGATTCAGAATAAACCAACTTTTGAACCAGCATTTTAATCATGGTAGAAACCAAATTTTAAAACTAGCAATTTAATTGGGGTATAGCATTCTGGAAGTGAATCATCGTGAGCTGTCTACCAATACGTGACAAAAAACACTATGTTATGCGAAATACTTATTTTAAGAAGAATTAACAATTTTAATCAGAAGAAAACATAAGATATGAAAAAAAAAACTTTTTGGATTGTTGAATAACAAAATAATATAAAACCATCATAGTATTTTAAAATAAATTCAAAAAATAAAAATAAAAATGATTATTGTATTGTATATTCTTAAAGGATCAGATCCAAAAGATTACGTAGATTTTGTACTTATTTTTTATAAAAAAATAAATAAATTTGTAAACGTAAAAGAAATAATTCTATCCATAGAAAAAAAAAGAATTGTTTAAGTGTAAAAACAGAAAATAATTGTAGGATTATTGAATATATTTTTTTCTCATTTGTATTTTCTTATTTTTATTTATCCTTTTACCTTTGGAGTAAAGACAATCTTTCTTAATATACCAATTTAAGAAAAATAATTCTAAAAAATAAATTTATTTTAAATATTATAATTTAATATATAATTTTTTTTAATAATATAATCATTGTTTTATAAAATAAGTTAGCCTATAAAATTATTATTTAGTCCAATCTAAATTTAGTTGAGTTACTTTTACGTTTAAAAAATATTAAATTTAACCTAATCTAATTTTGTTAATTTTTTAATTAATTCGTGATTCTTTCAATTTGATTTAATATTTTTATTATTTTAGTTAATTTATGAAGTCATATTTATTTTTGTAATTTTATTGTATGATAGTGTTGTATATAACACCATAGACTGTGTTGTGTGGCGTGGCATGCAAACCCATTATGAAAAATATGGTGTGGTTAGATATTTTTAATTTGTAATCCGTTTATGTCCATCACATATAAAATTATATAATTTGTACATTTAAATGTTTTTAAAAATATTTAAATTAATAGATTTTTTTAAACTTTTCATATTGTTTAGTCCAATTCAATCTCAAATTTTCTGTATTTTTATTTATTTTCGATAATTAAGTTTATTTAGTACACAATTATTTATTTACATTAATCATAATTAATGATAAGATTTTGTTTTAATTATTTTTTAATTTGATTTAAAATCAATTATTATTACAGAGAATTGCAACATAATCATATGAATCTCACACTTAATTATTTAAAACAAATATTGATAATAAGTAAAAAAATTATAAAATTTAAAACTACATTTATCATATAAAAATAAAAAATTAGATAACTAATTAAAATTTATAACAATAAACTTTTATTCTTGAGAATAATTATTATTATATTTTATTTTAAATTTTTATGAATTAAGATTCTAAAAAGTAATATAATAAATAATATATCTGTTACCTACTGTATCAATTTTTTTTAATTATTATCCGCATCAATTTACATTTCTAAAGAGATCTATCAAAGTATTAAACTCAGAAAAAAAAACGTGGATCCTGCCCTTTTTGCAAATAAAATGTTAAGAGTCCAACTTGTACATCTATCTTTTAACATGGAAAAGTGATAGTATTTTACAAATAATAAAATAAGCACGTAATGTTGCAATGCTTGAGTTCATCAACCCCAACTCTTAATATCACTATTCATTTTGTGAATGTAAGAAAATAATATCTATTGAAATTGATGATTGGAAAATGATCTGCGTGCACCAAACACAAGTTATTGATTAATAGTCGAAGCCGAATAATTTTATAAAATATTGTGTAATAATCAATGCACTTCTATCATAAGTTTAATAATAATTAAAAAAAGGTTACATTTTTATACTGCAAAAATTAAGTCTTGAAAACTAAAATATGTTTTATTGTTCTCCAAATAAATAATGTTTTAAATACCAAAAAAACAAAAACTATATTTAAAACTATTAAGGTGACGTATGTGATTACCTCACTATTACGTAAGAGAATTAACAAATAATTGTTTGACCATGAAGAGGAATATAAATGGAACGAACCAATATAATATTTAACCAACATAAAGTTTTGACACTTCCAAATGCCTTTTTTTTTCTGTATTAAATGCCTCCCTTTTAAATTTTTAAAAACTGGCTAAATTTACTTATTCTTTAAATTAATACGTCATATTAAATTCCTAAAATAAAAATTCTTAATCAAATCATTTAGTTTTATATACATTTATTTAATTAAAAAAATGGAAAATGTTAGAAATTTATCACTGCATATAATATTCCTTGACATATCTTGCTTTTTAAAGTTAACTATAATATATTTTTAGCCATTATTTTACTTAAAATATATTTTTTAGTTGATTCTTAATTTTAATAAATTAAAAACCACTTTGAAGTAGTTTCTATTTTTAATTTCGTCTCTTTAATGTGTTTAAATTAATTTTATTAATTTTTTTATTTGCATAAATATTCTATTCCACCATAAAAAGGTAATTATTCTAAAAATATTATTATTAAATTATCTTATATTTAATTATATCTATCACAACATTACAATAAAAATCCGTTTAAATTATTTCAAATTTACTATTTTTTTTAATCCAAACAATTTCATAAATCCATTCAAATTACATTAAATTCATTCTCTCAAATGGTCACCTCAATCCAAATACAAGCTAAATAAGTTCTTTTATACCATATAAAAATTAAATAATATATAAATGAAATATATTTTTAAAATAATATAAATTCTGAAAAATAATTTGAGAGATTGTATTTTATTTTATTTAAACTTTAAGACTAAATTGAGATTTATTACGTTTTAAAAAGACCAAGTTAATCACTATATCATTAATTGTTTTATCCAATAAAACAATTGAAGTAATAAACTTATTTTATTATTAATTTTGAAAATAATTATTATAAAAATAAAACCTTATTAAATACATGATCTATAATTTTATAACAATGTAAAATTAACTTATAGTATTGGAATATATAGTGTTTTTTTTTTTAAATAAAACTTATTTTATTTTTCCTTAAATAGGTGAAGTACATAGATGAATAATTTAGTTGGGGGCGTAGGTGATGGCATGGTGTTCCACGGGACATGACATATGGAGATGGAGTGCTAACAACTTTCTATACTTCAATCAACGTGTTCATCTTGTGGCAAACACCCACACCTTCATTTCCACCTTTTTTTTGGTTATAATAATGAATGCAATTTCGTCATGCATGACGTTCACCTATGTTCTTCTTCTTCCTCCTCATCCATATTACCCTAATATTAGGCTACCCCATAAAATAAATGACACATATTACAAATTTTAGTTCCTCTAGTTAAAAGGTTGGTTCATAGGTGAATTTGTTAATATTTTTTTAATAATATATTTTTAATTATATAAACAAATTTTAAGTTTTTATTTATTAATTAACATCTTTATTAATAAATTAAAATTTTATTATATTTATATATTAAAATAATTAATTATAATCAATAATTTAATTGATTAATTTTTATAATTTAAATTATAATATTTTAGTATATTTTTATATTTTAATAAGATGAAAATCTTTAATGTTTTATGTAAAAAAAAGAGTTGAATATTTATAAATTGGCCATACAAAAATAAATAAATTAAAAATATATAAAATTTAAATTTGACAAATAAAAATTGAGATTCAACAACGTTCATGTCAATTTTCAGATTTCACAGTGGTAAAACTATGTCCACACTTTATTGTCATATTCATTTTTTTGGTTAAATATTAGACATTGAATCAATATGTATAAAAAAAATATCGAGTTAATAAATAAATTAAAATTACACATTTTAACCGGATTAAAATTGAAAATTTTAAGATTCAAAATATCTAAATTATTCAAATATTATGACAACTAAAAGTACAACTAAATTATATCAAAATATCACCAGCAAAATTGATATTGAAATGCATAAAAAAATGATTAGGGAAAACTATTGGATTTGGTGGATGTGAAACATAGAATTTAACTTATACGCACGCACAAATCAAATAAAGTATATGACTTATTAAAAATAATGTGTATCTTTTTTCAGTATGATGTAATGTTTAAATAGTAGTACACCAAATCTCTCATAACTTAGCTTCTAATAAATAATTTATATCTCACTTATTATAATAAATATCTTAAGCTTTGCTTACGATCTTTTCTTACGTGTGCAATTCCTCGTTTGTGTAGTTTAACTTACTGATACACCAAAATTTTAAAACAAATTCTGAGATGCATAACTATGCTAGCTGCTAAGCTAAGATTATAAACATAAAAATAAACAAACAAATAAAATATAATTACTGTTAAATAATTGATTTTTCTATTATTTTATAGTTTTGTTTATTTCATTATCCTGTTGTTTTCAGTATTAATTTACTTTATTTATTTTAAATTAATCAATATGATTTTTTAATTTATTCTATTAATCTATTAACTCTCTTAAATAACCTAATCAAAATATCACGATGATATATAATTAGGTTTACAATTGATGTGAGATTACATATCAATGTGTCAATCACATAATGAACAAATAAACTCACATCAACGTTACATCAATACTATATTAATAAACAAAACTACATAAACATAAATAATTTAACGATGTTATCGATGGGAATACATCCATTCATTAATTAAACTAAATAAATACTAAAAAAGTAGAATGAAGCTAAAAAAAATTAAAAAAAAATGCTTTCTACACACGTCGTCCTCTGTTTAATATATATATTCACCCCGGTATAATGAGTAGGACCAACGGCAATTATATGATAGACAAGGAAAACATAGCACCACTAACTTTATTCGAAAACTACAACCACTGAAATCTGTAGGCCCAAACGACTGTGTGGATCAATATCAACGGTCAAATATTGCTAAAAAAGCTAATGCATATATTTCCATCGGTCTCACATATTTTTTTGTTATGTGTTGTGATTGACGATATTACATTAATTTAAAATGAATCAATTTTCTTAATTGAAAAGGGAAACGATATTAGGCGAGCTTATAAAAAATATAGAAGAAAAAATAAAAAAAGAGAGGAGTTAAACAGAGAGGCAAAACTCATACGGTTGAAGCAGTAGTGTGAAGTTGGACTAAGGAAGCATAAAATCCACCACTGACGTTAATGAGTGTTTCGTGCTTCCCTTTCTCCACTATCACCCCATTCTTGACAACGGCAATCACATCTGCGTTTTTAATTGTGGATAGACGATGTGCCACAACCACGGTGGTTCTGTTCACCATGACTTTGTCCAATGCATCTTGAACAACTCTTTCAGACTCAGCGTCTAATGCACTCGTGGCCTCATCGAGTAGTAATATCTTTGGACTTTTTATTATGGCGCGTGCAATGGCTACCCGTTGCTTCTGCCCACCAGATAATTGGGTTCCTCTCTCTCCCACTAAAGTATCATAACCCTATCATGGGGGAGAATATGAAGCGTGAAGTCAAACACATTTGACGATAAGAACAATTGAGCCAATACAATAGAAGTCTACTTTGAAATGTTATGTTCCATACAAATAACATAAAAAAGGCTAAGAAAATGTTTGCCACTGTTTTACCTGTTGTAAGCCACTAATGAATTTATGGGCATTGGCCAACTCTGCTGCAGCCGTGATTTCTGCTTCAGTGGCATTGCCTCCTTTGCCATAGGCAATATTGGCACGTATGGTTTCATTGAACAAAACTGGCTCCTGGCTTACAAGACCCATCTGCTGTCTTAACCACTTGAGTTGTAATTCACGAATTTCTATCCCATCAAGTGTGATTTGCCCTGAATCAGGATCATAAAATCTTTGTAACAAGGCAATCACTGTGGATTTTCCACTTCCACTTTCACCAACGAGAGCCACCGTCTGGAACAACAGTTTTGATGGTGATCATTAGTTGCTACGCACATTATTTAAGCTACCCATTGAAATGACATTGAGTTGAAATATAGAACCCAAACATTACCTTGCCAGAATGGATGGCCAAGCTGAGGTCACGGAAAATCTGTATGTCAGGCCTAGAAGGATACTTGAAACTCACATGACGAAGTTCAATTTCTCCCTTGACACTCTCCAATGTTGTGCCAGACTCATCACTCGGATCTATCTCTGACTTCTTATCGATTATTCCAAATATGGAAGCAGTAGCTATCTTGGCTTTGCTCGAGTCAGGAGCAAAGGAGCTTGATTGGGAAATTCCAATAGCTGCCATAGTTAATGCGAAGAAAACCTATCAAGCATGAAAACAAATACGTTTTTAGGAAGTAAAAACATAATGTTGAAATCTAAAATCTTTACACACTCGCTTCCTCTCCCAACAATTTAAAATGAATGTTGCAGGTATAAAAGAGTTAGTACCCGGAAAACACTTGAGAAGGTTGTCTTTCCAGCGTCCACAAGTCTAGCTCCTGCGTAGAAACTGGTTGCATAAACACAAAATAGTAAGAAAAATGAAACCCCAAATCCTGATCCGCTGATCAACCCTTGCCGTATCCCTGTTTTCATGGGACCTTCACATTTCTTCCTGTATAGTTCCATAACCTTTTCTTCAGCACAGAAAGAAGCAACTGTTCTTATGCTTCCAACTGCATCATTAGCAACCTGGCTTGCTTCCTCGTACATCATCTGCAGCGACAAAAAATTCGTTATTGAAAATTTGTCTCATTATCTGAATAATACAGTTACTTTTATAACTTTGTCTAGCAATTGGAAATAAAGTTAACCTTTGCATCTGCACTGAATCCCTTCATGAATTTCATTTGAACATATCCATTTACTCCAATCAAGGGAATCAACACCAGAATAATTAGTGCCAGCTGCCAAGATGCGGCGAAAGCAATGATCAAACCTGCCACTGCAGACGCTAAATTTTGAACCAATAATCCCAGGGCATCTCCAACAAGGGCACGCACTGAAGCAGCATCTGCTGAGAGCCTTGCACCAATGGAACCACTTGAGTTTTCAGGCTCATCAAACCAACCAACCTCCATGTTGACAACCTTCTCGAAACACAGTAGCCTGATACGTTGGATTAACTTACTTCCTGCCACGGAGAAAAAGTATCCTCGCGCAGGAATTATGAGAAATGATGCAATACCGAGGGTCATAAACATCAGTGCCCAAAACTCGGAGTCCTTTTTCATCTTATCAAATGGTTCATAAAATGTCTTGATAACACTGGAAATCAGCACGCCAAATATTGGAAGTATAACACCATTTATAATGGCAGCTATACATCCAATTAGAAGGACTGGAATCTCTGGCTTGTTGAGGGAAGCAAGGCGGCGGAGTGGAACCTCTGGTGCTTGTTCTTTGGGTGTTGAGCTTTCATGTTCAGGATCAGAAACATTAACTCCTGTGGGTAAACCGAAAGAAACTGAAAATGAATGACGGCTACTATTCCCTAAGGATGACCCCCTGCTAATAGATCTTTGAAGTGATCTCCTTTGACTAGATTGCCTAAAGGATTCTATAGAAAGCTCATTCTTGCTGTGATGGTCTGCATTTTCTTCTTTCTCCTTGCTTACTTCTTGTAGGCGTATAAGTTGAGCGTAAGCTCCCTCAGGATCCTTAAGTAATTCTGAGTGTGTTCCTGATTAATAAACACACGAAGTTAACGCAAGATATATGCAAACAAAATTGTGATTATTTAAATTCTATTCTCTGTGCAAACAAAAGTATGCATTAGAATCAAAGAGTTAGATAGATATACACATTATGATCAACCATTTAACCGATGAGAATCGAAAAGAAACCACGTTTTCATGAACTTGTGCGGTACCTTTCTCAACCATCTTCCCTCTATGAATGACAGCAATCATGTCGGCATTCCTCACTGTGCTCAAACGATGTGCCACTACAACAGTTGTTCTGTTGACCATGATCCTGTCTAGAGCCTCTTGCACTATCCTTTCAGACTCTGCGTCAAGTGCACTTGTGGCTTCATCGAGAAGTAGAATTCTCGGATTTTTTAGGATTGCTCTTGCAATGGCAATGCGTTGCTTTTGCCCACCAGACAACTGAGTTCCATGCTCACCAACCATTGTGTTTAGTCCCTGCATGAAAAGGTAAAATGTCGAAGGTTACTTACAAGTTCCGAGATTACGAACACGAACCAAGAAATAGCCTTGAAATGTAAGTACTCTGGCTAGAGGGTAGAACCTGTGGAAGTTTATCAATGAACTTAGCAGCATTTGCAAGTTCAGATGCAGATCTAATCTCTTCAATTGTTGCTCCCTCCTTTCCATACGCAATATTATCCTTAATGCTAGATGCAAACAATACTGGCTCCTGGCTGACCAGGCCAATTTTTCCTCTGATCCACCTAAGCTGAAATTCTTTCAGGTTAATACCATCGATAAGAACTTCACCAGCCTGTGGATCATAGAATCTTTCTACCAAGCTGATAACCGTGGATTTTCCACTTCCACTTTGTCCAACTAACGCTGTAGTTGTACCACTTGGTATATAAAGAGAGAATCCATTAAATATCAGTTCCTCAGGTCTTGCTGGATAACTGAAATAAACATCCCTTAGCTCTATTTCGCCTTGAATATCTTCTAGTATTTTTCCATTTGAATCATAAGCATCTATCTCTGGCTTCCTTTCAATTGTCTGGAACATTTTGTAAGCGGCAGCCTGACCTGCAGCAAAAGCACTCATACTAGGGGATGCTTGTCCAAGAGACCTAATATATGAAAAAAAAATGTAAATAAGTTATGGATCTATTTATCTTTATAAGTGGCTGCTTTTTTGGTTTTGTTTAAGAAAGTGAACTCCCAACTTCCTTAGTAGAGGAAATACATTAAAATAAAATGCTACTTACATAGACGCAGTTAGGACGGCAACAATCACATTAATCACCGTACCCCCATTGTATCCTTTTTCCATTATCATCTTTGCGCCAAACCATACAGCCAATGCATAGCCACCGAAAATCACAAACATAACCGTGCCTAGCCCCACTCCAGCTATGGAACCTTCACTCACTCCTGATTTGTAAGCATCCACAAGAAATTTGCTATAACTAGATACTGCTTGCTTTTCCCCAGTAAAGGATGCAACCTGGAAATATTCATAGGGAGATAAAACGTGATTATCATAGAATGTATCGACGTAAGCAACAAGAAATAAGTAAATTCAACTGAGAAATTATAGAATCCCGTAAATATCTATTAGGTTTCAACAATTTACATACGGTTCTTATTGAGCCAATTGTCTGTTCGACTACACGTGCAGCTTTTGCATAAGCCGTTTGACCTCGAGAAGCCATCCTGCCTATGATGACGGCCATTGCACCTCCTGACAAGACAAGAAGTGGAAGAGTGGACAACATGACACAAGTTAGAAGCCACCCTTTGATAAATGCTATTGTAAATCCCCCAATGAATGTTGCTATTAGCTGCAGAAATTTCCCAACCTGTTCAAAAGAAACAAATGTTCAGCATATTCTAAGTGGCTTTATGCTCCTAATTTGCATTCAAGCCTGAAAATTTGTTATCTCTGGCAGGTTGCAGGATATGATAGGTACCTTCTCACCCATGGCATCTTGTATTAGAACTGTGTCACCTGACATCCTCCCTACCACCTCTCCAGTGTTTGTTTCCTTGTCAAAGAAAGCAACATCTTGTCTCAGAATTGTTTTCAAATACAATCCCCTTATTCGTGCAGCTTGTCTCTCCCCCGTGACCATCCAACTACCCACCTCTGAAAAAAATGGTTCTCTCAACTTTGGTGTCAAGAAAACTAACACAAACCACAGTGATCCATCGTAATTATAAAATATACTTACGTAGAAACGCTGCCATCCCAGATCCTACTGCCAAGTACACAAATTTTAGAGAAACCTGTAGTTTTATCAATCACAACCAAAGATCATCATAGCTTATAATCAGGCCTCAGAACTTTGTTTACAAAATCAAGACAAATCGCACTTAACCAACTAAGACACATTTGTGTTTTTACCTTGGATACTTCTTCCACCACGTTTGTATTTTGCTGGTTACGGCCGAAGCTATCAATCATTTGACCAAACAGCAACGTCATGAGAGGCAAACCCATCCCATTTCCAATGGCTCCAATAGTCCCAACAACCATCAAAAGAATGTCAGTGGAGTCTGCAAAAGCGAACAGCTTGAAAAATGGAACTGTCTCGGGCTTTTCCTTCTGTTTGCTCTGTTCTTCCTTTTCCCCATTCGTGCTGGTTCCTGCAGGATTCTCTGACGTGCTTGCGCCATCATGCTTTTTCTCTTCACCATTCTCCACACCCATGTCAGATCAGTGCTTTCCACGCTCCAACTACGCAGAATAAAATAAAAAAATTACAACTCCGAAAACATTAACACGTCAAGCATCACAAACTAAATAACTTGCAATCGACAAACGTAGATTACGGACTCGGTGATAGGATGAAAAAGCAACATTAAAAAGACTTAAAACTTTTTTTTCCTTGCTTGGATTGAAATTAATTTCATTCTAAAGACCAAATCGGCGAGCTATTTCAAAGCAAATCAAGTTGCAGGAGCCAACTGGCGTTCAGCAAATGGAACTTCAAACTCGCGGAGACGTGAAGCATTCATATGCTTCCAAAGCGAGTTTCCTTCACGACCATCGCAAACGGAGCAACAAATGTAAACTAAAAAGAGAGTGTTGTCTTGATATTGATTACTCGAACAAAAGTTTCTAGACAAACATATTGCTTGTGGAAACGTACTGTTTCGGTGAAGATTGAAGAAACAAGAACACCCGCTTGAATTTGTGGATCGAGGCAACAAACTTATTTCATTTTGCCACCTACCACAACGCAAAAAATAAAAATGTTCACAGTCTTATCTCACGAGGAAATTATAGTAACAGTAAGTTAAAGCGCGGAAGAAGAAAAATGCTGCACTTAAGGTCAAAGTTTCACACCATATATCATATGCTTTATCCCAACACGCACTCATACTCCAGTTGACGAATTTAAATGCTTCAACGGACTTTGCAGAACCAATCCATTACAGTTAAAGCAATTGAAAATCACAAGAATACCGTTTCAAGTTCAACGCATGAATATGAATGAATGAACAAACAAACCTGTGTAGAGAGAGAGAGAGAGAGAGAGAAAAGGGACAAGGTTTATTGTAGTTTTACCTTAGGAAAGAAAACTGGAAGGGGGAAGCGTGTGTGTGAATATGTATGGGAAGATTGTAGGATGGTTTCTTCTGAGATCTCCCAAGTTTGGTTGAGGGTGGCTCTGTGGAAATGTTGACAGACACATATACTCATACATTATATGCATTGCTTAAAGAGCAAGCCTCATCTTGTTCCGCGATTCGCAAGGGAGCTCATGATAAAACATAACGTACATACTCATTACAAAAATTAAATAAAACATGTCTTTCATTAAATGTACAATAAATATTTACATTTTTATCTAATTTTTATAATAATATTAATTAATCATCTATGATGTTAATAGTCATATTAAAAAAAAAGTTAATTTTGTGTTTGTCTATATTATTAGAGTCAACAAGTTCACTTATTTTTTTTATTTAACTCATTTAATGTTTCATATGAAATAACAATTTCTCTAACAATGTTGATTAAAAAATAATAAATTAATTAGCAATGTATGAAAATAAAATATATTAAAAATTTTAATTGTATTAAAAACAAGATTAATAATAAATTAATTAATAATGTAGAAAATCAAAGGATTTTTTTTAATTATGCTAAACACTAGTATTTATCATATTTAATAAGGAAAACATATTTTATCTTAAAAAAAAAAACTTTTTTAAAACTTTCCACTCTCATTCCTTTTCCTTATAATATTTTTTAGTTATTCCTCTTTAAGACATTTCTTAACTATAAATGTAATTCTTTTTTTTATCTTTAGCTCTATCTATTATTTATTTTATTAATTTACTAATTTATCATGTTAAAAAGACTAGTCAATTTAATTAAAAGTATTAAATTTATTCTGCATATTTTAAA
The DNA here is from genome assembly GCA_963425845.1 of Sphenostylis stenocarpa. Classification (NCBI taxonomy): domain Eukaryota; kingdom Viridiplantae; phylum Streptophyta; class Magnoliopsida; order Fabales; family Fabaceae; genus Sphenostylis; species Sphenostylis stenocarpa. Next base: position 18,843,503 of record OY731407.1, read on the forward strand.
TTATTTTCTACGTTAATAAACATACCTTTACTTTTTTTTTTTAGAATCTTATGTATTTTTTTTATTACAATATGGTGACAGAAAAGAAAGTTTCCGAAAAAAAGACAAGGTGGACGTATGGAAAATGAAGACATTAATTAAATTCATTTACTTTTTTTTTTTAATTGAGAAAAGTGTTCCAAAAATATTTTTTGTTAGAAAGACATGATGAAGAAAACATTCTATATTTGTTGTTATGAAAAATTTCTTTTGTTTGACTCTTATAAAAAAAATTATTTTATATTTGTAAAGATAATAAATTATTTACATTTAATTTCGTACTTTCTTCTTAAATATTAAATATTAGAGAGATTACTAGAAGAATATAATATTATTTAATTATATATTACTTTTTTTCTCTTCTATGTAAAATAAAATGAAATAACTTTTGGTTCCAATTTCTCTTACAAGAAATCATCTTGGATTCCGATATATTTTTTTCACAAGATATTTTGTATGAAATTTTTACAGTGGGAATTTTTTTCAATTATTAAATTTAATCCAACGCTAAAATTTCCAGAAACCAAACTAATTACACCGTTCAATTTATTATATGAATAAAAATAATAATTTTTTATAATTATTATTTAAAAAAATAATTAGTCAATGATTTTTTTATATCATAATTAAGACTCTGGAAACATATTTTATACTACAGAGAAAAATTTCATGGCAACATATCCTATCACAGCTGGTCATCCATGTGGTGATTCGAATTAAAATATTTTTTGTATTTTAAAATTCATTTTCGTGTTTCATACTTTCCACAGTTGGTGGATTGCGTCTATGAAGGAAATTTGTAACGCAAATTTTTATATAATATTGACACATAAATTGATTTAAAGTATATTACAATATGAGGTTTATTTAATTACAATTTTTACATAATTATTTGATTTTTAATTATTACTTTATAAATATATTTAAATAAAATGAATATAGATTAATGTTACATAAAAATTTTCCATATTAAAAGTAAACTCTGTAATCTTTTTATTAAAGTGATACAATAATGAAACATAACACGTGATTGTTCTAAAAAAATAATAATAATGCAATCGTATCCTATCTCAGCTGGTAATTTGATTTGGTGATTCCAATTGAAATAATTTTTTATTTTGAAAATCCATTTTCGTGTTTCCAACTTTCTATTTGAAATCTTGGTCTAAGCTATTATCAAATTTTTTATTCGACGACCATTTTGAAAAAAGTCGTGGTATTTTCACAATCAAACATCCTACCATCTTTCAAACAATTCATTTTTATTAATATAATAATTTACAGAATAATATAATAAAAATAAAAATAAATTAAACTATTAATATAATAATTTACAGAATAATATAATAAAAATAAAAATAAATTAAACTATTATAATATTAAAAGAGAGTGATTTATAGGAATTATATAAATTTAAGTTATCAAAATAAATTTTCTTAAATCAGAATAAATTTCAATATAGAAAAGATAACTTCTAGGTAGATTTTTTGGATTCAGTATCACATTTTGACAAACATTTAAGATCCGTGAGTCCAAATTTTGATCTTGTAACATTAATTGGTAATAGTTGAAGATTAAATTATTTTTTATTGAATTAATATAGATTACTCATTAATTTTTAATATAAAGAGTATAATAATAAAATATTTATTTTAATATAAGGAAATATAATAAAAAATGTTTTTTATATGAAAGTGTGATGAACAATCCTTCCCGACAAAAAATATTTCTTAATATCGAGAGGTATATTACAAAATTCTACACTAACTACAACATTCTTAACTAATTTTATAGAATTGAAAGGTAAAAATATAAATTATTTAAATAAGAGATATTTATTTGGTCAAATAATTAATAAATATCTTCAACAAGTAATTAATAAAGTATAATTTTTTATTTCTATTAATGTATGTGGGTGATAAAATATAATTTTAACTTTAATGAAAATCAAAATAATAACGGATGGAGATTTACTTGAAAAATAATATTGTAATGTAATCATTAAGTTAAAGTATGAATTGAAGTAAGGGAATAAAATAAATTATAGAAATGAGTAGAAGTTAAAATAATTTTTCCAACGTGTTATTATATAAGTTTTAGTTATGCTAATGGAATTTTTTTCTTTCCAATTCAATATTTCTTTTGAATCACGGGTCTTAAAAATAATAACTGCACTTTCACATTTACTAATAACTGTCAATTTTTTTAACAAATTCTTTTTTAAGTATTCATAGTAAGTAAAGTTTTAAATTATATTAATTATTTTTAATAAATTATATCTTTATTTTTTAATTATATTTATTACATGTACAAGATAACAAGTTATTAGGAATAATTTTGGATGAAAAATATTAAAATAAAAAAGATTCGTATGAAAAAATTAATAAATTTATTAGAAATAATGAAAATTAATTAAATTTAAAATGATATATATTTAGAAATAAAAATTAAATGTTAATAATTTTTTTATATTATTATTTTGTACAATATTTTTAAATAAATAAAAATTATTTTTTGATGGACAAGAAAAAAAAATTATATTTATATAACTAATGCAAATACATGCAAGTGTGTATACCCATATTTTTTTTATATTATCAATTTTTTAAAATAATTATTTTAATTTTTTTTACGGCATGCTCTCTTAGATTTATCTCATTCATATTATACTTCATTTCTATTTTTTTCTATTATTTTTAAATATATAACTACTTTTTATATTATTTTTCTTTTTAACTATTATAAAGAAATAATATTAAAAAAGAAAGTTAACATAAAAACATTTTATGCTATAATTTGATATTTAATGTTTAACTTATTTTATACCATATATATATATATATATTTATTTATTTATTTTTTTATTTTTTATAATGTAGGCATCGTGTTGATTAAGTAAGCGGTGGTGGTCAAGATACTTAAATTATTCATGCGCAGTGGAAGTTCTTCCTAGAAACAGGTGCTTACCATAATCATCTCTCCGATGTCAACGCAGCGATTCTAACGCAGTTAATCCACTTGTTTATTTTTTTTTTGCTTTTCTGTAATATTAAAATATGTAAATATTTTATTATTATTATTATTATTAGTTTATTTTAAAATTTTAATTATTTTAATATTAATAAAAAATTATATTCAAATCAAATATAAACTAATTTATTAGTATACTATAAGTTTTTTATTAAATTTATCAGTTTATATTAATTTTATGATATATATTTTTATTTTTTTATGGCAGGTCCACCCGTACAAGTGAAACTAGAAAAAAAAAAAGGATACAATTTTAATGGAAAGACATACTGGTCAGTGTTATAAATTTTATGTAGCAAATTACACTAACTAACGAAGTTTATTTCTAACCAATACATGTTACAGACCATTATCATTATTATAGTTAAAATAACAATAATAATAAAATTTAGACATATTTCTCTGATATAAATAATTATTATCTATATTCATCAAAATAATTATTTATAAATTTTCTTTCATAAAGATATTTAAAATATATTCCAAAAAGTAATATTTTTTATATGAAAAGTTAGAGGTATTATAATCATGAATTTAAGTTAAATTAATGCATAGACTTATAGGTAGATTAGTTTTATATAATAATTAATATTTTAAAATTAAAATAAAAATAATTTTTTTTATTAAATTTATATTGCATTATTAATTTATAAGAGATTTTTGTATTTTAAAAATATGTATAAGAATAAATATTTAATTCTTAATTTTGGAGTACATTTATTATATTAAATTATTAGATTTGAAATAAAAAATAATTTTATTAATATAACTTAAATTTTAAAATACATTGTTATTTTTAATTTTTATTTAAAAATATTTTAAAAAAACTAATTAATTATTTTATATAGACATATTATTAATTTTTAATTCTTAATTCGACAAAAATTGATCTGATATATTTTAAATATAAATTAAAATTAATTATTAATTTTTTTTACTTAATCCATATAAATATCTTATAATTTAAATTATAAATATTAATTGATTAAATTTAAATTATTGATTATAATTAAGTATTTTAATAGATAAATATAATAAATATTTTAATTTATTTAATAAAATATTAATTAATCGATAAAAATTAAAAATTAAAAATTATTCTTATAATTAAAGGTATATTTTTAAAATATTAATAAAAAAAATTATTTAAAAAAAATATATTGATAAATAGATGATTGGTTCATCAATCCACTTTTTTTAATAAGATGAATTAAGATTTATAATCTATATTAACTATGATAGGTTAATTTATCCTATCTCACTTTTAACATAAGATAAGTGGTCTGTTTTGTTATTCTATTTTTATATATGGATCTCATAAATTTGATATTTATTTTTTTATTATAATAAATAATAGGGAACTCTAAAATACCTACTTAATTGACATATCTAATTTTTAAATGATTTTCACGTCTGAACATAAAATAAAATAAATTTTTAAATAATTACTTGTTAAGTAATACATATATTTTTAAAAATAAATATATTAAAAGGAACATAAAAATAGAAATTTATTTATTTTATTAAAAATAAATTTGAAAGAAATAAGCACACAAACTCACCATTTAAAATGACTGACCGAGAAGCAAATTTCTTATTTGTACATCAAGTGAGGACACAATCTATCATAAACTGGTAAACAGTTAATTTTTATTACTTAGAATATCTAAAAACTATTTTCATAATTGATATCAATAAATAAAAAATAATTATTAATTATACAATATTAATTATAAAATATAATGGTTATAGTTATATAAAAGTAAAAATTATCTTATAAAAAGTCACACCAAAATAGTATCTAGTAATTACTTTTGAAAACAGATCTTGTTCCTTCCTAACACAGGCATGTTCCATTTTCCTCCTGTTGTACTTTAATGACGGTTGGTAGAATGCCAACTCTTTTTTATACATATCTAATCCTATAACGTTTCCCTTATTTTTACAATTTGAATAACTAAAACTAATTAATGAGCACTTGCGTCTTCACACTAAATTCAGTTAGAGCTGTTTTTTTTTTTTTTTTTTTTTTTTTTTATGTAGAATAGTTGAATTCATATGTATCTTTGAAAAAGTTAAAACAAGAGTTCTTTTGTATTTTAATTACACACATCTCCTCTTTTATTTTATGTTACCGAAATTTCTCTTAATATTTATCACCACGCTTGTATATATCTTTTGTGTAAAAGATTTAAAGTCCACTAATTTATTTACATATATAATGGGACTTTAATAAAATTTCGAATGCAAAAAATACTCTACTCTTTTAGTGAAATTGTCTTTACTCTTTCTTTTCATTGTGTTTTGATTTTGAACGCGGCTTTGTTCATATTGTAGTGTGTAATGTAATAATATCGACCTCTATGTATCTTTGTTTGAATTGTATTATGAGGGAACCATTCGTGTTGCATCTTTGTCATTCAAGTAAAACATATGACATAGATTATCATGGGTTGTAAAACAAAAGGGTGTGTTTGTGTTTGATATATATTCAAATGTAAGGGGTAGATTTGTAGTAGTTGCAAAATGCAACTTTTTTTAGATGAATATCAAAACCTTATAACTTACCTTGTGTTTTGGATGAATAATCTTTACACAAAAATTCACGCTTTTGTAAAATATATTGTTTAGATAGAAAATTTTAAAGGAAATTTAAAATTTTTATGATGATAATTTGATTAATTAAAATATTATCATCTTTCTCAATTTTATATATTTTATCTTCGTTTTTTCGTTTTTTTTTGTTTAGTCATTGCTGATAAATTTTGACTAATTTCAATTAGGGACATCATTGTTCAACAAAGTTAGGATGTCATTGACTTAGTGAAGACACGGATTTATATATGCTCGACATCTTTTTTTTTTCCACTGATATTAATGAGATTTCTTTCAGATTAAAATTAATAATATTTAATTTTCAATCTCTATAACTAAACTTTTTTAGTTTTTTTTTACCTATAAATTAGTATTATTTCTTAGTTGATATCAATAAGAGACTTTTTTTATCAACATCAATAATATTTTTAGATTAGTGTCTAAAACAATTTTTTTTATATTAACTAAATGAGATTATTTTTAATTAATGTCAATTAAGGTTGTTCTTCTAGTAGATTAAAACTCTAAACCCTAAAACATATATCAGGATTATTAACATTGAAACTATTTTATATATTGATTCATGTTTATTAAACTTTTCTTAACTAGTACTAATAGGACTATTTTTAAGCGGATGTAAGTAAATTTTTTTTAGATTGAAGTCTCTCATGACTATTTTATGTGATGCCAAGATTCATATTTCCACTTAAGGTCGATGTTAATATGTGGTGATAATTTTGGACTTGTTAAGTCTCTTTAAAATTGTCAAAACAATAGTTAATTATAAAAACATATTGTTTTTTTTTATATATAATTATACATACATCTCCTACTTTATTTAATATTGAAAAAAAAAACAATTCTAATACATCTGATTCAAGTCACGTTTGATATATATATATATATATATATATATATATATATATATATATATATATATATATATAGCGTGTGTGTTTGCATAAACGATACTAAGTACATAACGTGATATGTAGGTGACTTTTAATACACGTAAAATATATTTTTTTCTCTCTCTAATTAAATTTTTTTTTTTTTTTGCTTTCGTTGTGTTTTGGTCAAGCCATTGTAAGATTTTGTACGTAATTTTGCACGTGATTTTAAATGCGGTGCTGTTCATATTATGGGATGTTGTGTAATAATATTGACTTTTATGCATTTGACTTTCTTATTATAAAACAAAGGTGTGTGGGATACATCTGTAATAGTTTTTAAAATGCAGGGGATGCAACTTGTTGGAGTTAAAAATGTTTTATTATAAAATATGTTATAGATAAGAAATTACAAATTTAAAAATTTATGGTGGTAACTTGATTAGTTAACACTAGAGAATTAAATATTCGCTTAATAAAAATAAAAATTTTAAATTTTTTATACAATTCTTTTCTTTCTTAAATTTATGTATATTGGACTTAATTTGAATCGAAATATTTCATTTTCTTGAGGTGTTACTTATTCAACTTATACAATATTTCATTTTCTTGATTGATATTGATGACATATTAAAGTTGATTGTGATTTATCTGAAATTAGTATGATTTGTTTCTCTGAATCCAATATATTTTTCTATTGATGTGAAACATAGTTTTCTTTTGACATTAATTGAAATTATTATCATTTATAAGGTTGTTTGTTGATCAACGTTAATCAAAACACATATCATAATTATTTATAAGGATATTACGATTAATATTGATGAAATTGTTTATTTATTAGTTAAGAATATTTATCTATTGGAGTTTGTTAGAGTTTTTTTCTTTACTAATTTTAGTAAATTTCCTGTATACAAATTGTCGTAGTGTTCACATTATTCTATAATATGTGGTAGCTATTCAACACATTCACTTATAAGAAGGAAGAAGAAAGGAAAATAAAAGAAAGAAACGACGAAGGAAGTCTGAAACAAATACTAGTGAGCGGAAGCACTTGTGTGAAGTTTGACTAAGGAAGCATAAAATCCACCACTGACGTTGATGAGTGTTTCATGCTTCCCTTTCTCCGCTATCACACCATTCTTGACAACGGCAATCACATCTGCGTTTTTAATTGTGGATAGACGATGTGCCACAACCACGGTGGTTCTGTTCACTATGACTTTGTCCAATGCATCTTGAACAACTCTTTCAGACTCAGCGTCTAATGCACTCGTGGCCTCATCGAGTAGTAATATCTTTGGACTTTTTATTATGGCGCGTGCAATGGCTACCCGTTGCTTCTGCCCACCAGATAATTGGGTTCCCCTCTCCCCGACCAAAGTATCATAACCCTGTCATACAAGGGAACCACCAAATAGTCCTTAACCACACAACAACATAAGTAAAGAAGTGATTTTTCATAATTATTTATTTTACCTGTTGTAAGCCACTAATGAATTTATGGGCATTGGCCAATTCTGCTGCAGCTACGATTTCTGCTTCAGTAGCATTGCCTCCTTTCCCATAGGCAATGTTGGCACGTATGGTTTCATTGAACAAGAGTGGCTCCTGGCTTACAAGACCCATCTGCTGTCTTAACCACTTCAGTTGTAACTCACGAATTTCTATCCCATCAAGAGTGATTTGTCCTGAATCAGGATCATAAAATCTTTGCAACAAACCAATCACTGTCGATTTCCCACTTCCACTCTCACCAACAAGAGCCACCGTCTGGAACAGCAATTTTATTAGACTTCTGTTGCTATCTGTGATGGAGATTCCGAAGCGTGGTTTCATGTTTCTATATTGTACATGTTCATGTCTAATAACGTGGTTGTATTCCATTTTCATGTTTTCTTTATATAGATTTCAATATTTAATCTATAGCTATCCATGCTTTACTTAAGTAGCGGTGAAATGAAAATATAAAACTCAAACTGTACCTGACAAGAATGGATAGCCAAGCTGAGGTCTTGGAAAATCTGTATGTCAGGCCTAGATGGATACTTGAAGCTCACATGATGAAGCTCAATTTCTCCCTTGACGCTCTCCAGTGTGATGCCAGACTCATCACTCGGATCTATTTTTGACTTCTTATCTAATATTCCAAATATGGAGGCAGTGGCTGACTTGGCTTTGCTTGAATCAGTAGAAAGGGAGCTTGATCGGGAAATACCAGCAGTTGCCATAGTTAATGCAAAGAAAACCTGAAAGGCATGAAAACAACAACATTAAAGAAAATTTTAAATACAAAACTCTTTACAGTGAATGTTTGAAATATGAAAGAATTTTGACCCGGAAAACATCAGAGAATGACGCCTTCCCAGCTTCCACAAGCCTAGCTCCGGCGTAGAAACTGATTGCATTAAAACTTTGCAATGAGAAAAGCGAAGCCCCAAATCCTAATCCGTTGGTAAGTCCTAGTCGTATCCCTGATTTGATCGGCCCCTCACATTTGTTCTTGTATAGTTCCATAACCTTGTCTTCAGCACAGAAAGAAGCAACTGTTCTTATGCTTCTAACTGCATCATTAGCAACTTGGCTTGCTTCCTCATACATTATCTGCCGGAACGACACATAATCTGAATAATGTAGTTACTCATATAACTTTTGATAGTAATGGAAAACAAAACTGACCTTTACATCAGGACTGAATCCCTTCATGGATTTCGTTTGAACATATACATTCATTCCATAAAGGGGAACCAAGACAAGAATAATCAACGTCATCCGCCAGGATGCAGTGAAAGCAATAATCAAACCTGCCAATACCGATGCTAAGTTTTGAACTAATAGTGCAAGCGCATCACCAACAATGGTACGTACAAAAGCCGCACCAGCTGAGAGTCTGGCACCGATAGCACCACTTGAGTTTTCTGGTTCATCAAACCAACCAATCTCCATGTTGACAACCTTCTCAAAACACATTAGCCCGATACGATGGATTAACTTGCATCCTGCCACAGAAAAAAAGTATCGTTGTCCAAGATTTGTCAGAAAAGCTCCAATAGCAAGGGTAGTAAACATCACTGCCCAAAACTCGGAATCTTTTTTCATCTCATCAAATGGTTCATAAAATGTCTTGATGGCACTGGAAACAAGCAACCCATTTATTGGATTTATAAGACCACTCGCCATGGCAGCTACACATCCAATCAGAAGAACTGGAATCTCTGGCTTATTAAGTGAAGCAAGGCGGCTGAGCGGAACATCTGGTGCTTGATCTTTGGGTTGTGAGTTTTCAAGTTCAGGATCAGGAATGTTAACTCCTTCGGATAAACCAAAGGAAACCGAAGATGTGTGGTTGCCACTATTCCTTTTGGATGACCCCCTACTAATGGATCTTTGAAGTGATCTCCTTTCACTAGATTGTCTAAAGGATTCTACACAAATTTCACTCTTGCTGTGATGCTCTGCGTTTTCTTCTGACTCATTTCTTATTTCTTGTAGGCGAATCAGTTGAGAGTACGCTCCATCAGGATCCTTCAGTAATTCTGACTGTGTTCCTGATTAAGAAATATATAATGTAACAGAGTAAGGAATTCTAATTCCAAAATCGTTTTTTATTTAATTGTTTAAAAATATTCATCATATAAAAAATAGACAAATTATTTTCAATAAAATTAATATATAATAATTTTAATAAGTCTTAAATTATATTTTTTATTTAATTTTTTCTCACGTTGTCATCTCTCATTGTATATAAAGTACATTGATATAATGGATTGAGTTCAATAAAAATTAGCTTTTCTTATTTTTATTTTTCTGTTTTCTTTTTCATATTCGAGTACACTTGCAAAAACACTTCAGGTTTTTTTTTATAGTTTTAATTGACTTGTATATTTTTAAACTATGACCTTTATATTTATAATTTTAAATTTGACTTCTGTATTTGATCCGTTAAATAAAATTTATTTTTGTGGTTATCTTTTATCATTAATAAAATATTATTTCATATATATATATATACATATATTTTCTGGTAAAAATATATATTTTTATTTATTAATATACTGAATTTAATTTTATCTAAATTTATTATTTCAGTTTTTGTTTGTGTTTTTGTCTTATTAAAAATACAAATATTATAATAGGTTTTTATACATGTTGAAATATATATATATATATATATATATATATATAAATAACATTAAATCATGTAACATAACATAAAATATTAATAATTAATAAAATAACACTTTTAATGACATATCTTATTTTAATATGATCTTAATTCTATAATGATGATTTTAATAACATAACTTGCGAATCATTTTATAGATGGAAAATGATACTTTGACAACCTAAATCCATACAACTTCTATAAACAATTCTCTTTTAATATTATAATAATAGTTTTGTTTTATTTTTATTTTTATTCAATCATTTTATAGATTATTATATTAATAAAAGTGAGTTGTTTGAAGAGATGTATAGTTTTTGGTTGTGAAAATATCACCATTCTTTATAGATTATTAGATTAATAAAAGAGAGTTGTGAAAAGGGTTGTATCTATTTTTAATTCTACTGCATCCATGGATGGTCAGTATTCAATCAACGAAAATTGTAAAGAAGGCACCATTTAGCGTGGTACCTTTCTCAATCATCTTCCCTCTGTGAATGACAGCAATCATATCTGCATTCTTCACTGTGCTCAAGCGATGTGCCACTACAACAGTAGTTCTGTTGACCATGATCCTGTTTAGAGCCTCTTGCACTTTCATTTCTGACTCTGCGTCAAGTGCACTTGTGGCTTCGTCCAGAAGTAGAATTCGAGGATTTTTCAGGATTGCTCTTGCAATGGAAATGCGTTGCTTCTGCCCACCAGATAGCTGGCTTCCAAGATCACCAACCATTGTGTTCAATCCCTGCATGCAGAGGTAAGTGAACTTACTTAACATGAACTACTCTATAAAAGATGAAAGGGTATAAGTTAATATGCATTTTATAAGGCCAGCTATTTTCATGTCACTATACTGATGTGTTAAATGAAAAAGTCATCTAATTAATGATTAAGAGTTATTTTAGTATAAACTGAGTATCAAACTAATCCAATGACAAATGAGATAAAATCTCCTAACAGGTTGAGCGGGGAACCTGTGGAAGCTTATCAATGAATTTAGCAGCATTTGCTAGTTCAAGTGCAGATCTTATCTCTTCAGTTGTTGCATCCTCTTTTCCATATGCAATATTTTCCTTAATGCTAGATGTAAACAACACCGGCTCCTGGCTGACAAGACCTATTTTCCCTCTGATCCACCGAAGCTGAAATTCTTTCAGGTTAATACCATCAATAAGAACTTCTCCAGCCTGTGGATCATAGAATCTTTCTACTAAGCTGATAACTGTAGACTTTCCACTTCCACTTTCTCCAACTAACGCTGTTGTTGTACCACTTGCTATATGAAGAGAGAATCCATCAAATATCAGTTCTTCTGGTCTTGATGGGTAACTGAAATAAACATCCCTCAACTCTAGTTCTCCTTGAATATCGTGTAATACTACTCCATTTGGATCATAAGCGTCTATCTCTGGATTCCTTTCAATGGTCTGGAACATTTTGTATGCTGCAGCCTGACCTGAAGCAAAGACATTCATGCAAGGGGATGTCTGTCCAAGAGACCTAAGATATGAAAAAAAATAAAAAAATATCAACTGTTCGTGCGTGGTTGTGTTGGTTTTTGATGCAAAATATTCTCAAAATAATTAGAACGTATAAGGTGTTACTATTTTGAGAATATTTTGTATCAGTTTTAATAAAAAAAAGTAATATTAACTGTTAAACTTAGCAGAAAATACAATAAAATCAAAATGCTACTTACGATGAACTAATAAGTATGGTAATAATCACAGTCGTCACCGTGCCCCCACTATATCCTTTTTCCATTATCAACTTTGCCCCAAACCATACACCGAAAGCATAAGTACTGAAAATAACAAAATAAAGTGTGCCTACACCGAGTCCCAGAATGCAACCTTCGTGAATTCCTGATTTGTAAGCACGTGCAAGAACTTTGTCATACTTGGATACTGCTTGTTTTTCCCCAGTAAAGGATGCAACCTGGAAATATAAACAAAAGAGGAAATATGATTATCATTGCATTGCAAGAAATGAGCCCATTCAATTGAGAAAGTTCAGAAATCCATGGTTATCTTGTCACAAAATTCACTTTTAGTATTTGATTATGCTTAATAGTTCCATAAATAATAATAAGATATTTATAAATAATTAATACTTATAATTATAAATATTCTATTATTTGTTGTGTTGATGAAAATAAATCATTTATGATTTTTCAGGTTTATTAATTTAAAAAAGAAAAATAATTTAGTAGACAAACTAGTTTCTTGTTCACTTGATCATCAAATTTGATTATAAGAAATTGGTGAGTAGAATTGAGAAGAATATTTATAACTTTAAACTGATTATTAACAAAGAAGATTGATATAATATGATTATTAAAAGAATAACAATATATTTCAATATGTTTGGTTTGCATATAAAACACTAGATTTGTAACAAATTAAATAACATTTGTATTGTTGGCACAAAGAGGTGTTGGATGTGCTTGAAAAAATCCAAGTTCATCCAAAAGATTACAAATCCAAATCATTTTGGAATAAATAGTAGGCATGATACCACATCTTGATTCAATCAGTGATTTAAAAATTTGCATTTGCTTCTTACTTTTCCATAAAATCAATGACGAGCTAAGAAAGATGCATTGATCTATGACATAGTTGAATATGGACACTTACCCCAATCAACATCACTATAAACAATTAATTTAACAGTTGTTATCCTAATAGGAAAGAACTTTTATGAGAGGTTCCTTTCAAGTAGTGAATAATATGATGGATAGCTACCAAGTGTAGACGAGGAGGAAAATGCTTAACCTGATTGACTTGTTGAATAACAAATGATATGTCATGTCGTATAATAATAAAGTAATTAAGATTGTCCACAAGTTGTCAACATAGAAAAAGGTTAGACAAAAGATATTCTCATCACGATGATGATATTTAACATTAACTTCAAGAGGAGTATCCATTAGATTAGTTGACAGGAGGCCAACTAAAGAGATGAGGTCAGTATATATTTATGCTGATGGAGAAATGTACCTTTGGAGATAGAATGATCTTTAAGACCTAGGGAAATAATGCAAGTGATCAACATTTTTTATATGAAATGTAATTTGTAATTGTTGTTTAAGTTCTCGATGAATGTTTAATTAGAGACAATGATAACACTAGTGCAAAGAAAGTATATATATTTTGTAATAAGTTACTACATTGGTCATAAAAAAAATTAATATAAAAAATGATGTATTTGCAAAATTATAAATAGGGGATGTTTTTTACCTTGGTTGTTACAACAACTGATGTAATATATAGATATCACATTGGTTCCATTATGAACTAATGGTATATGTTATATACTACATCGGTTGCTACAACAATCGATGTAGAAAATGCCTATATGTTTATTTCGCATCCTACTTTTAGGCATAACACCACTTTGCCTTCATCTTCTTCACTGAGAACCATTGTTGCCACAATGAATTACAAGCAAGAATTTCCTTCCTTATCCATAGAACCACCACAAGTTTCATTGTGTGTTGCCATTACTCTGCCACCACCAATGCAGTAGCTATTGCCAACACAATTGTAAACTTTTTACATAATGTGATTCTATATCGGTTATTAAACCAATGTAAAATTATTTAAATAACCATCGTAAATTGAGGTTCTCCTACTACTATAATAATATCATCAATATAAAGAAAGAGAACAACAATATCTATAATTGTGTAATATATAAATAAAGAGGAATCATATTTACTCGAAGTAAAGGAAAACCAATAGAAAGTAGACTAAAACTTGTCAAATCATGCTTTGAAAGTTTATTTCAGGCCATATAAGGAATGTTTTAGCTTGCATACTCCCGTATATGAAGAAAATTGACCTTGAAGAGGAGTCATATATATATATATATATATATATATATATATATATATATATATATATATTCTATTAGCTCCCAATGAAAAAAGACATTTTCACATTTGATGAAGAGACAAACCATTAGAGGTAGCTATAGAAAGGACAGTTTTAAAAATTATCATTTTGGAAACAAGTACAAATATCTCATCATAATTAATTTCATACTACTGCTTGCTATCTAAGGTAACTAATTGAGCCTTTTAGTGATTAAGAGAACCATCATAATTTAGTTTCATAGAATACATAAATTTGAAACCTATTGGTGTAATAGTCAAAGGACAAGTGAAAATATCCCATGCAAATTTTTCTTAAAGGGCCTAAAGTTTATCATTCATTCTCAACGTACATATTTAATAGTTTGTGTTTGTGAGTAATAAGTAGGAATAAATGTGCGAGAGAGAGAAGCAGTTAAGGAAGTATGGGGGGAATCAAACTTGTATGGTGAATATCTATTACATAAATCTACTAGATCTTTGAAGTGCAATCCAAACATATGGTAGATCAATATTGAAAGCGAGGGGTGGGAACATGACGTTCAATTTCAATAGATGGAGACAAGTTTAAAACAATATCAACATCATTCGTAGTAAGAGAAATACAAGGCAACAAAAATTAATTATCAAAGAATACCATATTCCTAGATATACGAAAATGATTATTAGAAATATTATAACACACAAAACCCTATGATAAAGACTATATCCCATAAATGCACATTGAACAGATTGTGCCCCAAACTCATGTTATTCAAGTGGTGGTAAATGAAGTAAACATACACAACCAAAAGTATGTAAAACACTAGAGTTAGAATGAGTCTTTAAAAGATGAGTATAAACTAATAACCTCATAAAAAAAATGATTGATAAGGAAAATACTAGTGGATAGAGTCTCCACCCAAAATCTTCATGGAACAAGGGCTTGGAGAAGCAATGTGCGAGTCATATCAAGCAAGTGAAAATTCTTATATTTTGTAATGCCATTTTGTTGAGACGTATTAAGACAAGAGCGTTGAGACATAATGTCTTTTTGTTGAAGATACTCCTGAAACACATGGGATATGTATTTTCCACTAGAGTCGAGTGAAATATTTTAATACTGATTTGGAACTAATTTTCAACATATGTTATAAATTTCTTAAATCTATAAAATATTTTAGATTTAGATCAAAGAAAATTATCAAAGTAACATCAATAAACGTCATAAAATATTTATAGTGAGCATGAGAAGTCAAAAAATACATACCCCAAACATCCTTATGAATTATTTCAAAATAATAAGAAACATGATGAACACTAGAGGAAAAATAAAGTATACTTTTAACTAATTTGCAAACAGAACAAGAAACATATTCAACAATAATAATATTTTTATTTCACAACAAACCATATTTAAACAAGTGATACATGACAACAAAATTAAGATGACCCAATTTTCTATGGCAATCGCCATAAAAATTCAAAACATTATTATAAGTAAAAGAAAGATGACGAGGAACAAATTGGAGAGAAAACGATCTTCCCACTTTAGGCCCTTTCGTAATCACCTTCCTTGTAGATAGTTTCCTCTCCAATTTGTTCCTCGTCATTTTTCTTTTGCTTATAATAATATTTTGAATTCTTATGACAATTGTCATAGAAAATTGGATCAACATGCTCTATAATAAACAAATCCACAGGCTGACTTATAGACAGTACAAACCAATGACTCATGATCGATAAATTTTCAAAGAACTCAACAAATATGTTATTTCTAAAGTAAGAATTGGTAATAGAGAACAAATAGATGTGAAAAGTACGAGAACAATTGCAGTTAAAAGTCATTTGAGTATCAAATTAATTTTTAATGTTTTATATATTCTTGATATTAATCATAATTTGTTAAGTATTGCTCAATTATTGGAGAAAAGTTATGAGATGTCTTTTGAACACAAACTTTGTGTGAATAAAGATACAAATAACTTGAAAAATATTCAAAGTTCACATGAAAGGAAAACAATTCACTTTTGATTTGATGAAAGAAGGGTTGACTACAAACGAGGATATAAAAGAAAAGTGAAAGAAAAAGTATGATGAATATTTCTTGAAGAAACTTGATATTAAGGAGGAAAATAAATATGTAGATGAAGAAACTGCTTTCAATGTCCATCAAAGGGTCAATGATACTACCATGAAGTTTGAAAGAAACAAAGAAAATGAAATTGAAAAAGAAAGAAATACTTTGATGAAGAAAGTAAAGTTGAATGAAGATGTGATCTCATACAAGTAGGAAGATGACAAAAAGTACCAACAAAAAATTAGCAAAAATTCCAAGCAAAATAAAAGAAAGAATATCAAATTCAAATAAACAGATATTAAAGTAAGGAGGAATGTTGGAAATATTATTTTATCATCTTTTATTTAAATTAGGTATTAAGAGATTTTATTATCTTTTAAGATAGAAGATAAAAATATATTATTAGGTTTTTATTTTGATTTAGGAAGTTATATTATTAAGATATTATTATGATTTAATATTTTGTCATATTTTACTCTATATATAAATAGAGTCATGTGGGATATATTTCACATATAAGAAATACACATACACAAAACTTTGAAAATTCCACCAATACCTATTCCTGCACAAGAAAACTACCTTGAGAAAAGTTAACATTACATTTGTTATAAATTAATTGACTAACAGATAATAAGTTTGAAGCAAGGCTAGGCGATGTGATTTCTTAGAGGATGTGTGGAATAGTTAGAGATATAATGATCGTGTTATTTGTAGTAATGAAAAAACTTGTTACTACAATTATGAGGAATATTTCCAAATTGTTTGCAAGCTAAACATTGGAGGTCACATATCACAACCTTTGCTTTTACTTTGGACAACATATGTAATTATCACAAGTTTCGAAAGGGTAACATCATGAGTCATGGATCCTTGAGCAAGAAAATGTTTTTCTTCCGTAAGAAGTTCACAAACATATGTATCCAAAGAAGGAACATGGTTCCTATTCAATATCTAGGCAAAGTTTAATGAGAAATTGATCATGCTTACTCGTGTTATAAACATTTTGGATAACTGAGAGTGAATATTGGGGAATAATAATGTTTTTATGAGTGATTTGTCCATAGATTCAAAAAATTAAAACAATTTACTCTTGAATATACAAATTATGTTGTTTGTCATTAACTATATCTAACTCCAATTGAAAAACTTTGGTTTTCCTAGTTATAAATTCGTTTCAAATATTCTCATATTGTTGAACAACTTCCAAAGAGCATAAATTATTGATCATTTGGGATCAACAATATTGAGAATCCAAGAAATAATCTGGGTATCTTTTACTTCTCACGCATCTAAGGTTGTTTGCTTTACTAGTGGTACAAAATACCCATCTAGATGACCCTATAATATTTATCCTTTGACATGCATCTTGAATTAAAATTCGCAAGCTGTTTAATTCTTGCCATTGAATAAAACACAAAAGTTGTCATTCTTTAAAGTTGTCATGATGGTGGGGAGTAATACAATTGCGACAAAACATACAAGATTGTAGAATTGCTAGTGATGAGAACAGAAGCCACAAGCTCCAACATAACCATAGGTGTGAGAAAGAATGGTAAGCACAAACAAAGATCATGAGCACAAACACAATCCACAAATTGAATAAGAACTACGAAGGGAGGAACTAATAACAAAGAACATGACATGAGAGCAAAATCTTCAAGCTTGATAAAAAAAACTCCAAATGGAGATTAACAAAATATATTGGATCATAACTAGTTTGATACCATGTCAGAAAAAATGATTTTTGTGCATTTGTTCATTGTTATTAGTTCTACAAAAATAATCAAAACATTTACAAATATCTATTATACATAAATATTCTATTACTTGATGAACCCTAAACCTATAATTGAGTAGAACAAATAATTCATGATTTATCAAATTTTATTATTAAAAAAATTATTCACAAAATTA
The DNA here is from genome assembly GCA_963425845.1 of Sphenostylis stenocarpa. Taxonomy (NCBI): domain Eukaryota; kingdom Viridiplantae; phylum Streptophyta; class Magnoliopsida; order Fabales; family Fabaceae; genus Sphenostylis; species Sphenostylis stenocarpa. Next base: position 18,862,072 of record OY731407.1, read on the forward strand.
ATGTAATATGTAAATGTAAATGGGAGCACTATAAGAAATGAACACATTCAATCAAGAAAGTATATAAATAAACAAATATCTAGTTAGGTTTGAACTTTGAAGAAACAACATACTGTTCTCATTGAACCAATTGTCTGTTCAACTACACGAGCAGCTCTTGCATAAGCAATTTGATGTCTAGAAGCAACCCTTTCCATGATGAATGCCATAACAGCACCTGACAAAACAAGAAGTGGAACAGTAGACAACATGACAACTGTAAAAAGCCACCCTTTCACAAACGTTATCACAAATCCTCCAACAAATGTTGCTACAAGCTGCACAAATCTCCCAACCTATAAAAGAAAATCAAATGTTTTGAACATATTAAAAATGTACCTTGAAGGTTGCAATAAGATATGGATATCGATATGTGTTGGAACTTTATCATTTAATTAGGTATCAAAATATTTTTAAAAGAGAAAAATATATTACATTGTTATTTTGATTTAGATAGTTGTAATTGAGATATTGTTAATATTTGATATTTTATTATATAATTACTCTCTCTCTCTCTCTCTCTCTCTATATATATATATATATATGGAGACACACACACGATGGCGGATCTTCTTGGGAGCTGAGGGGGCCGTGACCCCCCAAAGTTTTGTAACTCCCATGTAATTTATGATTTTGACCCCCCCAAACTTAATGAACATTTAATATATTTACTTGTATATTTACAATTTTATCCTCCCAGCCCCTCCTCAGTTTTGTAACTCTCATATAATTTATAATTTTGTCTCCCTCAAACTTAATGATCATTTAATATATTTAAGTATATATTTACAATTTTATCCTTTCACCCTTTCATCTTCTTACTTCATTTTATATTTATTTATTATTTATTAATAATATATTATTTGGCCCCTCCAAGATCAATGGTCAAGATCCGCCACTGCACACACTATGAGAGAAAAACTCCACTATATCATATATTTCATATATAAAAAATATATATACACAAAACCCTAAAATAGTCAATAGTAATATCAAGAGTTTTGGTTCTTACTAGGCTTGTAGAATGGAAGGACAAGGAAGTTTTTCACAAGTTATTATTACACTTTTCAATGATGAAAGTTACAACCTATGGATTATAAGAGTGCAATCCTATATTAAAGGTTTAGATTTATGAAAAATTGTAGAAAAAAATTATATTGTTGATCCGTTACTTGAAAATTCTACCATAGCCTAAATTAAAATTCAAAAGGAATGAAAAACGAAGAAAATAAAAACAAAATCATGTTTATTATTAGTATTTCAGAAATGATTCTTATTAGAATCATGACCCGAATGTTACCCAAAGAAATTTGGGATTATTTGAAAAATAAAATGAAATACCCACAATAAGAGGGATAAAAAAGTTCTAAAGGAGAAAACCCCATCAACCAACTAGGCCAATATCATTGATGCTAAACTAGACTCCAAGAAACAACAATCGTTCAAGACAAAATTGCTCGAGAGGCAAGAAAATTCTATAACAAATGCACCTTAAGAAAGATAATATTAAAGAGATCTTATAGGTAAAAGACGATGCCCTTAAGTAGAAGAAAGAAGAGCTTGAAAATCGTGATCGTCAAGTAAAGAAGCTTCAAGTTAAGTTAGAAAAATTATAGAAGAAGTTTAAACCTATCATGAATTTACCTATGTTGAAAGATAATGAAAAAAATAGATAAGAAGAAGAGGTGCTTTAATAAGAAAAAACCTTCTTTACCTTACGTTTTGAGGATGAAAGACCAATGAAATGAGATTAAGAAAACAAATTCAGAGGCAAAATTTAAGGAAATTTTAAACATGTTAGATGCTAAAATGGAACATTGCCAATGCATAAGAGAATAATTCTTGTGAGAAGAACTATCATATCGAGTATGAGTGTCAAAATAGGCTTAACTTAATGGGCAAACCCAAAAGATTCAAGAAATAGGCCAGACTAGGCCAACAAAATCGTGCCATAAATTGAATCAGATATATTTTGACTCGGCCTATTTAGGTCATGATCTATATAAACTTAGGTCAAGCTAGCCGGTAGGCTTTTGGGATGATCTATTTTATAGAATAATAATTTTTTTTAAAATATACATAAAAGTAATATTATTTTATTAAAAGTATATATGTATTATAAATTAATTTGACAAGGAATTTACTTATTCTAAGAGTAAATATCAGAGAAAGTATCTAATAATCACTTATTCTAAGATCTAATAATTAAAATTAATTACTATTTTAAATTAATAAATTACTAAAAAATAAATAATGATAATGAAGAGTAAGTTTTTAATTCTTATTTTAAGATTGAGTATTCTCTTATAATTTATATATTAAATCATTATATCTTAAATAAAAACTAATTTCATTAATAAAATTAAAATTTTAAAAATATATTTTTATTTTTATTATATTTTTTAATTAAGTGATTTGGTATAGATGTGTTATTTTTTTTTTAAATTCAATCAAACAAAAATTGGTTCGTTAGTATGTTGGCCTAACATAAGGTCAAACTAGACTATAAATTTTGGTCCATTTTAAAATATAGGTTAAACTGTACCATCAAATTTGTTTACTTAATTTGTATGGCCAGGTCGAGTAGACCGGACTAGTCCATTTTGACAACTCTAATCTCAAGAAAGAAGTTTGTTTATAAGTGATTACAAAAGAAAAACATGATAGTGAGACAATAAAATGAAATAAAGAGATGATCACATACAAAAAAGAGAATAACAAAAATTACAAGCAAAAGAGAAGGAAGAAAATAAGAATAGAAAGAAAGAATATCAAATTCAAATAAATAAATATTAAAGTAAGAAAAAATGTTGGAAAGATTGTTTTATTATGTTTTATTTAAATTAGGTATTAAAAGATTTTTATTATTCTTTTGAACAAGGGAAAAAGATATTACATTATTATTTTGATTTAGGTAATTATAATTGAGATATTTTTAATATATGATATTTTTGTTATATGTTTTCATTATATATTTTCTCTCTATATATAGAGTACATGAATAAAATATGGAGACACACATGAGAGAAAAACTCCACTATATATCATATATCTCATATATAAAAAATACACATACACAAACTCTTACAAAGTCTCAAAAATATGGTAAGTAGGTACCTTCTCACCCATTGCATCTTGTAAAAGAATGATATCACCTGATATCCTCCCAATGACATCGCCAGTGTTTGTTTCCTTATCAAAGAAAGCAATATCTTGTCTCAGAATAGTTTTCAGATACAATACTCTTATTCGTGCAGTCTGCCTCTCCCCCGTTATCGTCCAACATGTTACCTCTGAAAGGTCAAATGCTTCTCTCAAATAGACTTAAATAACAATATTTTGCTAAACAAATAGATTTATATTTTATGTTTTTAATAACTTATGCCTTTTATAAATGAAATTTTTTATAATTAAATAAATTTATACTGAATTTTTAATAAAATGTCATTAACCTTTTTATTTTATTTAAGAATATTATATTCATTAAAATTTAAATACAAATTATAAATATTAAAAATTAATATTCAAAATAGATTTTTCCATAAAAATAAATAATTTAATTATTATATATTAAAATATATAAAAATATCTTGTCATCAAATTATAAATTATGCTGTAAAAAAATTTTATTTTTTGGGAAAAAATATTTAAACAAATATTTACTCAAATAATATATATATATATATATATATATATATATATATATATATATATAGATATTTAAATTTTTATTTTGACAAATAATTTCTTCTTGAACCGATTACATAACAGATTTTTATTCGTTTAAATTTAATATATGATTATTAATAATGAAATCAGTTTAAATAAAGTTCAATTATTAATAAAATAAAATTTAATATTTATGAATACGTTTTTTTAACTTTAATTAAATAAGTATTACAATTTATTGTAAGTATATGAGTATATAGTTTTTTAATTTTACGAAATTATTTTAGCAAATGTCTTAAATTAAGTAGTTAAAATTTAATTAAAACAATAAAATTTATAATAGGGTAAAATATTATATTTTAATTAAGAATGGTAAGAGCACTTTTTTATGAGTTAACGTGTTTTGAATGAATGAAATATGAAAGTTAAATTTTGAATAATTTTTCAAAGTTATAAATAGAAAAAAATTAATATTTTATTTCTAATGGATCAAAAATTTTATTTCCTTTCTAATTTTTTTACTTTAATTTCTCTTTAAAAATCTACTAGGTTTCTGGGTTCCTTGATCATCTTTTTCAAAATTTGAGGACCTTGCATTGTTGGCAAATTTTGGGTCATGTATATATATGATACATATTTAAATGTGTTAGGGTCATTATTTATTAAGCCAAATAATAAAGTGATCTAACTAAATTAAAGTTTTGGCTAAAGACATATGTCATGAAAATAAAATTGTGTAGAGACCATAGAACAATTTCTAATTTGATGAGGGGCCAAATTGGAAATACTAAAACTTAAGTAATTAACCTAATTCTGGTTATCTAAAGGGTCATGGTCCCCTTCTGAGAGCACACACACAGAACGTAAGTATCAGTCCCGTTCCTTTCTTTCTATCCCCATCAAGAGAGAAAATCAAGAGGGAAAATACAGGTGCTCTTCAGGTGGAAGACCATAAGATCAATATAGTGCTCTACAAAGACATCATCGTTATGGCTAATTCAGGTACGCTTTCGCATTCGAGTTTACGAGCATGTTTATCGAGTATGGGATTATGTTTATGTTTGATTGTTAGAATCAAAATCAGGATTATTATTATTATTATTATTATTATTATTATTATTAATTTTCCAACAATTGGTATCGAGTCGCCCATATTTGATTCATGTCTGTTTAATTTATAGAACCCTAATTATGAAAATTAGGATTAATTTTGTTTTAAACAATTCAAATTACCCAATTTTATGAACCCTAAGTGGAGAATAATCTCTAATTTTCGTAAACCCTAAAATTTAAATTTGGGGGTAACATTCCCAATCTGATTTTGCTTGCTGATGGAACCGTGGAGGAAGCTATGGATTATTCTTTTTCTTCGTTTTTCCCTTTTGTTTCAGTTTAAGTTTCAAGTTTTACTAAGAAAGAAACAATGTTTCATATTTCAAATTTTCTTGTATTGGGTTCTCTGTTCCTTTTTGAATCTTTTGTTTTTATTTAATTTTATGGGTTTGGAATTGGGGGTGGTGTTTGTGGAGTTCCCAATACAGAGAATCTTAGGTAAATGATGAATGTTTCCACATGTTTGGCTGTTATTATTTTATTGTCTCTATCCCCTAGGAATTTAAAGAAAATTTGATGTTAAATTAGGGTCCGAGTGATTACTTGTTTAATTCCTTTTAGGGTTTAGAGCGAGTATGCTAAAGAGACTCGGAACTATCTCTCGTTTCATCCCTAGTGTGATTTTAGGAAGATGTTCATCCTTTAGGTATTGGTGGAAAATGAGGCCTTTTTTCATCCTTTGATTTGTTCGAGATGAGGTGTTCATCCCTAATGAGATTCTAGGGAGGTGTTCATCCTTAGTAGATTTATAATGAGGTGATTCTCTTTTGAATTAGTTTGCAAATATTAAATATTTGGTTTTGTTATATAAATAAAATATTCAATTTTTGGTAGTTTAATATTTTTTGTGAGCAAATTGAGTCAAGAAGTCACCAAAGTAACTTCTCTTGAATTGGGCAGTTCATGAAAAATATTGAATGTTAGTGTTTGTGTATATTCATGCGAGTATTAGTCGACCCAAAGGAAGATTAATATTTGGCCGAATTGCATACACACTTGTAATGATAAACATGTGATAATTATAAGGATTTGCTTTGTCGATGATAAATCAATCCAAAGACTGGTTTATTGTTGGACGTGCTTTATTGTCAATGTTTGATTATTACAACAAGATACCTCTAGCGAGTTAATATTACTCGTCCAAAGACTTGATATTGATGGTGCATTGGGTGTCTTGAGATGGGTTAAACCATTATTTGAATATATATTTTATTTATAATTTTTTTTATATAATGTGAGCATAATTAGTTTATTTCTTTTGTTCTAATCCAGCTACAATTGCTTCTGTATTCGCCAATTTAAATTATGTTCCGATCCTCAAAAGTATGTTTCCTACTTTTGTCCGTTCGAAGTCAATTTAGCGTCAGTACCTAGTAACACTTAGTGGTTAGACTCAGGTGCAACTACTAACATCAGTGTTTCTATAAAGGGTTGCCTAAGCTACCGGAAGCCAATTGATTCTGAAAGATGGATTTATGTTGGAGATGGCAAATCGGTAGAGGTGGAAGCTATAAGTCATTTTAAATTATTATTAAGTACTGATTTTTTATTTGGATTTGAAAGACACTTTTGTTATGCCGTCATTTAGACGGAATTTGGTTTCAGTTTCTTATTTGGACAAATTAGGTTATTTATGTTCATTTGGAAACAATAAGTTCAGTTTGTCTTTTAATTCAAATATTGTTGGAACTGGTTCACTTTTAATTTATGATAATCAGTATTTACTTGATATTGTGACCACCTATAATGAAACCCTTAATGCAGAATCATGTGGTACTAAACGTAAAATTGAAAATACTCACTCAAGTGCATTATGGCACAAGTACTCAGGTAACATCAAATTGTAACGTTTGGGCTTATGTTACACTCTTAAAGATATGGTAGAGAGTATGATTTGTCATTCCACCTTACTGGAATCACTTTGGGGAGAGACACTAAATATGACAGCTTATATTCTAAACAAAGTACCAACTAAAGCAGCTACCAAAACACCTTATGAGCTTTGGATTGGGCGACAACTTAGTCTGAAGCATTTCCATGTGTGGGATTGTCCAGCTGAGGCAAGACCTTATAAGTCAAATGAAAAGAAATTGGACTCTCGAACAGTAAGTGGTTATATTATTGGTTATGCTGAAAGATCCAGGGGATATAAATTTTATGATCCCACATTAAAGACATTTTTTGAGACGGGAACTGCTATGTTCTTTGAGGATATTAAGTTTGGGGGGAAGAATAAGATTAAGAACTTCATCTTAGAGGAAGAATCGGTAACAATTTCAGAACCAATTCAAATAGTTACTTTTGATAAAGTAAGTTCGGAACCTCCACAAGGCATTGTTGATGAACCCCTTACTCAAGATGATTTGGTTGTTCATGAAGAACAAACTCAAGATCCTCAAGAACCTGTGCATCATGAGCTAATAACTTTGCAGAGATCCACTAGAGAAAGAAGAAGTGTTATTTTGGATGATTACATGGTATTTCTTCAGGAACATGAGGAAAATAATGATATAATGGAAGATGACCCAGTTAACTTCCGTCAAGCTATACAAGGTTCTAACTCTCAAAAGTGGATTAAAGCAATGAAGGAGAAGTATAAGTCCATGCAAGACAATAAGGTTTAGGAACTTGTCCCATTACCAGAAGGTATGAAACTCATTTGGATTCAAGATGAATATTGTTGATGATTGTATGTATCACAAGTTTAAAGGGAGACAAGTTTAGTCTCAATCAGTGCCCAAAGGGGAATTTGGAAATTGAGGAAATGCAAAAGATTCCCTATGCATCAGCTGTAGTGAGTTTGATGTATGCCCAAGTATGTACGCGTCCAGACATAGCATACATAGTTGGGGTTCTAGGCAGATATTTAAGCAATCCAGGAATAGACCATTGAAAAGCAGCAAAAAGGGTCATAAGATATTTAAAGAGAACAAAAGATTATATGCTCACATATAGGATGTCAGGCCAGTTGGAGATCGCTGGATTTTCTGACTCATATTTTGCAGGATGTCAAGAATTTGTAGCATGCTATGAGGCATCAAATCATGGAATATGGCTGAGAAATTTTGTCACAGGGCTGCAAATTGTGAAAGGCATTGAAAGACCACTTAAGTTATATTGTGACAATAAATCAGCTGTATTGTTAAGGAAAGAGTACAAAGTGGACAAATTTTCATAGAACACTTAAGGACAAACTCCATGATACCAGATCCTTTGACTAAAGGACTTCCGCCCAAGGTCTTTCATGAGCATTTTGCTCACATGGGTGTTTTACAGTTTGAGGAATTTGTGGTTTAGTGGGAGTTAGTCACTTTCATATATTTTATGTTCTATGTTTAATTTCATATATGTATACATTGTCTTTTGGACATATTTGGTTATCTATAGATATGCGGTTTTTTTGTTCATTCATTACACTTTGTACATTAAGGATATTATATCGATCTCAATAAGTTAAAGTTTGGACCAGTTGAAAATAGACGTGTACAGATCACTTTCACGTAATTTTTCATGCTACACATTTCATGATGAATCCATGTCATTTGGTTATGTTAGGATGAGTAATCATTGTTGGTTTTAGTTGCGATGATGCAATGAAAAGCTGGTTTGGTTCTATATCTTGATATGATTAATGGACAGGACTTTTGGAGTATGCTAAAGGAATATAATGGCAATTTTGAGCTCATAAAGTCTAACACATTTGTAAGGTTGTAAGGACATATATATTTGTGACCAGTGGGAGATTGTTGGCAAATTTTGGGTCATGTATATATATGATACATATTTAAATGTGTTAGGGTCATTATTTATTAAGCCAAATAATAAAGTGATCTAACTAAATTAAAGTTTTGGCTAAAGGCATATGTCATGAAAATAAAATTGTGTAGAGACCATAGAGCAATTTCTAATTTGATGAGGGGCCAAATTGGAAATACTAAAACTTAAGTAATTAACCTAATTTTGGTTATCTAAAGGGTCATGGTCCCCTTCTGAGAGCACACACACAGAACGTAAGTATCAGTCCCGTTCCTTTCTTTCTATCCCCATCAAGAGAGAAAATCAAGAGGGAAAATACAGGTGCTCTTCAGGTGGAAGACCATAAGATCAATATAGTGCTCTACAAAGACATCATCGTTATGGCTAATTCAGGTACGCTTTCGCATTCAGTTTACAGCATGTTTATCGAGTATGGGATTATGTTTATGTTTGATTGTTAGAATCAAAATCAGGATTATTATTATTATTATTATTATTATTATTATTATTATTATTAATTTTCCAACATGCATTGGTGGAATTAACAAAGTGTATATACTTTGCATTTATTAGATTTTCAAATAAAGTAAGTTCCTCTTTATCCTTTTTAAGTGTATTTTACATGTGATGATTTTTGGCTTGCATGTGTGATTTATTGGGCAAAGATAAATATTGGCTAGTCCAGAGTCACAATGATGTATTTAGTTTGTTGATTATGATCTTTTGTGAGTAGGATTATGCTTTTTGTGATATTGTGATAATTGGAATTTTAAAGACTTGTAATTTGAAAAAAAAAAAAGAGGAAAGGTAAAGGAAGTTAGTTTCTTTTCAAATCTAATATGGATTTGAATAGGGTAGAGTGACTTGGTCACTAACATTATTTTTGAAGGATTGAATGAAAATTGGGATAGAATTGTTAAACCTTGTTTATTTGTTTAAGTAGTGTGAAATTGGTTTGAACATGTGTTTGATGAATTAATATGAGATTATGACCATAATAGTTGAATGAATTATGTTTTTAGGTGAGATTTAGGGTTGTTTTGTTTAGAATTGAATTGTGTAGTTTGAATTTGGTTTAGTGTATTTTTTTCAAAGTTAATATTTTGCGTATTTTTTGCTCAAGTGAAAGTTTTTCACTTGAGTGAGGAGGCTTTTAAGTTTAAGTTTGGGAGGTGGTCTTGGGTTTATTTTCATTTAAGCAATAACATTCTAGTAAAAGAAAAGGGTTTGATTCTATTTTATTTTCATTAAGATGACATTTTTTTTTTCACTTAAGCAAAAAATTAGTTCATAGTTCTTTGGTTGAACAAGCAAAACTTCTGACTAAGCAAATTTCAACATGTGTCTAAATCACTAGCGAGCAACTTCATGGTTTAGCGAAACAATTTTTTTAAATGATTATAAATATTAAAATTGATTGTATTTCACTTAATTGCCATTTCTTTTATCATTATATGAATGGAAATATGGAAAAATGTTTGAGGTATAAGTGTAAACGTTGAGAATGAGAATGTTGAGTTGTGTGATTTGTATATGATATTGATGAAACTAGTAGTTACCAAGGAGGTACTATTTAGTTGGTTAAGTATAATGTGAATATCAAGTTATGTGACTCGATTATAAAAGATATCTAAATTATACTAATTGGCTCAAATTATATATATTATGGTATAAGGTGGTGAAGAGCCAATGAAGGTTTTTGTCATTTAATCAAAAATGAAATTGTCATTGACTACCCGATAGATAGATAAATATATAATAGGAAATATTATGTTGTATGTAAATTTTGGGTGATGTCATTATTTTGTTGAATATAATAGGTTTTAGTCTCTAAGTTTAAAATCAATCAAAACTCATAAAAATTATTATGTATTGTTTGATATTATGGAGCCCTTGTGAGGCTTGTATGGTGCTTGTTATAGTGTCATGATGGGGTTCCTTGTGAGGCTTGTATGTAGAGACACGAAGTGGAGCCTTGTAAGACACGTCTGATGCATGTATGTAGTGACACAATGTGCATTATTGGGATGAGTGAAATGATATATTTAATAAGGTGATATGATATTTAAGGATGAACTAATTAAATTTAGATACTTAAATTATGTGTAAAGTTTTTGAAGTCACTTGAGGTGATGATGTGATCATGGAAATTGTGATGTTGATTATGAATATGAATTGATTTAGAATTTTTATACCTTTGAACTGTTAGTGGCGATTTTATTTAAAATACTAGTTTATCATGTGTAATTTGTGTGTTATTTATAATGATAATCATGTCTTTACACGGAGACAATTAATACAAGTATTAGACATATTAGGGTTAAGTATGAAGTTGAACTACAAAATATTAATTTAGTTTATTTTGGTGCTTTTTCTATTGAATGTCATGTAAGGAGTGTGACTTTAGTTAAAGAATAATTAAATAGAATAAAGTTTGAATTTTTTTTAACTCAATTATAAATGATTTAAATAAAAAACTTTTACTTTCAAATTTTATTTCTACAAACCACCTTCTCTTTGAAATTCTTATTATTTAACTTCTCTTCAAGATCCTTCTACTATTTCATATATTTTTGTAAATTTAAACACGTCTTAGTATTTTTGAGGAGGATAGGAAAATTTTCAACCAATTGAAATATTGGGTATATTAAGTTTCTCCTTACTCTTTTTCTAAGGTTTGGTACATGTGGGTCAAGAGCAAAATGTACCCTAAAAATTACTTGTATGTGTTGAATTTTGGCAAGGAGACAATTTTGCCAACCATGAATCCTTGTTTCGTGTTTGACTTATGGACTTAGGTTCTTTGGGAACACAAATTTGGAGATCCTTTGAAACTAGGTTGGAATTAAGAATTTTATAAGAATTCCCATGAGAAAATATTAAATTGAGGTAAGGAAAGCTAGTAACTTAACTTCCTAGTGTGTTGAGATAGATTATTCGAGTGCATTGTGGTGAATTAGTCACTAGATGTGTGCAAAATTAAGTGGATAATTTGTGATGAGTCCCTAATTGCCCTAAAGATCGGAGAGGTTATCCCTTGGAGGATCACTAGGAGCATGACTAAAATGGAGACATTTTCCTCACCTTCCACTTTGAATTTTCTTAGCATTTTTTTTTGTTAAATTTTAGAGACTCATTTTCTCACTTATTTTGTAAAACTACTTTATGCACCTCCTTTTTGAAGACCACCACCTCTTTTTAGTGGAAAAGAAGGCTTGAATGTATAGGATGGTTGCATAGGCTACCCAAAGGTGTAAGACACTCCTTTTTCATGTCCTACACCCCTTTTTGGAGAGGAAGAAGCTTGGGATGTGGGATTGGTAGGCTTAGGATAACCCAAAAGGAATCACACCTCTTTTTTTCATGTTCTCCACACCCTTAGAGGTATTTTTGGTGGATTATGACGAATTTAACATATTTGGACCATGTGACTCTAGCCTTTAGGTTTGAGTTAAGTTTATGTCTCTTTTTGTAATTCCATCTAGGTCCCTCCCCCAAAAGCCTATAAATATAAGGTCTCCTCCTTTCACAATCCTTGGAAATGAACCTTTACATCTAGATAGACAACGATCTTAATGTCCAGTGAAAATTTCCTTGGGTTTGTTTACTTTATTACTTAAAATTTTTCACCTTATCTTCTTATAAATTTTGTACCTTACTTTATTTTACATCATTTTGGTGTTAGAACTTAGGTTGTTTCTAGTAAGGTATTCTTAGTGTTGCTTTGACTTTATTTTTTGTGTAGCTTGCATTTTGTGCTCTAACTTGTGTTTTTGTGGCCATTTTTGGTTTGCGGTGCTGCACCAAAAAGAATGGGCGTGAGGTTGGTCCAATACTATACTCACCTAAGTTTCTTTTTATGCCATGTATGATGTTTGATAAAATGCCTAACAAAAAAAAAATTAAAATTCTGCTCTTGATTAAGATACATATTCTTCTAAGTTTAGTGTCTTTTTAAATGTGCCTAGCCTTTGCTTTTGAGTTATATGTCTAGTATCTCCTGTTGAAGTTTTCTTTTATTAGCTTCCAACACTTGAAATTACATGATAAATTAATTAGTTAAGTCCATGCATGATGAATTGATCTAGGATCCTAAACATAGGGACTAATTGTTCAATTTTTTTTTCTTACAACTTTAATTAAATTTTGGAAAATCTAGAATCAAGTTAGAACCAAAAGAATCAAAATAAATTATATACTTTGCCTTTAGAAAGTTCTTGGTCGAGATAAAAAAAAGTTACATTTGGTTAAAGAGATCCTATAGGCCAAGACACTTGTTTAAATTGTTCAAAAAAAAAAAAAAATTGTTTGACACTTAGATGATTTGGCTCTATACTTGTCATAACGCTTGGTTGCTTGATTAATATTTGGCAAATTAGTTCTAGCTTTGTAGAAACCTTAGTCTTCTTTATGTGTGTGTTTGACTGAAAATTTTGATTGCATGTTTTAAGTGTTTCTTAAATTTCATTCTAGCTTTTCTTGCTTTAGTCTTGTTCAAAGTTTTGTAAAAAAAAAATCCACCCTTAGTATATCTTTCTTGTTTTTTGTCTTTTTCTTGTTGTCTTAGGTTTCTTTACGTTTTGCTTTTGAAAGTTTTCTTTTTTTGGAACTCGTCAGTCTTCTTGGTTGGAGTACGTATTTTCACTTGATTGTCATTTTTCAAGAAAAAAATTAAGACTTTAAAGAGAATTTTGGAACATTTAGAAAATTTTCTACTTGAAGAGTAGAGTGATCCTACCAATCAAACTTGTGTGAGGAGCCAAACACTTGAGTGACTTGATTTACTTTTAACCTTTCATCTTTCGTGTTTTGTGTTAGTTTAACTTGTTTTGCAGACATTTCAAATTCCTCATCAGAGAAGACAAGCAATGTGGGGGCATCTAATGGAGGACAAATGAAAGGCTCAATGGAACAAACTCTAGTGGAATTAATAGAGAAATGGAATTGTACCAGAAGGAAATTGAAAGACATTTGAGGGAGACAATCCAAAGACTAGAAGTAGAGAAGTCCCAAAGAGAGAGAAGGCGTTCATACTCACCAAGTTTCCAAGAAGAAGAAGATAGGAGATACCATGGAAGGAGGCATTTTAGGTGCACTAAAACTCCAAGAAGAAACAACATCAAGATTCTAAAGTTTCATGGAGACAACGATTCAAAAGTATACTTGGACTGGGAAGATAAAGTAGACCAAATATTCAATGTTAACCCAATTGGGGACCAGGAACAACTAGACTTAGTGATATTTGAATTTGAAGGATATGCAATGACATGGTGGCATAAGGTCTGTAACGATAATTATCAAGGGTCACCCATGGCTTCTTGGATAGACATTAAAAATTTAATGCACACTAGATTCATTCCTTCCTACTATAGGAGGGAGCTCCTGTTGAAGCTCCAACGACTTCATCAGGATAATATATGTGTGAATGATTACTTCAAGATGCTAGAATCTTTGTTACTTAGGCCGATATGTATGATGAAACTAATGAGACTAAGGTAGCTAGGTTTGTTAGTGGTCTTAGAAGAGATATCCAAGACTTAGTAGAATTATACGAATACTCCTAAATAGAAAACGTTTTACATCTTGCCCTGAAAATCGAAGCTCAATTGAAAAGAAAAGATAGGGTTAAAAGGAGTTATTCACATAATGACTACTACCTCAAATTGGAAGGACAAGGGCAAGGAAAAGGAAAAACCAAAGAGAAATCCTTCCAAAGCTCTCCAAAAGGTGACCCCTAAGGGCAACTCTTCAAGGAACACCACTCCTAATACCTCCGCGCATCAAAGGACTAGTTCATAAAATGTTTCAAATGTCTTGCATATGAACACATTACTTCAAACTGTCCTACCAAAAGGATTATGATTTTGAGTGCAAATGGAGATATCGAGAGTGAACATTCCTCCTCATCTACAGAGAATTCCTCTAAATACTCTTCCTTAAGCGATAAAGAGATCACACCTTGTGAAAGTGATTTGTTAATAGTAAGGCGGATGTTGAGTAAAGTCTAGAAGGATCATGATGATACTCAAAGAGAAAACATTTTTCACACCTGCTGCCTTATTAATGACAAATTGTGTTCACTTATCATCGAAGTTGTGTGAATGTTGCTAGCACGAGGGTAGTAGACAAGTTTCGTTTGCCCACTACTCCTCATGCCAAGCCATACAAGTTTTTCTGACTTGTGAGGAAGTTGAGATAGAGGTCAATAAACAAGTCCTCATTAGCTTTATGATTGGGAACTGTAAGGATGATGTTCTTTGTGATGTTGTGTTAATGAAAGCGTCTCATGTTTTACTTGGTAGGTCGTGACAATTTGATAAACAAACCTTTCATGATGGCTATACCAACAAGTTTTCTTTTAACTTCCAAGGGCGCAAGATCACTTTGAAACCCCTTTCCCCTTAAGAATTTAGTAAGGACCAAGAAAAAATGCAAAAAAAGAGAAAAGAAGAAAAAGAATAAAAGAGAGAAAAGAAAGAGAAGGGATCAACCTCCAAGGTGAAGGGCATCATGATCTCCCACAAAGAGATTAAGAAGATACTTTTAGCTTATAAACCCCTACTATTAGCATATCCTCCTCTAGGTTCTTCCCCCGCATTTCATGAACAATCTCCAAGTTTGTCCAAGAGTCTAGAGTTAGTATTGAATGAATTTCAGGATGTTTTTCAAGAACCTTCTGAGGGGCTTCCACCTCTAAAGGGGATCAAACATCAAATAGACTTCCTACCTGGTTCATCCATTCCTAACCGGCCGACTTATAGGACAAACCTAGAAGAGTCTAAAGAGATTCAAAGGCAAGATGAGGAATTAAAAGATAAGGGTTAGGTCCAAGATAACATGAGTCCCTATGCAATATCGGTAATTATCGTCCCTAAAAAGGATAGGAGCTGGCGGATGTGCACAGACTGTAGGGCAATCAATAATATAACTGTTAAGTATAGACACCCAATCTAGAGGCTGGATGACTTGCTAGATGAGTTACATGGAGCTTCAGTGTTTTCCAAAATTGATCTGAAGAGTGGATATAATCAAATCATAATCAAATAAGGAGATGAATGGAAAACAACAAAAAAGTGCAAAAAAAAGAGAGAAAGAAAGAAAAGAAAGACAAGGGGAATAAAAAAGTTTTGAAAATTTGTGAACGAATTCTCTCAAAGACGGAAAGAATGATGAGTTCTTAATTGCCCCGGAGACCAGAGAGGTCATCCCTTGGAGGATCACTAGGAGCATGACTAAAAGGGAGGTCTCTTCTTCACCCTCCACTTTGAATTTTTTTAGTATTTTTTTTCTTAAATTTTAGAGACTCATTTTCTCATTTATTTTGTAGGACCACTTTATGCACCTCTTCTTTGAAGACCACCACCTCTTTTTGGTGGAAAAGAAGGCTTGAACATATAGGATGGTTGAATGAGCTACCCAAAGGTGTAGAACACTATTTTTTCATGTCCTACACCCCTTTTTGGAAAGGAAGAAGCTTGGGATGCGAGATTGGTAGACTTGGGATAACCCAAAAGGAAGCACACCTCTTTTTTTCATGTTCTCCACACCCTTAGAGGTATTTTTGGTGGGATAGGACGAATTTAACATATTTAGACCATGGAGACTCTAGTCTTTAGGTTTATGTTAAGTTTATGCCTCCTTTTGTAATTCCATCTAGGTCCCTCCCCCAAAATCCTATAAATAGAAGACTTTCCCTCATGTAATAGATTAAACATTTTATGACAAATTTTGAGGTTTCTTAAAGTGTTTCATCTCTTTGAGTGTCTTATCTTGAACCTTGGTTCAAGTGGCAGCAACCACCACTTATGTAGGGTGACTCATCCCCTAATGGCATGCCAACACCCCACCACCACCATACTTCTTTTCTCTTCATATTTTCTTCTTTATATCTTCACTCCATTTATTTATCCAAGGGGCTGGTCTATTTTTCCAGCCCTTGTCTTTATTCTGTTTTAGTTTCATTCCATCTCTTCCTCCCTTCATAATCCTTGGAAATGAACCTTTACATCTAGATAGACAACTATCTTAATGTCCAGTGGGAATTTTTCTTGGATTTGCTTACTTTATTGCTTAAAATTTTGCACTTTATCTTCTTATAAATTTTGTACCTTACTCTATTTTACATCAGTTTGATTTGGTGGTGGGGACTACCTTGGGAGGTTATACAAAGTTGTTATATGCATACTTTTTATTCAAAGGAGAGTTGTTTCTGTAATATCCTAAATTTTGCAATCAATTATATAAATAAATTTTGTAAGTTATAAATATGTACCGAATATTATGTAGAGTTATTATAAAAATAAAACATGATTTTTATAGTAATTTTGTCTTAAGAAAATTATAAAATAAAATCCAAGGTTAATATTGTGTCAAATAATAATTTAATAATAATTCTTAATAATAAAATTAAATAAATGAATAAATAAATATTTAGAAAAAAAAAATCATGAAAAGAGAGAAATGGTATTCGTGGACCGTAGATTTAGATCAAGTAAATAAAACCTTTGAATTAAGTCGGTGAAATAAGGCGGTGGAGAATAAAATTAAAGAAAATTCGAGAAGGACTATAAGTCGGTAAGATAAGTGTATAAATAGGAAGAAATTTGAAAACTTACTTACACGAAAACATACAATTCCTGTCACTTACAAATCCAATAGAGAGGCACCAGACTTCGAGAAGAAGAATTTGAGAGAAAGGAGGAAAAGGGAGCATAAGAAATTAAGAGAATAATAAGATTTTGAAGGAGCCAGGTATGGGTTAGACGTTTAGTTTTATTCATACGAATGTCTGTAATTGGAGATTACTATTCATCAATTGCAAAGTTTGAAATATTGTTGAAATTCTTTCAATTAAGGATGAATTATATAATAAAATTGTTGTTTTTAACTTAAATTGAACATGTTTATGGTTTAATTTTGATTTGGAACTAATTTGAATGATTGAAACTGAGAAATTAAAAACCTGGATTTCGAAAATGGCGAACTGGATGAAAATCTGCAAAATTCGCTCAAGCGAAAAATATATCGCTTGAGCGAGGACACTGGAAAAATTTGGGATTCTCGGGTTCTTTATCGCTCAAGCGAAAATTACATTGCTTGAGCGACTAAGGGTCATGTCTCGCTCAAGCGACTGGTGTACTCGCTTGAGCGACGAAAGTTTAAAAAAAAAAAAGGGGACTAAGGGTCATGTCTCGCTCAAGCGACTGGTGTACTCGCTTGAGCGACGAAGCCTTCAAACAAAAGGGGACTCTCGGGTTCCATCTCGCTCAAGCGACCGGTGTACTCGCTTGAGCGAGCGAAGGAAGAAGAAAGGACTAGGTGGGAATTTTTGCAAAAGATCAAGGGTAAAATAGTCATTTCACATATTAGGGACATAAATGGAATTTTGAAAAAAGGTTAAGGGTATAATCGAGATAAAGTCAAACAGTATATTACCCATCTTTGTTTACTAGGAAAACGACTCAATAAATGTTAGAATTTGAGGATAGTGCCTTCATCAAAGTTATAGATTATTATCTTATCTTTCCAACACAATTGGAATCATCTTAAAATGAGGTCTAGAACTCAAGATATGGACAAAACACTGAACCCTATGAAATAAATTATTAATAAAAATTGTCTTGCTTAAAACAACTATGAATTGTAATTAAAATTTTGAATATATGAAGGAGATGTTTTTAAGTATTTAATTGATGATAGATTGTTACGAGACATAAACATAGTGCATGAAATGTTTTCTCGGAAGTCACGTAAAAGTTTTTACAGAAAAGTATTTGGAAATTTCTCTTAAGTTGCTACCAAGGACGGTTGGTAGGAATAATGATGTGCAAAACAGAATTTTTAAATTTTTCTCGTGAGTCAATTTACTATCAAGAGTATCTCGGTAGTGGAATATGACTATGAAAATGGTCGGCCAAATGAGACAGAGAATGAATTATTAAGAATTGAGCTACCGAATCTCTCGATAGTAAATGGGGGAGTAGAATAGGTAAGACAGGACCTCCGGTCTATGGGGATGGACCTCTGGTCTAGGGAGTGTTTGGGCATGGGCAATTCCATAAGTGACCAGTCTTTATTTGATTCTCGTGCCGTGGTAGCCTGCCGGTGCACCGACACTCGACTCATCGTCTACTTGTTCGCGTTTAATGGGACATTGCCGAATCACCGAACAGGGTGATGCTAAGCTCTGGTTCCACTAAACACTCAAATGAGTCTCCATGGAGCACTCGAGTCAAAAATAATTTTTTTTATTTTGAGTCAAAAGCATGATTTTAAAGTTTTACGTTTGGAGTCACATGTGCATATCATAAACATATTGCATGATAAAATTGTAAATTATTCATGATTTGTACGATATTCTCTATTATGATTCCATGATTTATTTATTTGTTTCTCATAATTAATTTTTAAATTAAATTATTAGAAGGAATTTTTCATTGGTTGATTTTATCGTATGAATGTTTGCTTTATTTGTTGTGGATAAAATTAAATGTCTAACCCCATAAATATTTCAATTCCAGATGTTGGTGACGTATGATGCAGGAATACATAATTCAAGAGATAGATGTCGATGCAAAAATCCAGAGCTTAGGATGGGAATTGTATAACATATAAGTATAACTTTATGACTTGTAATATTTTGAAAACTTTGTACTAGAACTTGTTGCTTGATTTAATATAAAACCTTACCTAAATTAATTGTTCACTTAGTATATTTTCTATTAACCTTCTATGAATATTGAAAATATTACTAACTTAGATAATAAATTAGAATTAATAAATGTAATCTGTAAAGGGGGTTACATTAGTGGTATCGTAGCTCTGGTTATGCATCTTTAGGGCTTGTGAGTATAAGTTGAGTAGGAAAATGTTGTTTGTATAGAAAAATTTTAAATATAAGATAGGAATAATTTCTATCACCGGACGTTAACTTAGTGAAATAAACCGTAGGTCGAAATGCCACCTCGACGTGATCCTATGGTCGATGTGGCACAAGCCATAAGGGAAATGGTTGCCGCATTGACTCAGCCAGCTTTGCCCCAAGCATCATGCCACCGTAGATAAAACAACTTTAGCCGACTTCAAGAAAAATGATCCGCCATATTTTAAAGGAGAATATGATCCCGAGAAGGTCGAAGAGTGGATTCAGACCTTAGATGATATTTTTGTAGCTATGGAATGTCCTGGATGAACTGAAAGTATCCCATGCTAGTTTCCAACTACAAGGTGATGCGAAGGTATGGTGGAAGGCAAGTTTGAAAATGTTGGAAAATAAAGGAGAAAAAGTTACTTGGGAATTATTTAAAACCATGTTTTTAGAGAAATATTTTCCCACCAAGTGCAAGGAACGCAAAGGAGGTGGAATTCAATAAACTTTATCAAGGAAGTATGACAATTTCAGAATATACCGCTGCATTTGAATCCTTGGCAAAATATTCCGGATATTTACAACTCACTTCGGATGAAGAATGGAAATGCAAGAAATTTGAAGAAGGGCTCCGATATGAGATTCGAAGGGCGAGTTACTCCATTGGGCATTAAATCATTTCCAGAGTTGATGGATAGATGTAAAGTGATAGAAGATATGGACAGGACTCATAGAAACAAGGACATTGGAAATAAAAGTGGTATGTTTAGAGGAGGGCCAATACGTAAGAGCAAAACCAATCAATATCAAAAGCCCTATAGCAAACCCGTACCTCAACAGCTCAAAGGATATAGAGGGGCTGAATCTATTAAAGCAAGTAATAGACCCTTTCAAAGAATCAACTCGCAATCAACTTTGAAATGCCGGAAATGTGGGAAAGGACATTTAACCAAAGATGGTTCCTTACTGTGCCAAGTGTGCTTTGTGTGTGGCAAACCAGGACATTTGGCTCGAGATTGTCCTCAAAACAAGACATCAGTAGCTAGAGAACAAAGGATAGGATTCCGTAAACCCAGTAACTAGTGGAAGAGTCTTCACCTTGAGTGGTGCGTAAGCCTCTAAATCGAAGATCTTATACAGGGTGAAGGTAAAATGGGAGGTAAGTCCTTAACTCGTACTATTTGATTCAGGTGCCACTCATTCATTTATTTCTAATGAATGTGTCAAGGATCTCGAACTTAGTTGTGACACCTTTGCCTTATGATTTACTTGTGTCTCGTGCCTCACCGTCGAACCAACCCTTACTTTTAGAATATGTCTCAACCGTGTACCGACCATTCAAAATAAAGACTTTATTGTAAACCTTATTTGTTTGCCATTACATAACTTAGATGTTATCCTAGGAATGGATTGGCTATCTCATAACCATATACTAATAGACCGTGCCTCTAAGACCTTAATTCTTCCCGACCTTGATGTTTCTAGATTTAAACCTCGCCAAACCAAAAGAGATTTCATTTAAACATGAAATTCAAAAATACATGGTATCCTCTATAGAAGGCAAGGAAAATAAGGTTTCCTTAGACTCTATAGCAGTAGTAAATGAGTATCCGTAAGTATTTCCGGATGACGTTCCTGCCTACCTCCCGAAAGAGAAATAGAATTTAGTATTGAATTAATTCCTGGAGCTAGACCTATTTCAATGCAACCTTATAGGATGTCACCCTTAGAACTTGCTGAACTTAAGAAACAATTAGAAGAGTTGTTGGAAAAACAGCTTTATTCGACCTAGTGTATCACCATGGGGAGCTCCTGTTTTATTAGTTAAAAAGAAAGATGGGAGTTCAAGACTATGTGTAGATTATAGACAATTAAATAAAGTCACAAGTAAAGAATAAATATCCCTTACCTCGGATAGATGACTTAATGGACCAACTTAGGGGTGCTACTATATTTTCTAAAATAGATTTGAGATCGTGGTACCATCAAATAAGGGTTAGAAAAGAAGATATCCCGAAAACCGCATTCGTAACTAGGTATGGACATTATGAATATCAAGTTATGCCTTTCGGGGTAACTAATGCTCCTACAATTTTTATGGATTACATGAATAGAGTGTTTAGATCTTACTTAGATAAATTTGTAGTAGTATTTATTGATGATATACTCGATATACTCAAAAGACAAAGAAGAACATAAAAATCATCTTAGAACGGTATTAAAAATTTTAAAAGATAAACAATTGTATGCAAAATTTTCCAAGTGTGAATTTTGGTTGGAAAAAGTAAAATTTCTAGGTCATGTAATTTCTAAAGAAGGCATAAGTGTTGATCCTTCAAAAGTGGAAGTTGTATTACAATGGGAACAACCTAAAAATGTGACTGAGATTAGAAGCTTTTTAGGCTTGGCAGGATATTATTGAAGATTCATAGAAGGATTTTCAAAAATAGCTGGACCTTTGACACAACTAACAAGGAAAAATCAGCCTTTCATTTGGAGTGAGAGGTGTGAACGTAGTTTCCAAGAGTTAAAACACAAATTGACAACTTCCCCAATATTGATATTGCCGGATCCTATAGAGCCATATGAAGTATATTGTGATGCATCATATCAAGGATTGGGTTGTGTGTTAATGCAAAATAAGAGAGTGGTGGCATATGCCTCTAGACAATTAAGACCGCACGAAATGAATTATCCCGCCCATGACTTGGAATTAGCAGCCATAGTGTTTGCTTTAAAAATTTGGAGACATTATTTATATGGATCTAAATTTGATGTATATAGTGATCATAAGAGTTTGAAATATTTATTTGATCAAAAAGAGTTGAATATGAGACAAAGAAGATGGATGGAATTTATAAAAGATTATGATTTCCAGCTTATTTTATCATCCAGGAAAAGCGAATGTATTAGCGGATGCCTTAAGTAGGAGAACTGCTCATGTTTCAACTATGATGATTAAAGAGATGGAATTGATAGAACAATTTAGAGATTTAAATTTATACACTATTAGCGAAAATGATAGAATACAATTAGGAATGATTTCTATTAATAATGAGTTCCTATATAAAATAAGAGATAAACAAGGAGATGATAAGTTTATATTAGAAAAGAGAAAATTAATAGGGACCGATAAAGTCGGAGATTTTAATCTAGGAATGGATGATATATTAAGATTTAAACATAGAGTATGTGTGCCGATAATAAAGAAATTAAGGACTTAATTTTAGAAGAAGGACATAAAAGTAAATTAAGTATACATCCTGGAGTTACTAAAATGTATAAGGATTTGAAAGAAATGTTTTGGTGGCCTGGAATGAAGAAGGACGTAGCGTAATATGTTGCCCGTTGCTTAACATGTCGAAAATTAAAATAGAACATCAAAAACCCTCTGGCATGTTACAACCATTAGAAATTCCAGCTTGGAAATGGGATAGTGTATCCATGGATTTTGTGATGTGTTTACCCAAAACTTCTAGAAATTTCAATTCTATTTGGGTGATTATGGATAGATTAACAAAAACTCGCTCATTTCATTCCCATTAATATTAAGTACTCTTTAGATAAATTAGCATTATTATATATCAAAGAAATTGTTAGACTACATGGTGTACCAACTAGTATAGTTTCGGATAGAGATCCCGGATTTGTATCTAGATTTTGGAAAGAATTCCAAAAAGCTTTAGGAAGTAAATTGCATCTCAGCTTCAACCTATCATCCTCAAACCGATGGGCGACCGAAAGAACCATCCAATCATTAGAAGATCTTTTAAGGGCTTGTGTATTAGAAGAAAAATCTAGTTGGGATGAAATTTTACCCTTAGTAGAATTTACATATAATAATAGTTATCACTCTAGTATAGGTATGGCCCCTTATGAAGCACTTTATGGGCGTAAGTGTAGGACACCTTTAGTTTGGTATCGGGATGGTGAAAATTTATTAATAGGACCAGATATAATCCAACAAACAACGAATAAGGTAAAAATAATTCAAGATAAGATGAGAACCTGCTCAAAGTCGACGTAAAAGTTATGCTCGATAGGAGAAGGAAACCTTTAGAATTTCAAGAAGGAGATCATGTATTTTTGAAAGTTACACCTATTACTGGAATTGGCGTAGCTATTAAATCTAAGAAACTTTCCCCTAAATATATTGGGCCTTATCAAATTACAAAACGGGTTGGAAATGTTGCATATCGATAGCCTTACCACCTTTTCTCTCAAATCTTCATGATGTATTCCATGTGTCACAATTGAGAAAGTACATTTCAGATCCAACACATGTCCTAGAACTTGATCAAGTACAGGTGAAGGAAAACCTCACCTTTGAACCAAGTCCCGTTAAGATAGAACAAAGAAGGATTAAGCATCTAAGAGGAAAAAGATATTCCACTAGTTAAGGTTATCTCGGGATGATGTTAGAGGCGACGCTACATGGGAACTGGAAGAGAAAATGAGAAGTGAATACCCTTATCTATTCACATAGAATGTATTACAAATTTCGAGGACAAAATTTTAATTAGTAGGGGAGAATTGTAATATCCTAAATTTTGCAATCAATTATATAAATAAATTTTGTAAGTTATAAATATGTACCGAATATTATGTAGAGTTATTATAAAAATAAAACATGATTTTTATAGTAATTTTGTCTTAAGAAAATTATAAAATAAAATCCAAGGTTAATATTGTGTCAAATAATAATTTAATAATAATTCTTAATAATAAAATTAAATAAATGAATAAATAAATATTTAGAAAAAAAAATCACGAAAAGAGAGAAATAGTATTCAGGGACCGTAGATTTAGATCAAGTAAATAAAACCTTTGAATTAAGTTGGTGAAATAAGGCTGTGGAGAATAAAATTAAAGAAAATTCGAGAAGGACTATAAGCTCGGTAAGATAAGTGTATAAATAGGAAGAAATTTGAAAACTTACTTACACGAAAACATACAATTCCTGTCACTTACAAATCCAACAGAGAGGCACCAGAATTCTGAGAAGAAGAATTTGAGAGAAAGGAGGAAAAGGGAGCATAAGAAATTAAGAGAAAAATAAGATTTTGAAGGAGCCAGGTATGGGTTAGACGTTTAGTTTTATTCATACGAATGTCTGTAATTGGAGATTACTATTCATCAATTGCAAAGTTTGAAATATTGTTGAAATTCTTTCAATTAAGGATGAATTATATAATAAAATTGTTGTTTTTAACTTAAATTGAACATGTTTATGGTTTAATTTTGATTTGGAACTAATTTGAATGATTGAAACTGAGAAATTAGAAACCTGGATTTCGAAAATGGCGAACTGGATGAAAATCTGCAAAATTCGCTCAAGCGAAAAATATATCGCTTGAGCGAGGACACTGGAAAAATTTGGGATTCTCGGGTTCTTTATCGCTCAAGCGAAAATTACATCGCTTGAGCGACTAAGGGTCATGTCTCGCTCAAGCGATTGGTGTACTCGCTTGAGCGACGAAGCCTTCAAACAAAAGGGGACTCTCGGGTTCCATCTCGCTCAAGCGACCGGTGTACTCGCTTGAGCGAGCGAAGGAAGAAGAAAGGACTAGGTGGGAATTTTTGCAAAAGATCAAGGGTAAAATAGTCATTTCACATATTAGGGACATAAATGGAATTTTGAAAAAAGGTTAAGGGTATAATCGAGATAAAGTCAAACAGTATATTACCCCTCTTTGTTTACTAGGAAAACGACTCAATAAATGTTAGAATTTGAGGATAGTGCCTTCATCAAAGTTATAGATTATTATCTTATCTTTCCAACACAGTTGGAATCATCTTAAAATGAGGTCTAGAACTCAAGATATGGACAAAACACTGAACCCTATGAAATAAGTTATTAATAAAAATTGTCTTGCTTAAAACAACTATGAATTGTAATTAAAATTTTGAATATATGAAGGAGATGTTTTTAAGTATTTAATTGATGATAGATTGTTACGAGACATAAACATAGTGCATGAAATGTTTTCTGGAAGTCACAGAAAAGTTTTTACAAAAAAGTATTTGGAAATTTCTCTTAAGTTGCTACCAAGGACGGTTGGTAGGAATAATGATGTGCAAAACAGAATTTTTAAATTTTTCTGTGAGTCAATTTACTATCAAGAGTATCTGGTAGTGGAATATGACTATGAAAATGGCTGGCCAAATGAGACAGAGAATGAATTATTAAGAATTGAGCTACCAGAATCTCTGATAGTAAATGGGGGAGTAGAATAGGTAAGACAGGACCTCCGGTCTATGGGGATGGACCTCTGGTCTAGGGAGTGTTTGGGTATGGGCAATTCCATAAGTGGCCAGCCTTTATTTGATTCCGTGCCGTGGTAGCCTGCCGGTGCACCGACACTCGACTCATCGTCTACTTGTTCGCGTTTAATGGGACATTGCCGAATCACCGAACAGGGTGATGCTAAGCTCTGGTTCCACTAAACACTCAAATGAGTCTCCATGGAGCACTCGAGTCAAAAATAATTTTTTTTATTTTGAGTCAAAAGCATGATTTTAAAGTTTTACGTTTGGAGTCACATGTGCATATCATAAACATATTGCATGATAAAATTGTAAATTATTCATGATTTGTACGATATTCTCTATTATGATTCCATGATTTATTTATTTTTTTCTCATAATTAATTTTTAAATTAAATTATATACGGTTGTATATTTATTAGAAGGAATTTTTCATTGGTTGATTTTATCGTATGAATGTTTGCTTTATTTGTTGTGGATAAAATTAAATGTCTAACCCCATAAATATTTCAATTCCGAGATGTTGGTGACGTATGATGCAGGAATACATAATTCAAGAGATAGATGTCGGATGCAAAAATCCAGAGCTTAGGATGAGAATTGTATAACATATAAGTATAACTTTATGACTTGTAATATTTTGAAAACTTTGTACTAGAACTTATTGCTTGATTTAATATAAAACCTTACCTAAATTAATTGTTCACTTAGTATATTTTCTATTAACCTTCTATGAATATTGAAAATATTACTAACTTAGATAATAAATTAGAATTAATAAATGTAATCTGTAAAGGGGGTTACAGTTTCAACCATTTTTTCACTTAAGTGAGAGTTTTGGCGCTCAAGTAAAATACTCTCAAATGAGATAGAGTGACTACAACCAATTCTTGCTCAAGCGAGAATGTCTCCCCATGTAAGAGACCTCTAGAGGATGATGGTTGTCTTTGGTGTATTCTCACTCAAGTAAGATGTTGGTTGCTCAAGTCATTACCTCTCCGAGTACCCAACTATACTTGCGATGTTGGTTGCTAAAACCTAGCTTTTCAAATTTCCCTAGTCAAACTAGGACTAACACTAGTTGTTATTTTTCTAGGAACTACCGTAATAGTGATGGCTACCACGATGGAAGAAAAAACCCTTACTTTCATGGAAGAGTTCGAAGAACTCTCATATCTAATGGATTCGTGACAAATAGGATGGGCCTCATGGTCACCCACCAAAGGCTCATTATAAGTTGAGCCATTGGAATCACTAGAAAAACCAAAAGCTAAAGATATTATAAAAGATCAAAGTGTGTTTAGGAATCAGGACATACCTAAGTAGACTCAAAGAAAACACAAAACACTTGGAGAAGAAAGTTGAAGAAGAAAGCTCAAGTTTGATGAAGATCGTGGGAATGATCTTGGAAGACTTGGAAGATTTGATAAAGTCAAAATGAAGACTTGTTAAAAAAGATTTGTTGTTATGGTTTATAGTGTGTTTGCATTAAGTGTCTTAGGTATAAATACTTATAATTTCTTCAAGCATGAGTTTTTCTTTTAAAAAAGAAAAAATGCCTCAATAATTTTTAATCTGTTAATTGTTTTAATTTGTTAATTTTGCTTAAACAGTCAAAGAACTTCATGGTTCGTAGTTTTAATCAACTAAGAAAAAATTTAATTTGTTAAAATGTTCTTGATTGAGTTTTGCAAAATTTTTGGTTCGCAGTTTTAATCAATACATGATCAGTGTTATCAGTTAAAACATTCATAATTCTTTTAATCGATTAAATCACATTTTTATTAATTAAAATGTCTTTGAAAAATGGACAAAATCTTTTTAATTGATTAAATTACATTTTTATCAGCTTAAATCAACTTAAACTTGTTGTGCTGGAAGCTACTTCTAGTTATTTTAATCGATAAAATGATGAATCAACTGATTAATCTTATCAAGTACTCTTCGAATTTTCCTATATAATTAGGTTCTCTCTTTCATTCTAAATATACTTTGAGAAATCAATCTAACAATCTTTTGAGAATCATTCAGAGAGAAAAATGTGCTTTACACTTTAAAAATCTTTGAAAAAATTGTTCTTGAGGCTTTTTGTTCTTATTCTTGAAGAAACTTATATTGAGATTGAATTTTTGCTTTAGTACATTTATTTGATTGCTTTGTTTCTTCAACAATAGTAATCTTTCATTTTGTTTCTTGTATTCTCGGTGTGTAAAAACCTTATTAACTAAAAAAGATTAAAGAATCAAATAGAAAGAATTCTAGAAATTATATATAGAATCAATCAAATATTTAGAATAAAAGAATCCAAAAATAGAATAAAAAAGAAAAATCAATTGAATATATATATATAACTAAAACTTAATTAAGAAATGAAAATGAATAATGGACAAATTCATTAATAATTATAGATTCATTCTAGAAGAAAAAAGATAGATTTAAATAGGAATAAATAGAGAATATAAGCGGGTAGCGGGAATCGAACCCGCATCGTTAGCTTGGAAGGCTAAGGGTTATAGTCGACGTTGATTCATCATTTTGATTTAACGTCTCTAATTCAAAACCGAACGTGAAACTTTTGTTTCATTCGGCTCCTTTACGGAAAAAATGAAGAGATGTAAAAAAAAAAAAATTGACCCATAACATCTATGTCAGCCTTTTTGTGATTGCTAGTTCATAGGTTTAAGAACTAGTTTGTGTTTATTAGGGTAGATTGTAATTCTACTACTTTCTGTTCGTAATAAATTGATTTTGATTAATGAAACTTAACCAAATTTTATTAAGAATTGGATGTAGTCCAGATGATTTAGTTGAACTAGTATAAATTTGTTGTTATTATTTTTCTTTTCAATCATATTCTTGTATTTAAGATTGTTATTATTTGATTTAAGTTAAGATTGATTTCATTTAATTTTGAAAATTGTTAATCCATATTTATTTAATTTAATTTTAAAAATTGTTAATCTATAAAAATTACAAAAGATCAATTCATCCCTCTCTTGATCTCAATTTATATTTCTAACAAAGTTAAATGACATGATAAAGATAAAATAATTGAATTTTAAATTTTTACCTAATTTCGGACATGCTTAATTTCAAGAAGAAAAACCCTTTCACAACACCCCTTCATTAATATATGTGTCAGAGGTAGTCATATGCTTAAAAAGGCAATAGGATTTTTAAACTCAGGTTATGTCCACGATAGATTCAACCTGGTAAATTCGAGTTTAAACTCAGGAAGATATGAACTCGGTAAATCAAACTAAACTCATTCGTGTCATATTCTAGACTCAGCTCAAAAAACTTATGTACTTACCCATATTTTTATATTTATAACATTTATTATTCATCTAGGTAGGTGAACTTTCTCTTTGTTTTCTCATTAAACGTGAAAATTCATAACTATTCGTGAACAATAGACTCGATTAAATTATTTATTTATTTTTATGTTATTTTTTCTGCAACGCAATACCTGCTCTGTTATATAATAAAATTTCATGAAAAAGGATTTTTTTATATAAATATGTTTATTTATGATAAACTTTTTATAGTTTAATTAGATATATAATAAATTTTTGGCTTTTACAATATCATTTATAATTATGGGATTTGTAAGAAATTATACCACTCGGAGGCAGAAGTTTAAGTAAAAATTAAACTCATTTTATGTTATATTGTTTTTTCTTTATAAATTAAAAGCCTAATTGGTCATTTTAAATAATTAGCAACAGTGTACTCTATTGTCAAAATTGTTATTTCAATTAAATATTAACTAATAAAGGTTTGTTACTTAATTGCTTAATTTCATATTTACTAAAAAATTACATAAAATTAATTAAATGATCATATACTTTTAACTACAATTATTTATAAAACTTAATTATATAAAAATTCAAAATATAAATTTATTTACAAATATTGATTTTATTTTAATAAAAAATAGAACTTTTTTTTAATTGATTTTAATTATTTAAATTTTTTAAAAATAGTTTAGTAAATTTTAGAAAAATCAAATAAATACAATATTGAAAAATAATATTTTCAAAACTCATTTCCTCTAAACATATGTAAAAATAAAAAATAGAAAAGATTGAATACCCAATTGAGAAATTGGTGTCAGCCAACTTATATTTCTCAAAATACATAATCATACGGGTGATGTAAAAATGTGGTACATAAGGTTATTTTAGTAAATATTTATTATAAATAGAATATTTAAAAAGGTTCTAAAATAAATAGTTACAAATTTTATTATAAATTCTTTGCGTTTTATTATGTTTATATATATATATATATATATATATATATTAATTAGTATGTTAGTGTATAATATTTTTTCTTGGTTTTTACCCATATATATCAAGTAAAATTAATATTAAGGATTTTAAAAATAATTTTTCAATTTTTTAGTTTTCAAAATTAAAAAGAATTATAACTATTTTTTTAAAATAGATTTAAAAAATTATTTTGTTTTGTATTAAATTTTTTATTATATAGTTTAATTTAGATTAGTGGTACTTATCTCTTAAGTGAATATTAATTAAGGGGCTTTAGTTTTCATATAATATATAATATATGAATAAATAAATAATAAATAGTTACTTACGTAGAATCCCTCCAATCCCAGCTCCCAGTGCCAGGTATACAAATTTAAGACAAACCTGCGTTTATATCAATCACGCACCCAAAGATTATCACAGCCTCTAACAAAAACTTTTTTACAAAATCAACACAAATCTCACTAATCTACTAACATGCGTTGATTATTCTTATCTATTAAAGGTTGGGTTACGAATTTTATTATATAATACATATTTTAATATTTATAGTGTTTTAAAAATATATGTACGTAAATAAAATTTTATTTTTAAATATTTAGTGATATATAAAATTTAATTATGTTAAATGTTGTCTTAAAAAAATTATTGATTGATATTTTAATTTATTATGAATTGTTTTATTTTCTAACAATAATATATAGGATGAAATACCCGTATATGAAATTCGTAAATAAATTTTTTAAAATAATAGTAAATTGGGTGACATTTTTTTATTGTGTATATCATACTAACAGCATCCTGAGACTCATAACATTAAATATAAGAGAAATGAGACATTTTTATTAAAAAGGTCAATTTTTCTTCCATATTATCAAATTGCATCCCTTCTTATAAAATTATGAAAATAGGTTAAATCGAGTTTATTGGAACATGCGAACGTGTTAGGTAACATAATTTTAATATTTTTTTAAATTAAAATCGTGGTACATATTACCATTTTAATTACTATTATATAATTTAAATCATTTTATGTAATACCATTTTAATTATATTTAAATAATTTTTATATAAAAAATAGTTATAAAATATTAATAATATATAATAAATAAATATCACAGATTAATTTTATTTAAAATTTAAAATGAATATAAATTAGAGTTATTGATATAACAAATAAATTTAGTATTTATATTTTAAAAAATATAAGTATATATATATATATTATTTATAATATGTGAAAATGTATATTTAAAAACTAATTACATTTTTAAATAAAATTAATTTATAGAAATGTATATATAAACATTATATATTATAATATATATATATATATATATATATAATTTAGAACGAATATATATTTATAGTATATATATTATTAATTTATAAATAATTTTTACATAAATTATTATTTTTTAAAAAATTAAATATAACTAAAATTGTGAATGGCACGAATTTAATTAAAATAAAATATATGCTAAAATCGTGTTTGTGTTATAAAATATAATTTTTTGAAAATAAATTTATTTTGGTGAAATTAAAAAAAAATCACCCCTCTTATATAAAACACCCAAGAGAAATAAGACGTTATAGAAAATCCCAAGAAAAATAAGATGTCCTAAAATTAAATGGGATAAACAAGACGGGCATTAAGTAGGAACCCTAATTACAACTAGAAATATAATTCTATTTAAAATTTTAATTTTAGAACCACAATTAAAATACTTAAGAAACTACGCCTACATTTATTAAATGCTTTTTTCTAGCAAGTTCCAATAAATCGATTGTATTTATCAATTATTATCATCATATATTACAGTAAAAATAACTATTTTATGCTTAAAATGTATGACAATAATTAATGTTGTAGAAAAAATATCCATTTATTTTTATTTGTACAAAAATGACATATTAATAAGATTAATTATATTTTTCTCAATTTCATTTTATCATTTTAAATTTACTGTGTATTTATAAGATCATTGTTTTCACTTATTATTATTATTATTATTATTATTATTATTATTATTATTATTATTGAAACATATCGTAATAACTAAATTAAAAAAGAGGGTAAAATGCATTAATATTTACACATGACTTACTATAATCTAATATAGTAATTTAAATCCTTCATAATAATAATAATAATAATAATAATAATAATTTGAGAGATAGAGATTAGTGAGATGGTTCTACCTTGGAGACTTGTTCCAGTAGGTTAGAGTTCTGGTCACCAGTGTGGAACTTATCAATAACTTGGCCTAATAGCAATGTCATGAGAGGTAAAGCCACACCATTTCCAATGGAACCAATGCTCCCAACAATCATTAAAAGAGTGTCAGTGGAGTCTGCAAAAGCAAACAACTTATGAAATGGAACTGTCTGTGTCTTTTCTTTTTCTTTCTCCCTTCCTTCGTCCATTTCCTTCTTCCTCCTGGTTTCTGCAGGATTCTCTGACGTGCATGCCTCATCAGGTTTTATCTCTTCGCCCTTCTCCACACCCATGTCACAGACCAGATCACTGACTTCTACGCTCCAACCATGCAAAATTCAAAACAACTCAGAAAATAACAACCCCTCAAATTAAGGAATCAGTGTGTCAGATTGGAACAAAGCTTAAAACCACTTCTAAAACTTATGTTATGGTTGAATGTGAAACTTGAAGCACACAGAAACGTGAGAATGGAAAACAACAAATGTAAACGAGAAGAGTGTTATGTTGATAACTTGAACAAAACTTTCTAGGCAAACAAGAAACGAAGGATGACAAACTTGCTACATTTTGTCAAAAATTAATAGCTCATTACTCTCTTTCAACGGGAACATAGTGATGGTGAGGGTTAAAGCGCATAAAGGAGAAAGATAAATGGTTAGTAGAACACACCACATTGCAAATTAAAATTAATCTAGAAAATCATAAAGAAACGAAATAACCACCACTATCAACGAACCTGTGTACTGAAACACAAGAAGAAAGAACAAGGCAGGGAAATAATTTATTCTAACTAAAGGAAGGAAAGTTGAAGAGTTAATTGTGAGTATATATATATATATGTGTGTGTGTGTGTGTGTATTATTAAACGAAGTTTATTAAAAATATTTAAAATTTTTATTATAAAATAAATAAACATATATCAGAATAAATTATATAATGTATATATTTTAAAAAGAGTGTTTTTTTTTAAAAAAATTATACCCTTTATAATTAGAAAGAGCAACAATTTTTACTTGTAGTTTTAATATAATTTTAATCTAATAAGGTAACTTTGCCATAACGAAGTAGTTCTACTTATCCATGTTCTTTCTAAAAAAATTAAGAGAAAAAATATAGAAAACGAAATTAAATTTTCAATAAGTTAAAAATAATTTATGATTAAATTAAATTTAAAGTTTTAAAATATTTATATGAGACACTTTTTACCAATAAATTAAATTAATTTTAATTTTTGAAGAAGTTAATTTAATTATTTTCCTTTTAAAAATCTTATGAAGAAGTGGGACTAAACACTTTTGAGGAAAAATTAACTTTCATTGATTTGGATAGATTCAAATTTAAAAGAAATAAAAAAAATCAAAATTTGAACTAAACAATTCGAAAAAAAAGTTTTCCGATTGCAAAACTATTGATTCAACGTCAAAACTAATTACTGTTATATTTGATTGGTTTGGTTTGAGTTGAATCTTAGTTTGTAATAAAAAATAAATTTAATTAATTTATATCTCATTGGTTAAATTGATCTAAATTAATCAACACTATTTTTCTATAATAGATTTTCATGATTGAAGAATTATTACATAAAATAAAATAAAAAAGTAAATTTTTTAACAAATTTAAACAATTTTTACAAAATAGACAGAATTTAAATGAACTAATTAGATCTATTTAATTTTATCATAAATTTTAATATAGTCCTTTTGTAAATTTGTATTTAATTTTTTATTGTAATATTTAACAAACTTAAAGAAATAAGTACACAAACTTACCATCTATAATTGTTAAACGATAGCCACATCAAGTCAGGACCAGCAAATCCACCATAACTTTAAATGAGCTAATATTTATTACTTAAAATATAAAAAAATTTCAGAATTGATATTAATATAAAATACTTCCATAAATGATATTAATCTATAAAAATTAATGGTAAGTTTAGTTATATAAAAAAGTCTCATTAAACTACGTACCAAAATAATAAGTAGTAATTTCTTTTCAAAACACTGATCTTGTTTCTTTCTAACGCCTACATATAACCCTTTATTTCTCGTGTCATACTCATTAATGACACGTTTTGGTAGATCGCCAACTTTTTTCGTACTTCCAACCTCACTTTATTTACAATGTTTGAATAACTAACACTT
This sequence comes from Sphenostylis stenocarpa, assembly GCA_963425845.1. Lineage (NCBI taxonomy): Eukaryota > Viridiplantae > Streptophyta > Magnoliopsida > Fabales > Fabaceae > Sphenostylis > Sphenostylis stenocarpa. The sequence continues at coordinate 18,896,422 of OY731407.1, forward strand.
GCAGTTATAGCCTCCTTTTTATTTTTTATGTATATATAGAATAGTTGACTTCTTATGTCTCTTTGAAATTGTTAAAACAAAGAGTTAATTATAACAACTTCAATTTAAAAAAAAAAAATTCTAGTTACATATACATCTCTTTTATTTTATGTAAAAAAAATCTCTTAACCTTCTGACCTCGTTTATATATACACCTTTTTTCGTGTAAATAATATTAAGTCCATTATTTTTTTACATCACGTGATATGTACATGACTTTTAATAAAATTTTGAAAACAAAAATACTCTTCTATTTTTATTTTTATTTTTTCGTTTTGTTTTGGTCCATCCATTATAAAAATTTGCAGTTAATTTTGTATGTAATTTTGAATGCGGTTATGTCACACTGTGGCATGATATGTAATAATATCGACGTTTATGAGTTTTTGTTTTTGAATTGTATAATGTAAGAATCGTTCTTGATTTATCTTTTCCATTCCATTGAAAGTTACAGCGGTGACAAGAAAAATTTCGCATCAGATAAATTATACTTTTTTGTTACAATTGAGGTAACTCCTAAACCTTATTAAGATTTTTCTAATATGGTCGCATTATTATTGTTTCTCGTTATTTTAAATTAATATTTATTAATTTATTATGTATTTATGCTTTTCGGGAATTTGCGTAAAATGAACTCATATCTAATGCTTGTTTATTATTTGATTTGTAAATTATGCTTAATATGATTTTGTAATTTAATTTGTATTTTTGTAAAATACAATAAAGTAGTAAATTATAATTGAATAATTAAGATTAAGAGTTTCTCTTATAACATAAGATAACTTATCACTCTAAAGTTTAATGAGATATAAGGTCCAAAACCGTTGTAAAACATACAATATAACTTATTATTCTAAAGTTTAATGGGGTATAAGGTTCAAAAACTGTTGTAGGCACAAAATTTTCTCATACTAAGTTATAGTTAAATTATTAAGATGAAGAGTTTCACTTGTAATATATAATAATTAATTACATTAAAATTTAATAGGATATAAGATTTAAAGCATTGTATACAATTTCTCATTATAATTTTTTAATTTAATATGTGTGAATTATGCTCTACAAATATGATAGAATAATATGTTAAAATTAAATTATTAAGATTAAGGCACTACAAGAAAATCGCAGTATATCAGATCGGATATTTACCGACGGAATTGTAGGATTTTGTTGAAGTTTAATTATATATAAAGTTCAAAGTGTTGCAAAGACAAAATAGAATCTGGAGATCAATTAATAAATTGATATGTAAATTCATATATCTTTGAAATATTTAAAGGATATATGTAAGAATTATATTAGAATGAAAATAAAATTAGGGATGGTTTTATTGTGAGATTATGACCCAATTTAGTAAGGGGTTCATTGAATCAATCTAAAAAAATAATAAAAAATTAATCACAAAATCAAAATGCGATGAAGACCAATTTTTCTTTTATATTTGTTGGATTCACTTTTCCCTAAACCATCTAGTTTGATTAATATTTCAAATTCAAAATTAAGGACCAAACCAGATCAGTTATTATATTTAATATAACATTGTATTTTTAAAATTAATTATCAATTAATAAATATATGATTATATATCTTAAAACCGGTTTTATAGTTCGATTATATTTGATTTACAATTTGTTTATGCTTATTAAATATATTATAATAATTTTGGACAAAAATTTTTAATTGTAAGATTGTATAATTTATTTATAAATAAAAAATTAAAATTATGAATATAATAATAATAATAATAAAATAATAAACAACACAAATATTATCAAATATTTAATAATTTATAAGAATAAAAAACGCAAGATCGACCAAAATCATGGTTTGTTTCAAATTTTATACATTAAATTAAAACCAAATAATATTTTGTGATGTTCTATGGAGTTTGTAAAACATAAATGTTATAAGTTTATATTATTTCTATATCAGAAACAATTATTAAAATTAATAAATATTTTTCTTTTAAAAGTGGCTAATTTATCGATTATATTTATTTTCCATCTTGATGCGTCATCTATTTAGGTTGATATTTAGTTATAATATATACAAAAGATAACAATAAGAAAGTAAGAACAATTATTATATATGTAAAATAATATAATCTCAAAATGATATATAAAGTCATTTTTCAACTTCATTAACATATTCCATTTATTTTATATTATGAAGATTTGAATTGATTTTTGTAATGACTAATCGGGATAAATGAGCCCAAAATTAATTACTCATGAGTGATATTTACTCATTTCAATCCCCAAGGCCCAACCTTCATATTCAATGTTATCAAATTTTCATAAATAAAATATTTTATTCTTCAAGAAAATTTAAACAATAATCTAATAATATAAATATAAATTAATAAATAAGGACCAATACGAACTAAGGATACACTACAAAAAAAAGCCTATTACCTACGGAATATTACCTACGGATACAAATCCGTAGGTAAATTTTACATTACCTACGAATAAAAATCCGTAGGTAAATTTTACATTACCTACGGATATTACCTACGGATGAAAATTCGTAGGTAAATTGTACATTACCTACGAATATTACCTATGAAATTCTATCCGTAGGTAATTATCCATTACCTACGGATATTATCCGTATGTAATGTAATCCGTGGATAATTCAGTAGGTAAAGTGTACATTACCTACGGATATTACCTATGGAATTCTATCCATAGGTAATTATCCATTACCTACGGATATTATCCGTGGGTAATTCCGTAGGTAATTACCTACGGAATTACTATCCGTAGATAAATTATATTAAACTAAAAGAATTGTTACTAGTAAGAATCGAACCCAGTATCTTAAAGTTGAAAACTGATACTTCAACCACTAAACTATTAGGATATTCTAATAATAATTTACAACTAAATTATATTTATATTAATTCGTGTAAATATATAAATATAAAATACATAAATATAAAATATAAAATATAAAATATAAAATATAAAATATAAAATATATAAATATATAAATATATAAATATATAAATATATAAATATATAAATATATAAATATATAAATATATAAATATATAAATATATAAATATACAAATATACAAATATACAAATATACAAATATACAAATACATAAATACATAAATACATAAATACATAAATACATAAATACATAAATACTTAAATATTTAAATATTTAAATATATAAATATTTAAATATTTAAATATTTAAATATATAAATATTTAAATATTTAAATATATAAATATATAAATATATAAATATATAAATATATAAATACATAAATACATAAATAGATAAATACATAAATACATAAATACATAAATACATAAATAAATAAATACATAAATATATAAATACATAAATACATAAATACATAAATACATAAATACATAAATACATAAATATATAAATAGATAAATATATAAATATATAAATACATAAATATATAAATACATAAATATATAAATACATAAATATATAAATACATAAATATATAAATACATAAATATATAAATATATAAATATATAATATATAAATATATAAATATAAATATATAAATGTATAAATATATAAATATATAAATATATCAAAATATAAATATATTTTATATTTATATATATTTTATATTTATATATATTTTATATTTATATATATTTTATATTTATATATATTTTTTTATATTTATATATATTTTATATTTATATATTTTATATTTATATATTTACACTGATAAATATAAATATAATTTATTTGTAAATTATTTTCAAAATAACCTAATAGCTTAGTGGTTGGAGTATCGACCTCCAACTCGAGATATATTTTGTTAAGGTGAGTGACATTACCTACGAATTTTTGTCATTACCTACGACCAAATTACCTACGAATTTTCTACGGAAAGAAATCCGTAGGTAAAGTGACATTACCTACGGATTTTTGTCATTACCTACGGATTTTATCCATAGATAATAAGCGTTTTTTTGTAGTGATAAATATAAATGAGGATTAATGCGTAAGTGAAGATAAATAAAATAAATATAAAACAGAATCAGTGCATAATTAGAGATAAATAAAATATGATTAATGCGTAATTGAAGATAAATAATAAATAAAAAGTAGGATCAATGCATAACTGAATATAAAATAAGACAAAACTAGAGATAAAAGAAATAAATATAATAGGACCAATGCGTAATTGGAGAAAAATAAGAAAAATATAAACATGACCAGTGCGTAACTAGAGGTGAATAAATAAATATAAATGAGGACCGGTGTATGATTGAATATAAAATAAATATAACACTAAATAAAATGAGGTTAGGACACCTCACTTAGCAACTATAAGAAAATAAATAAGTATAATGATATATGTTTTCTTCCTCTATCTCAATATTTATAGATTATATACCAAAATTTTCTTAGAGATGTTTTTCTTTCTTTCCTTTTTCTCTCTCCTCTCAAGTTAATTTTTTTCTACCCTCTTTAACCCTCTCCCTCCTATTTATACCCGTAATTTTGTTTTTCCTACATTTAATGTTTTGGATAATTAGACTTTACTTTTTTTTAATCTTAACATTAATTAAGACTTATCTCTTCACATCATGAGATAAGGTTCTTATCATCATTTTTTTTAATTTATATATATATATATATATATATATACAATAATAACTTAAATAATAATTTTTAATAATAATTTAATAATATATATATATATATATATTTAAATTACCTAAAAATATTATAATTTAATAAATTATATTTAAAAAATTTTACACGATAAATTTTGAGGTGATATACTTTTCATTTATAGTTTTCATTAAAATAGTTTTATAAACTTTCGTTTAATTTCCAATACATTTAGAGCTTTCTTTATTGTTTTCCTATATTACTTTCATTTTAGATTCAATGGTTTCAGTTACATGCTTCCATTTACAATTTTTAGTATATTAGTTTACTATTTTATATTTATTTTTCTTGCAAAATTGACTAATTCTTCTCAACATTACATTACATTATTTTCCTTGTAAATTCTTTGATGACATTTAGGCGACAAGATCTCATTCATCAAAATGGTGTCATTGTCGAGGAGTAATTGATGATAGTTTTATTTTAAATCTTAATTTCTTTTGTTAAAGGTTAATGTATAAATTTATTTTGTGTGACTCAATTGTTTGTGTTGTTTGAGTTTAAAACTTTGAAAAACCTCAAATATTTTACTGTCTTATGTTAATTTGCTCAGCCACTTGTGATTAGCTAAGTGAATCTTGTATTTTTTGTTCAATTGTTTGAGTACTGTTTATTTCTTTTGCTCAACGATTATATTTTTCGTTGAATGATTTTTATCTAGTGTTTACATTTTTGTTTTGTTTGTTACATCCACTTAGCAAGGACCTGTTTGCTCAACAAATTATTTTTTATTTGTTTTGGTTCAGTTAGTTACTTGAATGATTTCACCTAGTGGTTTGTGAAATGCTCAATGAATTCTCTTGATCAGGTGTTTTGTTCAGTGAATTGTTATTTGCTCAACGAATTTGCTCCAATAACTTATGTTTTTGTGTTTTTTTGTACATATTGTATTTATTCTTTTCTCTTTTGGTTTCTGAATCTAAATGTTTCATTCTTATAGTGTTAAAACCTTTACATTTGATCTAGAAATTAAAATAACTTTTCATAAGTTAAAAAAACATTAAAAAGATAAACAAGAATATCTTTCGTCCCCGTTGAAAACATGACTCAAAACAATTTGAATGAGGGAACCCTTAGAGAATTAGCTACACATGATGTTTCCTATCATAACATATGAACACAATTTGATGATAATGAGGATTTGCCATTTTTTCTTAAAACAAGTTTAATACATTTGTTGCTTAAATTTTGTGGTCTTACAGGTGAAGATCCACACAAACACCTTAAGGAATTTTACACTGTTTGTTCTACCATGAGACCTCAAGGTGTTATTGAGGATTACATTAAGCTGAAAGCATTTCCATTTTAATATCATGAGGCTGCAAAAAACTAACTTTACTACTTGCCTTCTGGACCCTTAATCGTACAGATTTTCAAAATTTAGTTTCCCCAAAATGTAGTAAGAGGTAAACCAAATATCAATCTAAGGAATGAAATTGTAAATTGTTCCTTTTTATGGTGTGTAATTTGAGTGAAAAAATTAAGTAAACTTGTGGGGATTTTGGGTTATAAAAATAAAGAATATAAATAGTGGACAACTAAAAAGAATCTTAAACTAGTAAACTAAAATGTACCAAATTGCTTTGTATTGAAATTGGTAAAACTTTTAAATCGAACTAAACATTAAAATGGTAAAAACTAAAGATGCTAGAATTTGTGACAAAATTGTATAAAAACTAGTTACGGATTATGTGACAAATATAACTAGAAAGTTTTATATGTTGTAAATCTTATGGAACTAAACTAATCAATTATCACAACTATTAACCAAATCAATTAAACACACAATTATCACTGGGTAGTGGTTGAAATGATGCAAGTATTACAACAAAACTTTAGAAAACCAAATTGAGGAATGCAATTAAACTAAATCAATTGTTAATGATGAATATGAACATGTTTTGACTTAAATTGTCTAAAATATGCAACTAATAAAATGCAAACAGATTTGAACTAAGTACTAAACAAAATTAGAAATGCTTATAAATGTTTTAGAACATAAAAACTAAGAAGAAGTAAGCATATAACCGAAACAACATTAAAGATTAAACTAGAATTATAAATTATACTAAACTAGTGCATGTAACATGTTTGTAAAATTTTTTAGAAACTAAAACTGTTTGGTATTAACAAAATCAAATCATGTTTGAAACTAAATCTGGACCCCAACTACAACACGGACAATTTAGAACAATTGAAGAAGTCAAATGGACAAAAACTTGAAACTACCTATGACCAAATACAAAAAATTACTAGAAACAAACTTCTACTTGAATTAATTGTTTACAAACCGAATGAAAACTACTCCTTAATTGATTTCTAACTGATTGAATTCTAAAACAAAGTAAAAAAACTTGAAACAACATCTAAGAACACATTCTAATTGATTAAATTGGAGAAATCAAGCCAAAACAACAAAAACACAAATGAAATGGTATAACAACGTCAAATCCATAAGAACAACACAAAAAGATACATAAAAACTTTATAAAATTGGGCTAATGAGACGTAATTATTCTCCTTAATGAATAAGGAACCAACTAAGGTTTGGATAACAACAAGAAAAACACTAAAATCACTGCCCAAACAGTGTAGAAACCAAGAATATTGAAGAAGAACAAAGTTGGAAGTAACATTATGAACAAAACGTGATTATGTGATGAATTGAAGTAGAAATTCGTATAGAACAAATGTAAAACGAAATTGAATTGAAAGAAAAACTAAGATAAAGCAAGAAGAACACTAAACAAAGTAGAAAACTAAAAACTAAAGAGAAAGTAAGAGAAAGAATCAAAATTGAGAGACCTTGAACTAACTTTCCATAGATTGAGAAGTAGAATGAGGTGTATTTTACAATGGAATGAAAATGTCAAGTTCAAATGTGAGTTAACTAGAGTTAAAACTATCTAAATCATGATTAAAACTAATTACAAGTGTGTCCTACATCTAACTATAGTTAATTCTCACATCACTTCTGCAACAGATTTTCCAATTTCACGTCACCATTTTCTCCAATTTATTAAAAATAGCTCCGTGCTCAAAAATGGCAAATTTGTGCTCAAATTTAAGCTTAAGATGTTTAGTTTCCAATGCAAAAAGAACTAGCTCAATCAAAATTCTGTAGCAAAAGATATAAATAAAAGAAAAAGGCAAATGTCAATCTTTTCAGTGAAGAAAATAAAAGTAATACAGAAAACCATGTTTAAATACAAAAAATAGTATATTTTTGAAAATTTGCATTTTTTTTCCTAAAAATATAAAGCTAATATAATATAATGGAATAAGAACCTAAAAGAATCTAATTCTAGTTTATGAACTAGGAAAAATACTAACAAATGAGTTGTCATCACTTCCCACAACCATGAATCAATACCAATCATGGTTTGTAGATGGTTTTCCCTCCCAAACTATAGTGAATTCTAATAATGTGAGTGCTATGACTATGAGAATAGGAAAGGTGTTTGGACCTGTTTATTAACGAAGCATCACTAGAAAATCAAGTGGACAAAGTTGTTGGTCGTGTTACAATAGAAACAGAAAAAGAACAAAGTGTAATTGAAGCAGAAAATGAAGCATAGGGGTCTAGAGATGTAACAAAAACATATACGAGTACTGGTGCTAGTTTAGCGCTTGGAAACAATCTAAAACATGATGAAAATGAAGGACCTGAGACTAAAATTCATGCTGAGAATGAAAGGCCAAAAGTAGCAGACTATAGTAGAAAAATAACAACTTCAAATATAGCTAGTGCAGTTCAAACCAGTATTGATGCTGGTAATCATGCAATCCATGTTCCATTCCCTCTTTCTAGAGGCAATCCACAGGTTAAAATGAATGAGGAGCTGGACATTGAGCTACGACAACTTTTTCAGAAGATTGAAGTTAATATTTTCCTACTTGAAGCCATCAAACAGGTTCCTAAGTATGTCAAATTTACGAAAGATTTGTGCACCAATAAAAGAAGGCTCAAGAGCAATGAAAAGATAAATTTAGGGAGAAATATTTATGCTTTATTCACTGCACCCAATGTTTTATTTCCTAAAAGTGTAAAGATCTAGGTGTTTTCACTATTCCATATGTAATTGGTAGTAAGAGATTTGAACGTGTCATGCTAAAGGAGCCTCCATTATTGTTATTACATTAGCCATATTTTCTTCATTATGCATTGGATCTATGAAACCTAATGGTGTGGTGATACAACTTGCAAATAGGAACACAATTCAACTAGTTGGATTAATTGAAGATGTCTTGGTGAACGTGAATAACCTTGTCTTTCCAACCGATTTCTACATACTGAATATGGGAGTTAAGTTTTATACCAATTCTGATAAGGAATGATAATTAAACTTAAACCCGTGGGGATCGATCCGTTCCCGCCTTAAGTTTGACGGGGAAAGATTAAGTTGACTAGCGGTGGGGGTGAGTAGGGATGGGTAATGCAATCCTCACCCCAGTCCCATCCCGCCTCGCTCCAACTTTATATTTAAATTTAAATTTTAAAATATTGATCTTTTAAAAGTATTTCTTTTTCTTTCTTCATTATATATAAAATCATTTTTTTTTATATTTGACTATTTTTACTTTTCTTCTACCCACTTTTTCATTCTTTTGTTTTTTTTAATCTTTTATATCAATTAGTTCATTACATTATTCTCTTTCTCTTACCTTTCACTTATTCACATTTCTTTAATCTCTTTAATCAATTTGGTTTTTTCAATCTTTTCAACAAATTTGACAAACACAATTAATTTTTCTTTTTCTTCTTCTAAATACTCTACATATATCTTAATAGTAACTAATATTATTTTATTTCTAATTTATCTTTAATAGATTTTATTATATTATTTTTTATCTTATTATTCTTATTTGTCATATATCAAAATTTATCTTTGTAAAATAATTATATTTTGGAAAATTAAAAAGAATTGATAATTAAAACTTTTATTACTTTTAACTAATTAAGTAAGAATTAACTTATTAAATACTTTCTTATAAATTATATATTTCATATTTTTAAATGACAAATTAAAAAAGAATTAACTTATATATGTAATCAAATGTTGGAATACGTTATAATAATAATAATAATAATAATAATAATAATAATAATAATAATAATAATAATAATAATAATAATAATGTTATAAGTGTTCTATATCCATATAAAGATAGTATGATTAAATATTTCTTTTATATACATATTTTAATATAAATATAATAAATTAAATTATATATTTAATTAATAATAATTACAAATTATAAAATTATAAATATTTATTTATGTATAAAAAATACATTAAATTATTTTATTATAAGTATAACTATGTTTTTAGAAATAATGTAGATTAGGGATGGGGCGGGGGTGAGAAAACCCGAAATTCAACGGGGATGAAGATGTAGACTTAATTTCTAACTTCGGCAGGGTTTGGGACAGGGGCGGGATAGTTAAAAAAGTTGAGATCAGGGGTCGGGGAGACAAAATCCACTCTTGCCCCCGTCCCGTTGCCATGCCTAACTCTGATCTTGGTTCCTCTCCTCTAATTTTGGGAAGACCATTCTTAAAAACTGTACTGTACACACCAAGATTGATGTTTATGTTGGTACATTAACTATTAAGTTTGGTGACACATTGATTAAATGTAACATCCTAGATGCTTTGGAACATCCATGTGAAGATCACTCTATGTTTAAGATTGATATTATTGATGAATTGATTGTTGAATATGTTCCAAAGTTCCTTAATTATGATGTTGAAACTATGCTTGATGAGAAATTTTGAATTTGTACTGATTGTTCTTCATGCGCTAAGCAAAAGCTGAATCTGCTTAACAAAAATTTGACAGATAAAAAATTAGTACCTTGTATCCAAGGAAACACTGAGTGGAACCTGAATCTGCTCAACAAATTTACTCTAGTACCTTGTTTTGAAATTAATGTTGATATAGGTGTTAAACGAAAGATGAATTTGTTTAGCAAGATCTTTTATGATTGTTTAACAGTGCTAAGCATTGAGCATAAGTCTGAATCGCTCAGCGAATTTTGTTTAGAAATAAAACTTGATGAAAGCATTGAGTGATGAACACATTTTATTAATAATTTTATTAATATAATTTATATATATTTAGCGTAGTTTCTTAATTAATTATTAATAGTGAATATAGTTTTTGTAAAATGGAAATAAATATATCTTAATATAAATTATTGCTTAAATTATACATTTTATATAATTATTTGTTTACTTTTGCAAGAATGATAAATTAAAGAAATTATAAAAGCAAAATCATATGGAATCCACTAAGAGCTTTTGAATCCGCTCAACTGAATCAGTCCAGATAGCTCCTCTTCTGAAAATTAGCAATCCGCTAAGCGCTTTTTGATCTGCTTAGTGTTTCTAAATCCGCTCAGTGCTTTTTGATCCATTGAGTTGAATATTTAGAGCTCATATAACTAATTTAACTATAAATTCGTTGAGCGGATTCTTCGAATTTAATTTTTGTAGAATTTTGTTTTGAGTTATATTATGTAATTATAGGCCTTGATCGCTTTGTATGTCTCTGTTATGGTATAAATAAGCCTTTGAAAGCAAAAAAAACATAAGTTAAGTTTGAGTCACAACTTAGTTCTCAAGTTTCAAGTTTAGTTTTCAGATTCTCTAGTTTTCTTAAGTGATGCTTAGCTTCCAAGTCTATTCATAAAGTTTCTTGTACGAATAATGATATGAAGTTTATCAATTCAAGTTCTCTTTGATGAGATTTGTTTCATCTTCTCTGTAATCTTTCGTTTTACTTTCTATTTCATCTTCTATTTCTTCCTACATTCCATTTCTTTACTGTTTTTACGTTATTTCTAGTTTTTCAATTGGTAATTATGTTCTAATTCGCTTTTATTGTTAATTCACCGATCAAAACTTGTTTTCTATGGTTTAGAGTTTATTCTTAATGATTCTAACCGATTATAATATATTACAATCAATGTACTTGAGATTATTTTATTGAATATCTCATTTACATCAAAATTCAACTTATAGGTTTAGGTATTTAAAAATTGAGTTGTGAATACGAATTTCAGATGGATTATAATTGATTAAAACTGTTGTGAATTTGTTTTTGTAATTGCAAGACAATTTGATAGAAATAAATTATAATAATAAAAGCAAGTTTATGATTGGAGAATCAACACAGCTTATTGTTTTCATCTTCACTATTCTTAATCTACAACTTTCATAGATTTGATTAAATATAGGATAATTGAATAATAATATTTTTAGTATAATGACCAAATTATCTTTGTGAGGTGGAATGAGATATTCATGCAAATGAAAAAAGTTAATGAAGACAAATCATATATTTATTACTTAACACCCACTTTCTCACCATTTAAGAGTGAATTTGTGAGGGTACGAGACCCATCTCCCTATCATCCCAAATCCACTCAAATCAACCGAAGCAAACCAATAAATATCCCCACAAATTCCCTCGTTCAAATTCTCTACTACATTCAATCAGTTGAAGCAAACTAAGCATTAGAGAGTAATTAAAATTGGATCCGTTTATCCTGACTAATCACTACAAATTTAATTCAAATCTTCTTATATAAAATAATGAAGTATGTGATGAAGTTGAAAAGTAGATTTTATATATCATTTTGAGATTATATTATTTTACATGATAATTGTTCTCACTCCCTATTGTTATCTCTTATGTATGTTTCAACTAAAATATCAACACATATAGATGGAGATATCAAAATGAAAGACAAGTATCATTGATAAATCAACCACTTTTTTATTTTAAAGTTTGTCAATCTTATTAATTGTTTTTGATATAGAAACATTGTAAACTTGTGAAGTTCATATATTTATACATATAGATGTATAAACATTTATCTTATATATTGTTTTTATCAAAATTTAATGTAAAATAATCATCTCTTAAAATAAAGTTAAATTTAATAACGTGATAAAAATAAGAGACTTAACATTAGCCAACATCAAAATATGAGAAGGGTTATTATTATTTTTTTAATAACAAAATATAAATTATATATATATATATATATATATATATATATATATATATACACGAAGATTTTCATTTTAATTATGAAAAATTTCAATTTTAAGATATTTATAATTTTGTCATTAATTAAAACTAAAAAATATATTAGTTGTGTTCTTTGTTATTTTAAGGAGAGAAAAGCAAAACTGAATAATAAAACACTTTTTAATGGTTTTCATTTTTAAAAACTAAAAAATTAAAACAAATTTTAAATTAGTTTTTTTTTAATTTTTAAAATTTAAATACTAAAACTTATTGTTAATTTATTAACAGGAAGGAATACAATATTCTTCTTCTTATTTTCGTATTCTTTTTTATCCTTCTTCTCATCTTTTACTTAAAGTGTTAAAACAGACAATTCAGCCTAATTTGACTTGACCTTAAAAAATTGATGCCCAACTTGCTTAATATTTTAAAACGGGTCATAATTTTTAATTTGGTTTAACCCTATATTAAGTTAACATGTTAATTGATCAATTTTGACATGATTAAAAATTAAAATAATTATTTAAATAAAATAAATAATAAAAAATATATTTTTAAAAAATTAAATTATATTAATAAAATAAATTTTTATTTAATTTATTGTATAAATTATAAAATAAAATTCATTAAATCTCAAAATAAAAGTTAAAATCTTATTCTTAATTATTCTTATTCATTTTTTTAGTAATTTATTTATCTAAAATAGTAATTAGTCTTACTATTAGATATTAGAATAAGAAGGTGTTAAAAACTTACTCTAATAATTACTCTTGGAACGAGTGAATCATTTATCAAATTAATTTACAATACATATATATTTTGATAAAATAATACAATTTTTATTTTTATTTAAAAAATAATTATTATTCTATAAAACAAATTAATTCATAAGCCTATGAACTAGCTACCCTAAACCGATATAAGCTATAATTTAAATGGGTGAAGCAAAAATAAATTTGATTAAATTTTTAAATTAAAAAAAAAAAGAATGAGGTTAAATGTATTTTGAGATTCCAACTTCTACTCCCTCTTATTCTTCTCCCACACCTTCTTATTCTTCTCTCTCACATTGGAATTGCTCTTGTAATTTCTTTCTCACATAACACCATATAAAATTACTAATATATTAAAATTTAATAGAGTGAAAGTAAAAAATTTTAAAATCAAAGAAAAAAAAGTTAAAATTTGTGAAAAAAATAAATTATATAGAACATTAAACAATTAATTTTTTTATTTAGGGTAATAATAAATAACTAATTTAAAATTAATTTTATTATAATAAATTAATTATTAATATAATTAAAAAATATCAAATATTTTATTTACAAAGGATTTATCACAAATTAGTATTTTTGTTATATTCTAACATGAATTGTAAATTGCATAAATAATATAATAAAAATTTAAAATATTATAAAATAATTAAATAAACTAATTTAAAAACATTAAAAAATTAATTAATTATATAAGTTAAATTTAAATAATTTTATTAACTTTAATAAAATTATTTTCCCAAAAAAGTATAGATTAAAGATAAGAAATGCATGTATTGAATTTAAAAATCTTTAAAATATCGGTTTTTAACAAAATATACTTTAATATTTATTATATAATTTACACAAAAATATTTAGTTTTTATATTATATTTTAATAGATAAATATAACTTTTTTATAATCTTTACATGTTTATATAATTAAAATAGAGAACGAGAAGAGAAGAAGAGAAAAACAAGATAAGGGAGAGGTTGAGGAGAGAGAATAATAATAAAATTTTTTATTATAAATCCAGTTAAATAAATAAATTAATAAGATTTTTTTTAAGTAATTTAATATATATATATATATATATATAAAATTTGTATTAATTATATTAAAATTTGTCAAACCCAACTTAAAATGAGGTGAAGTTTGATATTTATAAGTTAAGTTAAAAAATATAATAAATAATAAATTTAATTATTTAAACTTTATTTATAAAAATTGTTATCTTTTTAAGATTTTTTTTTGTCTTTTTTCTTTAGAAATTTTTATCCTCAATTCTTCTCTAAATTCAAGCATGTTCTATTTATTATAGTGGGGAATAGAAAATTTCCACAAAGTGAAAATTAGAAATAGAATAAATTTCAATTTGTAGTTTTTAAGAGTATTTTGCTCGAATGATTAGGTCTCCACGTGGTCTTTTAAGGTTCTTAGGACATCTTCAATAAGACCAACTTATATGAATGATTTTTACATTATTTGTAAGTAATTTATTGTTAATTTTACCTTGGTAATAAATTTTAAAAAATTTATTCTTTTTTCTCATTTATTTTGATTTATTTATTTTTGTAAAGTGCTTGATGAAAGAATTATCAAAAAAATTTAAACACTTATTATACCACATATAATTCCTCCAATGAAAAATTAATTAATTTAAGCAACTCCTATTAAAAATACTCTTACATGTATAGATTATTGTGTAGAGATAAATATTGACGAGTCTACAATAATAGAGGATGAAATTGTAGTTGAAAATAAAATTATAAATATATTTAATTATTATTCTCTCCTCAAATTTTAAGAAAATCGATCACCGGTAATTTACTCAATTAATCTATTTTATTACTCGATTATAATTAAAAATATAATTTGCTATTTAAAATATTTTGGTAAAAGACTACACATATGATCACTTTATTTTTTATAAGTCATTTTACTTTCATTCAGATATTTTGTTTTATTATTATTTTGTTTTTTTATACTAAATTAAACATCAACAGTGTATTTGTAAACGAACCTCTTTCTTTTTCGAACATTTATTAGAATTTAGGCTAAATAAATACCGACTTCGTTCATTATTATAATTTGTTGGTATAAAAAAAAGAAGAAGATGAATCTCCGTTCTAATAAGAGGATAGTTTCCATCTCTTATTTTAGTTATTTTTTTTTTGTTTTAGAAATTTTTATTGAAAAGTCGGATCAAAGTCATTACTAATTACTCACTCCTATTTAGCGTGTTCAGGGGTCATTTTGATGGAATTTAAAATAAAATAAAATAAAATTAAAGTAATTAATTTTTATTGGTTTGATGAATTCGAATAAAAAAAAGAAGTAAAAATACATATATAATTTTTGGTCCAAAAATTTACACACAATTCAATTATTAGAATAAAAAAAACATTTCTATGTTGTTGTTGACTTACATAAATTAAATAATATATATATATATATAATAAAAGTTTATATATAATTAATAAAATTTATATATAATATTTAATAATAAAAATATATTAAGAATTTGATTTGAGTTTATTGAATTTGTAAATTATAATTCAATACCAAAACTAATTACTGTTAAATTTGATTCTCGAGTTTAATTTTAATTTAAAATATAAATAAATTTAATTGATTGGGTTTGAGTTACCCTATTGATTCTAGTCGAAATTTGTGATTGAAGAGTTACACAAAAGATGAAAAAAAGTCAGAATCATTATTATTATTATTATTATTATTATTATTATTATTATTATTATTATTATTATTATTATTATTATTATTATTATTATTATTATTATTATTATTATTTTAAGTTTTATCGTGTGATCTCTTAAAAGCTCTTTATGATATTGAATTGGTCCATTCTTAGTTTATTAGATTGATATTCATTTTAATCTATGTGCATTTTTTTATCATTCATCACGTTGGACTAAATTGATTAAAATAGTGTGTTAACATGATGGAAAAACAACTTAGTTTAACAAATAAATTTTAAACGACTAAAGTAAAAGTTTGTAAATTTATAGAATCAAGCTAAAGTAAAAATTACTAGAAAAAGGGATTAACATTTTTTTATTTTATAAAAAAATCTCAGTTCGATTTTTATTTACATAAAATAAAAGTCTATAAAACCCATGGGATGAAAAATTGCAAGTTATGATTATAATAAAGCTTCATAAACACTAAAAATCACTTACCCAACTAGTGATAGCTTCTACAGATCGAAAATAAAAGGTTTTAATTCCCAAGCAATAAGGTCAAATATATCTTCGGATCCCCCGCTAGGTTTAATTGCTGGTCCAATCCAAAATATGTTAGATAAAGGGTATCCATTTAGTTTGGTTCATAATAAATGTATTATACATAATATATATATATATATATATATATATATATATATATATATATATTTATTAATTGATAATTAATTATATTTAAAAATAATGAAGATTTGGTTTATTTTGATTTGATTTTTAATTTTTAATTTAAAATTCAAATCAAATTATATAATTTTAAAAAAATCTAAAATATAAATTTTTTTGATTTCGATTAATTTTTTATTTTTTAATCAGTTTTCGATTATTTTCTTTTTCCATTCGTTTTTCATCATTCCTAATATAGGAGTGTATGCTTCACGATAGTAACCATGGAGAGAGATTCTTCACATGCTAAATATAAGTGAATTACCATTCCTTTGTCATCACTCTGAGAGGTAAATCATTATTTTAGTTTGAGAATCAAAATATAAAGTACTACAACATTCATTTTCAAAAAAGTAAAATATGTTCATATATATATATATATATATATATATATATATTATTTAAATAATATATTATTAATATATAAATATAAAAAGATGATAGAATATAAAATATTTTTTTATTTAATGTATTTACTAATTTGATTTAATATTTTAAAAAAATTAAATAAGATGTGAAAATTATAAATATATAAATAGATATATTATTTAGTTTGAAATAAAAATACAAAAATACATGTATGTTAAAAAATTTGGAAAGGTTGTGACCCATCACCTTGTGAGAGATTCCCCGTGTGTGTGTATATATATATATATAAAGAAAAATTTGTCTATTATGATAATATCGTTAAGATCCATTATTATATATGAAGTATTATCCGTTTTAGAATTCTATTCATCATGGTTTTATTCTTAAAATATAAGAGAAGAATGTTTATATAAATTATTCTAGGTCTCGACTCTTAAGCGATATGAGACTCATGAACATATGAAACATAGCCCACCAGTCGAGGACTAAGGGGTGTGAGTGAAACAAAACTTTATTTTTGGTAACATGATGAGTGTCGATGTTCCATAAAGGAACGAGAGTATCTCCACTTTCATATGTTTTGTCTAGGAATAAGAGTGTCCACGTTTCATATTCGTTATGTTAACATCATTAGGATCAATTATCACGTATGAGGTATTGTCCATTTTAGAACTCTAGTCTGTTACGATTTTGCCCTTAAAAGACACTTAGATGGGTTGAGAGAGAATTTTGCATATAAACTACCATTGGCCTTGACTTCTAAGCAATGTGAGAATTATGAGCGTACTAGAATATAGTCACCCATCGAGGTCTCAAGGGTATGAGTGGATAGAGACTCTAACTTTGACACCACAATAAGTGTCAATGTTTCATCTAGGAATGAGAGTGTTTCACCCTCATGTCCGATATGCTATCATCATTAGAGTTAATTACTACGTCCAATGTATTGTCTGTTTTGGAACTCTAGTCCATCATAATTTTTTTCTTAAAATGCACCTTGGTAGATTAAGAGAGGAGAGTGTATATAAACCATTTTTAGCCTCGACTAGTAAGCGATGCGCGACTCATGCGTACTAGAACATAGATCCCTAGGCGATGACTAAGGGGTAAGATTGAGACGAGACTTTGTTCACGACCTCACGTTGGACGCCAATGCATTTATGGTAAGTTAGATAATACAGGACAAGAAGAAGTTGTGGCATCTAAGGCTGGGACACATCAATGATAAGGGTTTGGTGGAGTTGGAGAAGCAAAACCTACTAGGAGGGGATAAGATGGAGGGACCGAAGTTTTGTGATCACTACGTACTAGGAAAGTCTCATAGATTGAAGTTTGAGACTGGTAAGCATGTTTGTAGTAGACCCTTTGAGTTTGCTCATACAAACCTATGGGTACAACTCAAGCTCAAACTCATGGTGGAGGGTCTTTATTTCCTTACCATCATAGATGATTACTTAAGGAGAGTGTGGATTTATATCTTGAAAGCTAAGACTAAGACTTTTGAAATATTTAAGGAGTGACACACCATGGTGAGTAATCAACAGGGGGCCAAATTGAAAGTTTTGATGGACAATGTGTTGGAGTTTGTTTCAAGGGAGTTCAATGAGTTTTGCAAGACAAAAGGTATAAAGAGGCATAAGACGGTTGCAGGTACATCACAATAAAATGGGTTGACTGAGAGGATGAACAAAACCATTTTTGAAGAAAGTGAGATGCATCCATGATACTAGGGGTTGGATTGTCAAAGTCCTTATAAGGGGAAGTTGCAAACATTGTTGTTTATCTAATAAACAAGAGTCCATTGTCTGCTCTCAACTATAAGACTCCTATGGAAGCATTGAGTGGAAGTCCTACAATTATGAGAATATGAGGGTGTTTGACGCTTTGAAATTTGCACATGTCAAGAAAGATAAATTGAGGTATGGGTTGAGAGGTGTATCTTCATTGGATACATAGAAGGTGATGATGGAAATATTCTTTCTCCTTCTATCATGGATGACGCCAAACTCCTTACACCTTGAGCACCCAACGTGAACCAAAATTCTTTCCCAAGTTTCTAGAAAGACTTGACACTTTCTCTTCCAAGGAAGGTTCCTTGTTAGGAGAATAGGAGAAAGAAATCTCCAAAGACACTTGAAAATAAGTCAATTGGGGGTACAAACAAAATATGCAAGTTCCACACACAAGTTTTGACTTCATTCAAATGTGATTCAAAAAGTTACATAAGGGGTCATATATATAGTTGTTTCCCTCTCATTCACTCACTCACCCAAGGAATGTGGGACTAATTTTTCCTTATACAAGTGATGACCGAAGTTCCTAGCTTCAAGTCCCACCTAGCCCACTTTTAATTATATTTATGAGTTTATATACCAAAAAACTCTCAAATGTTGCAACCAAGAGTTGAACCTTGGACCTCATTGAGTGTTTGGAGTGCTTTGACCGAATTTGAGAAGCTAAAATGATGTATTCCCTTTTTGTTGCAACCAAGACTTGAACCTTGTCCTCTTTTTTTAAGTGCAGCCCCTTCAAGTCCCATCTCCTCTAAATTTGGCTTTCTCAAGTGTTTATATATGTGATAACTCTCCAAAGTTGCAACCAAGAATAGAACTTGGACTTCTAGCTTGTATGTGACCGAATTTAAGCTAGGACAAAAGGTTTGACCAAAACTATGCTTTGGGTCAAGATGTAACTCTCCTTTTGGTTCAACCCAAACTCTCCCTCTTGTCTCTCTTTCTTGTATCATTCGTCCAAGGTCCCATATCGAAATGGGGAAGAAGTTTTCAAATGTTTATATATCCCTAAGTCTCCTTGATGTGAAACCAAGTGGAATGAGTGAAGGGTGACCATGGTTCTCTTCATGCAACCATATCAAACTCTTGGGCCATGCCTTGTGTGTTCGGTCATGGTCTTGTGTGTTAGGCCAAACATGTCCTATACAAAAGACAAAAAGATGTTATACAATTTTATACAAAGTAAAGCAGTAGAAGAGGTTTCTAATAAGAGAGACTCCAAAGGAGGAGTGTTCTTGGGGAGGCTTCCTCTTCTATCCCTTAACTCTTGGGCCTTAGTTGAGACCCAATGTGTTATAGCCCAAATGGTCCTCCATCAGAAGGTGTGAAGGGGTATAAGTTGTGGAGGTTGGAGCATAGAGAGGCTACATATGTAGTTAATAGAAACGTCACATTCAATGAGACTCAAATGACTATGATGTGCAACGGTATGGAGAAAGTCCATGTTGAGGAGGAGCCTTTTGCTAATGGATTAAACTCTCTCAAAGTGATGAAGATCTTATTGAATTACTTTGGCAAAGATCTTGTTGATTTGATGAAGTAAAAAATGAAGTCAAAGGCTACTTTGGGCAGTCAAAGGTCACTTAGATAAAAGAGTAGTGAGATTAGTGAGTCTGCATCTCTGCTTAGGTATAATCATTTTTATCTCTCTACTGCATGAGGTTTCTTCATTTAAAAGATTTTGCAAATGCCTCTAAAAAATGTTTAAACGGTTAAAAAAAAAGTATTTTGATAAAAGGTTTTTAATTAGCTATTAGCATATAAGCTTTATCAACTAAAATGTTCTTAACACTTTTGTAACAGGTTTTTAATTGATATGTTTTCGAAATAATCGATTGTTTTCATTAGAAGGATTTTTGAAAACCTTCTGCTAGTATTTTAACTGATATAGAATTGATATAATCGATTAAAATGACTTAGAATATTTTGAAAAGTGTTCTGGCAAAATTTTAATCGATACAAACTCGAAATAATCGATTGAAATAACTTGAAGTGTTTTGAAAGTTGTTCTGTCAGTATTTTAATCGATACAAATGCGAAATAATCGATTAAAACAACTAAGGTTTTTCCAGAATGTTTTAATCGATTAAAACAAGCTTGCTATCAGTTAAAATAACTTAGAAAGTTTTATGAAATATTTTGACAGAATTATAATCGATTAAAATGCGTTTCAATCGATTAAAATAACTAAGTGAACTTTTTTCAAAGTGTTTTAATCGATTAAAACATATTGTTATCAGTTAAAATCACTTAGAAAAGTTTATAAGAATGTTTTGCAGTATTTTAATCGATTGAAAGATGAAACAATCGATTAAAACAGTTTGGAAGATTTTTTACAAAGAGTTTTAATTGATATAAACGGTGTCGTATCAGTTAAAACAAATCTGGAAAATAATTAAGAACTTTTTAACAGATTAAAAGAAGTTTTAACAAATTAAAACAAGACTTTTAACAGATTAAAAGATTATTTTAACAGATTAAATAAACCAGCAGTTTTGAAAATCTTCTATATAAACAGTATTGCTTGAACCTTTTAAAACACATCTTTTAGCAATCAATCAAGCAATCATAAGTGCTACTTTCAAGAGAGAATCGCGCTAGTTTTTTTAAGTTCATAGAAGTTCTTTCTTGAGGCAAAATTTGCATTCTTTTGGAGAAGAAACTCATACTACAGAGCTGCATAAACCTGGTTTGAGCGTTCTAGTTTCTTCTATTTGTTTCTTTACTTTCTTTACTATATTGTGGGTGCCTGGAATTGTGGGCACTGGTTTCTGTAGCTGGAATTTGGCTGCAGGGTTGGTCAAGAACTGGAATTTGGTTCTTGGTGAAGGTTTAGGTGCAGGGACTGGAATTTTGGTTCTTGTGGTAGATTGAGTGTAAGATTAAAGTTGTAATCTGTAAAAAATTCAATCTAGTGGAACCCAGCTGGAATTTGGCTAGAAACTGGACGTAGCCCTGAGATTGGGTGAACCAATATAAATCTTGGTTGTATCTTTCTAAACCTTTCTCTCCTTTAATTCTGTGACTGCATTTATTTTGATTGCTTGTTGTGTGTGATTCAAGAACTGGTCAGATTTCTTAATCTTTGAAATAGATAAACTATAAATTGCGAAAATCTTTCAAAGATCAATTCACCCCCCCTCTTGATCTCAGCTTACATTTCTAACAATTGGTATCAAGAGCAAGGGTCTTGAAAAATACTCAAGGCTTTCGGTCCAAATCTTTAATGGCTGAAAACAAATAACCTTTTTCTGAGGGAGCTTCTATTAATAGACCTCCACTGTTTTGTGGTACAGATTATCCATTTTGGAAGATTAGGATGAAGATCTTTGTTGAATCTATTGATAGGAATGTTTGGGATGTAATTGCTAATGGTCCATTAATTACAGAAAAAGAATGGTCTAGTTTAAATGATGAAGAAAAGAAAAAAGTTCAAAGTGATTGTACTACTAAAAACATAATTACTTCGCACTAAATATGGATGAGTTTTTCAGGGGTCTCCCAATGCAAATCTGCCAAGGAAATGGGGGAAGTTCTTGAGGTTACTCATGAGGGAACAAGCGATGTAAAGAGAGCCGGAAAACATACTCTCATAAGAGAATATGAGTTGTTTAAAATGCAAACTGGAGAAAGTATTGCAGATGTGCAGAAGCGCTTCACTCATATCATCAATCATCTAATGGGCTTAGGTAAAACTTTTGATAAAGAAGAATTAAATATTAAAGTTCTGAAATGTCTTGACAGGTCATGGCAGCCTAAGGTCACAGCAATCTCAGAATCAAAAGACTTATCCGTCATGACAACAACTTCCTTGTTTGGCAAACTCAGAGAACATGAAATGGAAATTAACAGATTCAATGAGCAAGAAGTCTATGAGAAAAAAGGTAGAAGTATAGCACTCAAGGTTGAAGAAAGAAGTCAAGAATCAGAGGAGGAAAGTGAAAATCTTGGACTGCTTGTCAGAAAGTTCAACAAATTTCTCAAGAAAAAGATTCAAGATAAAGAAAAACACAAAAGGTATGAGAAAAAATCTGATTCTTTTAACTATAAATGCTATGGCTGTGGTAAGCAGGGTCATGTAAGAATGGAGTGCCCAGAAAAGAACAAATACAATGATAAGAAAGAGGAAAAAGTCAAAAGAAGAGCATATGTAGCATGTGATGATAATGATACTTCATCAACAGAAAATTCTGATAATGAAAAAGCTAACTTGTGTCTAATGGCAAATCAAAATCATCAAACCAGCGAG